>CM021101.1:534464489-534490117 GCA_007115665.2 Sequoiadendron giganteum
TCACTAGCCGCTCCATTTCCAACATCACTGTTCAATCATCCATGAAAGCCGTGTTCTAAGGAACAGTATACAACGCCACTGTATTAGTCTGTTCCTTCTCTTCGGCATGTTCTATTAATCTCTATGTATGAACAACATTAATGTATGGAAACCTGAGTTCGATGAACTGTATTGATGTAGTTGTGTCATGTCCCCTGAAATTGTAGCATTGAGATATAAAACATCGAAAACAAGATAAACAAAATACACATTAAAAAACATTAACTATTCGATATTACTATGATTATAGTCATCAAAGACAATCTTATAATTGTAAATATTAAAAATAATATTGTAATTACCAAAATATAAATACCTAAATATTATAATCATTATACATCAAAGATTGTAAATACATAGGTAATTTATCATATTTTAATGATTATATGAAATACTAAAATACAAATAAATAAACATAAAAAATACATAAAACATAAAAACATTGAAATACAAATGAATAACAAAATAAAGATTAAAAAATATATAAATATTTTATTTTTTTTGGACTGCAGGAATCGGGTAGCACGACCCCCTATAAACTGCAGTGTGCCTGGTAAAATTTTTAACGTGACCGGTGGCGCTAGCACGACACGCCCTCCGGTACCACGGGTTTGGGGGAAGACTAGACCTCGTGACCTCTTGCCTGCAACAGGATGCTTTAGCCAATCGAGCTAGGACCCCCAAAAAATATATAAATATAAATACTATAATATAATAATAATTATATATACAAAGCTTATATAAAGGTAAATATATATTATATTAATAGAAAACATGTATACATAAAATAATATATATTAAAAGTAAAATACATTTATAAAAATCACCACCCAGCAATTACATAGGCAGCGATTTGTATTGGCCACGAATGATGGGCAACAATTACTAATAAAAGACAGTGATTATATTATAAAATAAAATGAGAATTATTGAAAGGCAACGATGGTTCTAATCACATCTCCCAAAAGGCACATCTCTTCGATAATAAATAGGGAAGGACATAAATCAATGAAGGGATATACGAGAGGGGAGAGTAGGTAGAGTTAAAAGGTAAAATATGCAGACTTAAAAAGAAGTATATACAGTAAGAAGAATGAAAATAGGAAAATAAATTAAGAATCGGGATAATGCAGCAATTTGATAAATTGAGAATCTGGATAATACAGCAGAAATATGAAGGAAAGAATAATGAACAAGAAGATTGAAGAAGGAATAAGAATATGGAATGAAGGAATCACCGTTGAGGAATCAATGTACTATTCATTCAGAAATCTGAGAAGGCAGTGAGCAGTAAGTCCAATATTATTATGAGTATAGATACATATACATGTGGAATATATATATAAATATTTATAGAAATAATATATATATATATATTCACGATTAGGCAATAATGATACTTCCAGCAATTATTAAGTCTTATAAGTAATGATGACTCTTTAATATAAACATAAGTAGATTATGTGTACTTATGAATTGTCTCCATCCTATGATTAATCCAGTATAAGGTTGAAGGAGCCGTGTAAGGAATCAGAAAACGTGGAGAGATACAACAACTCAGGTGATGCCTTCACTTAGCGTTAATATTTAGATATTCATATTTAGCAATTCCAAATAACAGGATTAGACAATCATTCACACGGTGGGTGTATGAGAAACTGCCTCAAGAAATTACGCCTTGCAATCTATTTAATACGTACCATGGACTGTTAGGATCTAATGATTAAGTTTGTTGTACTTCCGTGATTATATATTCAGATTTCTGTATTCATAAGTGTTTTATCTTTAGCATACACATTCATGAAAAGACTATTGATAGGATTAACCATCTTGTAGATGTATAACTGTTATTCCATTCATTCGGAATTGTATTTACTAATTAGATGATGCTTAGCAATTACTTGACTATTAATAATTATTGTCATGAGTACAAATGCCTAGATTGGATATTTACTTAAATGATAAACTGCAAATGGATTTGATTGCTAAAAGATTGTCTTCTTTGTGCTTGTAATCCTGCTAGGAGAGGTGAATCATGACTTAAGTGGTTTGTCTAAAAACCCCACCCAGGTTTCCGCTCCATAGGCCCAAAGCAAGGGTTGGGCATTCTGCCCCACAGACCCGAAGCAAGGGTTGGGTCATGGAGGGGTGGGGGTCCCACCTAGGCATTTTGCCCCGTAGGCCCGAGATAAGGGTTGGGCAATAGGAGGTGGTAGGCCTTAGGCCCCTTAAGGATTCCCTTCTCTCGATGGGCTGAGTGATTCTTCTTATGTTTTGCAATTTGCAATTATGATTATGTCTGGGTCCCACCTAAGATTCAGCCCCACAAGCCCGAAGCAAGGGTTGGGCAATAGGAGGTGGTAAGCCTTAGGCCACTTGGACTCTATGGTTCCTCTCCCTTGATAGGATGAGTGTCTTCTGAGGTGTTGCCATGAGTGGAGTATGCAGGTACTAAGCCACTAGGCAAAAAGGTTTGTGATGGACAACCTCTTGAGTTTTATATGAGGACTTTAGGGCGGATCCACCCATGGCACGCCTCTTATGTCTTCATTATTGCTCTATGATTATGAATATATTTTGGATATCTAGATATTAATGCTAATAGATATGTTGTTAATATGGTGAATACAGATTCCAATCCAGGGTTATTGCAGTAGGGCATTCTTTTGGAGAGGGGAAACCCTAAAACCTAATAAACGAGCGAATTCTAGGGCAAGGCCGGGTAAGGGACATTACAAGTTGTTTATTCCTCAATGATTCACATAACAAGTACTATGATGAGTGCATTCTGAGTGTTATGATGCTTGCATATTTACTTTTGGTTGACTGTTAAATTTTATAGATTGATCCCAGTGTTACATCTATCGTACTAAGATCTGAGCTTGGGGGTAATACTTGGAAATTCATCGGAATTATGATTGTCATTATCTAGTGTAGTGCTAAATTGTGTGTGATCAGACTTGGTGTCTTACATCAATCCCTTTCCTGCATTGTCCCACCATGTGACACTGTCAGGAGGTCAACACACCAAGGGAACAAGACAGTAACAGTTTTCTTGGTATCTACATTCATCCCCTCAAGATACTTGGTTTGTCACTTGTGAAGCAAGAGAAGATATTGCGAAGAACAAATGAAAATGCTGAAAGGAAATATTTGAAGTAAAAATTAAAAAACAAAAGAACTAAATGGTAATATGCTGAAGGAAAATGTGCATATTTGAGTAGACTTGTTTACTACAAAAGGGAAAGATGCTACAAGTCTAATGTTGTTCCCTCTAAGCTGTATGTAGATGATGTGTGTTCAAGTATGATGCCCTCAAGTGTGTGTGTGAGATGATGCAAACAAGTGGGAGAAAAGTGTCATGTACTAGTTTGGGCCTCCTATGTGGGGTGGTAATGTAGTGGAGTATGCAGTGCCCCTTAGGCGAAATGCAAGGAGTTATGCAGTGAAGGAAGATTTAAAAGCCGACAATGACAAGTGGCATGTGATATCTATGTGTAAGAATGCCTATGCAACTAAGTGATGCGGAAATGCAGATGCCTGTGATGTTGTGCCTCCCATTCTAAGTGTTGGAAACTTGTTGATGGTGATTACTAAGTGCAAGAGATGATTTTGACTGTGGCCCAAAGTGTCTTGTGTGATAGGTTGTGATGCAGGAGGTGCCCCTTGGGCCATACAATGTGGAAAATTGATTGTGGGCTAGAGAAATTGGTTGTGCATATGCCGGAGATGTTGTGTATGCCTGTAATGAATGTTGTTGGTCAGTGTGTAACCTACAAATATGTGCCAACTGACTTGAAAAACTCAAGTAAGAGAAGTTTGTAGGCTGCAAAATATGGAAACGATAGATAGGACAGGTTTAGTCATGGCAAAAACTGCCTGGATGGCGTGAACAAAAGAGTTAATTAAGAAGGCAGTGTGTGTGAGACATCTGAAAGTGACAAGTGATAGGAAAAGGACAATTTTGGTTGTTATTGAAACTGTAACAGTAAGGTACGTAGGAGACCCATTATCATACTAAGCTGCCTTCAACAATGGCACTTTTCACTTGGTTAAGAAAAATCATGTTAGGGCAATGTAAGATATTTTTCAATCTATAATCAGAAACTTGTCCTCTACACCATAGTTGCCAGACTTGGACTCGACAAAAACTAGGCAGACCCAAAATTTGTGACTCAGTAAAAACTTGGCAACTTGAAAAATTGCTAAAATTTCTTTAAAAACACATTTTTTTGCAAAATTTAATGACAAAATATATCCAATGAGTCCATAAAAGAGTACAAAAGTGTTTTCTATTAAATTTGATTCATTTGAATACAAATTGAGTACAAAATCGCATCATCATGCAGAATCTTGATACAATAGTTAGCTGACAACTATTACAAATTTATGATGATGCCTTTGATAATCATCATCATAATTCATAAATTGCATATTACAAATTTTACATCTTTCTCTTCCCAAATCTAGTGAAAACTTGGGGGGAGGTTCAAATCCTTGCACTCTGTTGCAGCTCCTCGCTCAACATTGAAGGCCGTGTTTGTGGCTCTGACAAGACCAAATCAATGACCTCTTCTTTGTTGTCTACCTTTCTTGTGCAAAGATGAAGGTTGTGTTGTATTTTATAATAATAACGACATTTGAATCTTTGATATTGATAGTATGATACTTCATCATTGATCAATGATATTATGATAGTGATAAAAATTATTGTCTAAGTTGTTGATTCTAGTTTCCACTCTCAAATCCCATCATCGTAATCAAATTTCTTATATGAAAAGAGATCCTAATAACTAGTGGAGGTCTAGGAGTGGAGACCCCAATGGGGTTGAAGGGCAGCGTCCCTCATGGGGGCCCCTTGTGGGGGTTTGGGGGCATCACCCTCAGCGAGGTCAAGAGGTAGCGCCCCTTGTGGGGGGTTTGTAGGCAACGACCCTCATGGGGTTTTGGGGGCAACACCCTTGGTGGGGTTTTGGGGGCAGTACCCCTTGTAGGGGCTTGGAGGAAACGCCCCTAGCGGGGTCAAGGGGCAGCACCCTCGCAGGATTTGAGGGTAGCTCCCTTGGTGCATTCCCTATTGCAATACAGGGTGGGGTCAAGGGGTAGCACCCTTGACACCAAGCCCAAATTAAAGCCTTTGAAACCACACAAAACTTCATGTTGCACATCATTTTCACAATTTTATCAATTAAGGGAGAAATTAGGTGTTTAGCACATTTTTGTGAAAAATATTTGCTCTCCAAGTTGTGTGTGAGGAAGAGTGGGTGGTGTTCATGCATTTATAGGGAAAAATTGTGACCTTTCCGACTATTTTTTCACTTTTTTTTCTTTGTTTTCAGTTTTTATCTTGTTTTGCATTTTTAATGAGTTTGGTGAGTTTTTTTGTCAAACTCGCTAAGTTTCTGGCAAGTAACTTGGCAAGGTAAAAAAGTGGTGAGTACTCAACCGAGTTTGCCAACTATGCTCTACACATTGGGTCATGGGTAGTGTCCAACATGTTTCCTCACCATTAATCTTGCACAAAAGAAAATCTAAGCAACTAGGAACCACAACACCTCAACCAGCCACAAAGAAGCTAACAGAAAACCACCACAAAACAAATGCTAGGAAACAAAAGCACTATAGCCATTACATCACAAGAAGCCACCCATTTTATTGAGGATATACACATGGTTACCAAGCTCACCAACCTTACCCATAACTTGACTGTCGTGGCATGAGCAAAACCACATCATCGTATCTCTTGTTATGGACTTAAGAGGTGCTGTCATCACACCAATTGGGGTGGCTTGTCATTTAATACAAGCTCATTTAACCAATGTCAATTCTCAACCTTTTTGCTTATTAACACAAGAAGGGATATATATTGATTCCATGTTTGGCTAGCAAATCTTCAAACTTATAAGTTATTTTTCTCTTGAAAACAATCGGAGAATGAAATAGAGTCAAACCTATTACAGATGATACTGGTTTTTCCAAGCAGATTGCATCTTTTCACTTATTAACATGACAAGGGATATATATCAATTCCATGGTTGGCTAGGAAGTCTTCAGAGAATGAAATAGAGTCAAACCTATTACAGAGAATAATGGTTTCTTAAGCAGATTGCACAATGGCAACTGGCATTACAGAGACCATTAATGACTGTTCAACAACCTACTTCTATGATGAGATATTTACACCCATCTGAGTATGACATTGCAAGACTGCCAATCATGTCTTACCACTCAACTTTGTTGTTAGTTCTTTTCTCCAAGGGAAGAGAGCCACCTTTAATCATTTCCCCACATGAAGACCGAATGATAATACCAGCACCACTCTGACCAGGATTTCCTCTAAAGGCCCCATCGAATTTAACTTTCTACCTATCTTTAGGGGGCAGGCAACAGCTAGTCACTCAATCTTTCTTCTTTTTGACTATTAACCCATTAATTTGTAATCATCCCAAAAGAGTGTTATACTGCAATGGATACTCCAGAACCATGAACTTGACTCTTTAACTGTCTTGGGACTGGAGTGTATAGGTAATCATATGCAGGCAATTGTCATGCTTTTGTGTCTCATAATCACATGTTGTGTGTAACCTTGAGGTTATTATGGGTGTATCCAAGTTTGTTGATAAAGTTCATGGATGTGACGTGTTTGCTTACCCCCTTATCAATGAGTGCTGTCCTATACAGATTTTAATGGGTAAAAGGGAGTCTTTTGTCTCAAATAAGATTTTCTTACGAATGATATGGTTGGTGGGAAAATTTGTTTTAAGGTTTGGGTTGTGTATTTTGTTGATTTCAATACAATTGACATAGGCAATGTTTTCCTATGCGTCCATAGTGTCCTTGTGTAATAGGGATCTTCCTAGAGGGGGATTGACCTTTTGTAGTAAATATTGGATGGCAACTTGTTTATGGTAGAGAAAAGTTTTCATGAGCTCACAAAATTATATTTTGCTAGGCGTGAAGATTAAGTTTGGCCATAAATACACCTGAATTGGACCAAATTTCAGGTTGTTGTGTAAAGGGGTAATGTTTCTGTATGTTGTGGGGGATTTAGCTATCAATGTGTGGTAGAGGTTGGGAGTGTTGGATATTATCATGTGTATTGGGTTGAGGTTGGAGAGGAGATTAAGGAGGTAGGGTGGAGGATTGTCCTCGCCATGAATGATCTTGGTAGTGCATATATCTTTGCTAAATGGTTATGTTAATGTGGCATGACTTGAGCTATTATATATGTCTAGAATATTGATATTGTGTTCAATGTCTTTTTTGACGTATGGGATGTTATCATTTGCTGGGTAAGCATATTGTAGAGAGTTTTCAATTGCATTGCTGGAATTGACAGTATGGTGGGGGAAAGGTTGCTGATAGACGAGTTAGTTAGCATTTGTGGGGCCAAAGCTAGCAGTGTGTGTGGGAGTCTTAGATTTTGTTTTTTCTAATTGGTATCATTTTGTCTTTCTCTAATGAATTTTCTCTGAATAAAAATGGTACCCAACAAGTAGTTTTATGCAAATTTTCACAGGTCTCAATATCTTTCATTAGATTGTCCATAATTTCAGTACCACCAACAAAATTGGGTGGGTTCATAACTTGAGGAAGAGATCCATTGGGATCCCATATGTAAGATGTGAGTGGGTGGGAGCAAAGTTTTAATTTCAGTGTAATTGTTTCAAGTTGGGTGGAAGCTGGGGGGTTGTAATACTATGGGGTAATACTGATGGGGAGGATTTCAGGAGTTGGACAGTTGAGTGTAGGGTTATAGTGTGGAGGGGGAGATGCCCCAGCTATTTTGTATTGTGTTAGAAACTTGTCTTGCCTTTTTGCTTTGTCCATTGCTTCTCTAAGGTATGTGGTTCAAAATGAAGAATTTCTTGTTGTAGTTGGGGACAAAGGTTATTGATGAAGATAAGGAAGATAATCTTTTTGTTGTATCAATGTTGGGATGTAAAGGATTTCTAGTGTTTGATAAATAGATTTGCAGGTTTGTCATTAGTTTCTTTGATGGTATCAAATTCATGAATGTAGACTTTGAGTGAGGTGTTAGATTGAAAATCCTTTCTTAAGGCTGCTAGTAAGTCAATTTCCTAGATAGAAAATTTGGGGAGTTTTGCATAACATTTTAGACCATAATCTACAGATGTCTTGGAAAAGAGTTTGCAAGCAGCTGGAGGGTTGGTATGAATCCAATCTTTGCAAATGTCTTGGAAAAGAGTTTGCAAGCATCTGGACGGTTGGTATGAATCCAATCTTTGTATAGATAGGATAATGTATTGGCTCAGTTGAGTGAATACTTGGTAGTTGGTATGAAAGACCCAATATTGAGATGTGCAATGGAAGGTGCTGATGGCTCTCCTTGAAAGGATTTAACTATGGGACCTTTGATGTTGAGACAACGTTGGGAAGGGGGTCATAGAGGGCTAGGGGTGTGTTCTATTGGTTTATGTTGGACTTGGTGTTTGTTTTGCTTGGTATCGCTGAAAAGTGTTGGCTAGAGCTTGGTTTTTGAGTGTGTACAAATTTATCAAGGAAAGGAAGAGGTGATTTTTGTCAAATCAATGTTGTGCTTTGAGGCTTAGGCGTTTCTAGTATTTGATAAATAAGTTTGTGGGTTGTGGGTTCATCATTACTTTGTTTGATGGTAACAAATTCATGAGTGTATCTCGGATTGAAATTCTTTTCCAAAGGTTGCTAGTAGGTCGTAAAATTCATTGATAGAAAACTGGGAGAGTTGTGCATACCATTCTAGAGCAAAGTCTATAAATGTTTTAGAGAAGAGTTTGCAAGCAGCTGGAGGGTTGGTATCAATCCTATCTTTGTATAGAAAAGAAAAGGTTTTGATGTGAGCAATTGACCATAGTCTATAAATATTTTAGAAAAGAATTTGGAAGTAGCTGGAGGGTTCGTATCATTCCAATCTTTGTCTAGAGAAGAGAAGTTTTTGATATGAGCAATTGGGTCATTAGTTCCATCAAATGTACAACTCCCTGTTCATGGTCAAGTTACATTGAAGAGAAGGTTTTGATGTGAGTGAAGGTTTTAACATTTTGAGATGTGCACAGACATTTCAGGCAGACCTAGTAGCCGGTATCGCTGTACCATGATTTCGAAAATGGTATCATCAGCACGGGCGCTGGTCCTGCTCTATACTTGTGCTCATGTCTCCGGATAACTACTGTATTATGTGTTTGTCATCATCTATCAGGTACCAATCAGACCAGCCTGTTGTCATGCACTAGTCATGTATATGTTTGATCGCACACAGATTCAACATTAAACATAAACTCCTTTCCCAAGTTAATGAAATGTAAGATGGGAAAATATGTCAATGGGAAATCAGTATTCAGAATCACTCTCTGCAGAATGACTCCTGTTAAATTGGGCCAAGCCCTTTTTGTCATTCTGTAGCATAGCTTGATATCTTCCTTTTGTACATTACATTTGGATTAAAATAGCAAATGACCTTTTGCAAATGTCTTCTGCAAGCCATTAGACTAAGTCTTCGTTACCTGATTATTGCTGATTTTTTACAAATGTGTGTTGGGCTAGGCTTTATAATATATATATTGAGTGCATGGTTAGTTATCAGTAAATGGCTTCCCAAATTTCATTCCAAACTCGTGTAAAATTTGTTGACCTATGGAAACAGTGAGAAATATTGATGGACAATCATATTAAACTGGTGAGCACCAGTCCTGCATATTAACTTTGCATGTTGAGTCATATTTGGACCGATATCTTGGCAACATAACTGTTACAAAATTTGCTTTGTTGATTTGCTTTAATCAAAATACTTAGAAACCATATAGTGAGGAGCTGCAAACTTATAAATGGTCATGAAACATATGGTTTTAGAATTTGTCCTTTTTTTCTATAAGAACATTTATGGGATGTAAAAAAAATCATATATTTTTTCTTTTGTTTAAAGCAGTATGCATTCATTTGGTTGAAAAATGATGATAGAAATCCAGGTTTGTGATTAGTAATTACTTTTGGTGCTAATTCTTATAGCAAATTATTTGTATTGCTGCACTGAGAGAGTTAGAAATGTGCATCAGTATGCAGAAAGATCGATAGGTTTTAATAGCAGCAATATGACAGATAAAATAAACATGCAATATTTATCCAATTTTAAATAATTTAATATTTGTTGGTAATTTTTAATAATAAATTGAGTGTTCAAATGATAGGTTATAACTTCAATTGCCTGAACTTGTAATGCAGAATAGAGAAGATGCAAAGCTCAAGAGGATTTTAAGAAAGGCTGCAATGCCAGATAATACGGTAATAATTACCACTTTGAATCGTGCATGGGCAACTCAAAATTCAATGATTGATCTTTTCCTCGAGAGCTTTCATGCTGGGGACAGAATAAGTAGTTTCCTGAATCATTTAGTAATTGTGGCCTTAGATGAAAAGGCCTATGATCGATGTGAACATATACACGCTTACTGCTTTATGCTCAAAACTGAAGGAGTTGATTTTTCTGGAGAAAAGTTTTTCATGACTGATGATTACGTGAAGATGATGTGGAGAAGAATTGATTTTCTGAGGACTGTTCTTGAGATGGGCTTTAACTTTGTTTTCACTGTAAGCCTTTAGTCTTACTATTTCATTCTTGTTTTTATTTACGTCCATCATATTTGGCTGTTCTCATTCATGATTGGTCAGTTTTAGGAAACAAACATGCTTATGTTGCCTTTTTCTTTTTTCAGTCTTCATTTTCGCAAAAATACACAAAACTTCAAGTTCTAACACAGTGTCTTAGACTTGGAAAAATGTTAAGCCACATTGGTTGTGCGAAACACTGGGATCTGTGGGATGCTAATAAATGTATTTTCAAAGTTGTGCCCCAAGAACTGCTCTGAACTCGACAAAGTATTGACATATGATTTTTGTCTGTCCCATTGATTATATAAAAGCAGTTCCAATGATTATAATTACAATGCTAGAGTTTGCTTGCCCTTCTCATGCCAACTTACAAATATAAGATGGTGCTCAATTTCTTGATGTGATTAGGCTTCAGCATCTTGGTGTTGAATTTGCATATAACATTAAGCCAAGTCTTAGAAAGCTGAAGCGATTCTCACATCATCTTATCTCAGATGTTGAAAGCAATTCTATATTGACCGCTAAAGCTTAACCTTAGTGGACATTTGCTTCTAATGAATCCATGCGAATGAAATATGTTTTTTTTTCTTCTTTATTTTACACGATCCATTGAGCAAAGTATTTTTGCACAAGTTTTCTACCTTTTAGCATCCTCATTCAAAATTTTCTCTTCTATTTAACTAATAGAAATGTAACCTTTTCCCATCAAGTTTCTCCCTACAGCTAATTATTTGGTTGTTTATTACATTTATAGAAATTTTGTCAAGCTTTTACATGATATGCGTGGTCATTATTTTGCATATGTGAGTGATTACACCATTACTATTACTCGATTTATTTAAATATGATTAGTGCCTAATTTATAAATCTGATTATTTCATTAATGATTATTTGGATTAGCTTGTGGTTTGGTTGTCCATAGTGAAAATCCTTACATTTTCAGTTCAATGTTTACACAGGATGCAGACATAATGTGGTTCCGAGATCCGTTTCTCCATTTTTCACGAGATGCGGATTTTCAAATTGCTTGCGACCATTTTACTGGTAACCCTGCAGACTTAGATAATAGGCCAAATGGAGGGTTCAATTATGTGAACTCTAATAATCGGACAATAGAATTCTACAAATATTGGTATATGTCGAGGGAATTGTATCCTGGAAATCATGATCAGGATGTACTAAACATAATTAAATATGATGAGGCAATTACTGAAATGGGACTCAAAATCAGGTTTCTAGATACTGCTTACTTTGGTGGGCTTTGTGAACCCAGTAAGGATTTAAATAAGGTATGTACAATGCATGTGAACTGCTGTTATGGGCTGGACAATAAACTTCATGATGTGAGGCTTATGCTTGACGATTGGAAGCACTTTCAGTCTCTGACGGTAAGAGAAAAAAGATTGCAACCAGCAAAGTGGCGAGTTCCTCTACTCTGCAGGTTTGTATGCTGTATTAGAAGTCATCTTCTATTTAGTAAAATATTGAACCATAAATCTTGATAACTTGCATTCTCTCTAAAGTTTAAGCCATTATTGTGAATTATCTTTGTTTTAGTATCTAGTTGCTTACTTTGTCTAGTTGCAACTGTTGACTTTTTCTTTTTTGAAGAAATATATATGTGACTGAGCAGAGAGGAGTATTTTATCCATCTGTTTTTCTTGAAAGAATATTGATACAAGATTGAATAAAATGCAGGAAGAAGCCTTTGAATCGGAATTAGTCAACATCTTGCCTATGCATGTATCTTTTGGTGACTCTCAGATTCTGATGTGCTGAGTGGCCTTGAGGATTCTTTTGTCAGTTCATATAATATTTATGGAAATTCATATTCTTGGATGAATTTTTGTTGTAAAATGCATGTTGTTTTGGATTGTCTCATAATGTTGAGGCAAAGAAAGTATGTTAGTGGACAGCGCTGAAGGATTGTCTACGCACCTATTGATAAGTGCAAAATCACCATTTAGCTTTCCACCAAAAGAATAAGTAGATACTATAGAAAGTTGGGAATTAAAGCATGTGTTTCTATAAGATTAGAGCACTTGGTCGCAAATGGAAAATTCCTTGATGGACCAGTAAAATACAAAAATCCTCACGAGCAAAGTTGTTCTGTCGTTGCCGGTGGTTGAAAGGATGATTTCTGATTGTGATGCCTTACTCAGTGAAGCCAAGCATCAAATCTTTGTAGTCACATTTTTGTTTCCTCTGCTGGAAATTGTTCAGGCTTGGCTCATCGCTTGATGACATTAGATCTCTAAATATGCCTTTTAACTACTGAAGCACTCCAGATCTGTATGATAAAACTCTCTTACGTGAGTACACATATGAATACTGAAGGGTATGGCATTCTATGAATTTTGTTCGTGTATTTATCCTGACCCACAAAGTGAGTTGTTCCAAGGAAAATTTCAAAATTTTCTCTAGTCTACATGTTTTGGAGTTTTTCTTTGAACTTTAAGTTGATTAAACATTTTAGAAGATTAGAGAATGATGTTCATACAAAGGCTGTTGACAACGCAGAAAATAGTAGCCATCAAAAGCCCACAACATATATAATGGATTCTGGGCTGCCTTCGACATGACCTGGTGTAAGCTTGGGCCACAATCAGGTTTGTTGTAAGTTTGGTTTACACTCCCCCGATACCCATGAACCCTGGGTTACACTCATATGTAAACCATATCTGTTACACTAGAACCATGCTGTTGGGGTTAGGTTAGTCTCATTGTGGTGAGGGGTAGTTGTGTCTGTGTCATGCTCTTATGATCGTTTTCCATTATTTTTACAACACAACCCTTGCACAAAGGCCACAATCTCTATTGGTCATGAGCTACTAAAATTATTTTTGTATGTTGCCAGAGTTTGAACTGTACATGACAATAATTCATAGTTTACCAAAATTTTGTCCTGATATTAGGCTTCAAAAAATCAAGACAGAAAAAGTCTTAGACCTGAATTTCAAAGATGGAACTGAACTGAGAAAATCTTTATTTAACTGTTGCTTAGGCACAAGCTATTTTTTTATTGAACAGAAGAGCACTAGCACAATTTCTATGCTACAATTCAAGTTTGTGTCATTTTATTGTTAAATTTGTCCTTTTTTGTCTGTATATATAACTTCCATCCTCTTATCTTCACTCGTATACCTGCTCACTATCTTGGATGCCTTAAGGAAGCATTCAACTTGCTTTCTTTATTCACCGGTATGAAGTCCTATTAGTCGGCTTTTAGGAATAGTTTCGTTGGGTTTGATTTGTTGGCCTTTATGGTTTTCTGGTATGTTCAAAATTCAGGAGCATTGGCTCTACCCCAAATGCTTACTCATGTACTTAGTTTGCCATTACCATTGTGTTCAAGGCTGTGCGTGATTACATTAAAAGCATTTCCCTCTAGTTCAATGAAAAATGTGTTGAATTAGAGGGTATATAATTTCGTTATCCTAGCAACAAGTAACATGGACAAATAAATTATCTCAGGAATGTTAACATGAATTATCTTGGTTAGAATATGTTTTGCACCTTTCTACTTTTCAATCACTCTTGGACTTGAATATAATTGAGAGGAATGAATACCAGTAAACCTATGGAGAAACAATGCTAACACAATCTTAAATGAAGTAGAAAAAAATAATCACACTCATAATAAAAGAAGAATTTGCCTTGGGAAACCCTTTCAAGAAGAAACCTAACAAAAATAACACTTATGGTATTCACTTAATTATTCACAATTCAATGAATTATTGTATTATTTGTGCTTAACTCTAATATATGTCCGAGTATTTTTTAACACATTTGTGTAGGAAATGGCTAAGCAATTTTGCTATATTTTATACAATGGGTTGAAAGTCATTAGTCAAAAAACCATAGAAGGGCTTGAATTGGGGTTCTCGTCTTTGAACCTTTGCACGGGGACCACTGGCTCCTATAATACTCTCCAAGCAGGGTGGTGTCTCAGATCTAACTAATTATGATAGGTTTTTATAATCTATAAGGGTTTTTATGCGAAAATAGCACACATATCTAATAAATCTCTAACATGTTAATACTTTCTACAAGGTGCTATGCATATATGATTAGTAGTTAATTATTTCTGTTGAGTTTTATAGTAAGAAAATTTTGTACTAATAGATTTTTTGTCATAAGTGAGCAACATTATATAAGATGTAAAACCTTTTTTAAAAGCGTTTTTTTTTTCTTCAATCATGCATCTAACAAAATGATATTACCTATCACTATGTTTCTTTTGAACATGAAAGTAAGGTTTTTTGTAAAACAGATTGTGTTGTAATATATCATTATAATTTTCTACAAGAAACCAACATCTGAACAAAACAATTATATCCATATAGCATCCTTTAATGTGAATGGTTGCCATGCACTCAACATTTGTGGTTAAGAGTAACACTTCTTTACCTTTTGCTCATTCAACTAATTGCTCCACTAAATAAATTAAGTACAATCGCTTGTAGATATTTGACAATCATTAGTTTTAATTCAATCAATACCAACAATACTTTCCACATCTACTAGTATGTGCCATGCAAATATCTTTAAGTCTTCATTTTTAGCATATTGTATTAGTTTATGTGCCACACATATCCTAAGACCCTTGTGATTAGTCGTATGTTCTTTGCTTGGTTACAACATATATTTGCTCAAAATTCTTACTGCGTGACTAATATCTAGTTTGATATTGACCAAAGCATTCACTAGACTTACAATAATATTTGGACAGGGAACTTGACACATTGTCAATATCCTTGTGTCTTGGGACGTTGCTCTACATATAAATTAGCATGAATAATAACAGTAAAAGGTTCACATTCTTACATTCTTTATCTTTGGGATATAAATTCAACATATTTGAATCTAAAGCAACTTCATTTACCTTTTATGTTCAAAATGAATTTGCAAAACTAACATCATCAAAATCAAATTACACTTAAAGCTGAGATTTGATATCTTTGATCTCTCTTTTTTCTTTCAATTAGCATCATATCATCAACCTATAATACCATGATAACACATGGTCACCAACTTCTTCAAAAGATATAAAAACGTAAGTTTCAAGTATCATATCTTTAAGGATTGTTTTAAGCGATATAAAGGGACTTCAATGTGCAAACTAAGCCTTATTTTCTGTCAATTGTAACTTTGTTGGTTGTGATAGAGAGACTACTTATAGAGTTTCATGTAGTAAAAATTGTCTTCACATCTATTTGATTTACTTCAAGAGCAAATGCAATGGCAACAACAAAAATAAATCTAATAGAATTTAACTTAGTAACATGAGAGAATACCTCCCCAAAGTCAATTACCACTTTTGGCAATACATTTTTCCTATCAAGTGAGAATTGTACTTATCCTTATATGTTAATCTTCTCCTTGAACACCCATTTGTAACCATTTTTTTGTTGTTGCAAAACAAGTTAACCAAGTTCCATGTCGTATCTTTGTCTAATGCCTCCATTTCTTTCATGATTTCTTCTTCTTCTAGAATTTACCTTCCTTTGAATCAGGTGCCTCCCTAATTATTCTAGGATCACCATCTATAGTAGATAAAATGAAAGCAAAATGAATTTTAAATTAACATATTTGGCTACCTTTTCATATCAATCATCTCAAGATTGGGATGAGAGGTTCATCCTATTTTGGTTTACCTTCTCCTATCAATTCATATGCCTATTCTCTACATTTTAATTCAAACTGCACCTTCTTTGGTTTTTCCTTTCTTGATTGTTGATTGTTTTTGTTTAGGAGGTTTTTAAGCCTTTTAAAAGATATGATTATAAATAGTCATCTTTGTTTCCAAGTTCCAAAGCTTGTATCCTTTTATATAATTGCCAAACCTAACAAAGATACATTTCTTTATTTATAATCTAGCTAAGTTTTCTTAGGACATGCACATACATGTCACAATAAAAAACTCTTAAGATATCGAAGAGAGGGTCTCTTACTAATGCATGCCTTTTACATAGTTTTATCACAAAGAGCTAATGCAAGTGATTGATTGATAAGGTAGCATACAATTTTTATTACATCTACCAAAAATTTATGTTCAAAGATTAAACCATTGAGCATTCTCTTTGATTTTCCATCAACATCATGTTCATTATTTTTGTAAATCCATTTTGTTGTGGTATATATGGAGTTATCATTTTCTTTTCTATTTCATACTACTTATGAAAACCTTCAAATTCAGTTAAGCAAAAATCCTCACCATTATCTTTCCTTAACACTTGTATGTTCTTTATCTAGTTTTCTACAATAGGCTTAAACTCGAATTTATTAAAAAACCTAAATTTTTTTTTTTGAGGAAATATACCCATGTTTTTTTAAACAAATCATCCATAAAATAAACATAAAACATTATTTTTTCTACTAAGGGAATAGGTATAGGTCTAAACACATTCTTATTTATTAACCACAAAAATCCTAATACTATTATAGCACTAACATTAAGGTATTACATGTTAAATTCTGTATTTACCCAAAAATTCAACATCTTTTCTTAACCTATCCCAAAAGTACAATGGGTTCAAATCTAGGAACATTTTCTTAACCCCTTGGTGCCTTGTGTATGCCACATTATGTGCTTTCTCTAACATTGTGAGTCTCAAAGTTCCTACTTAGACATGCAAATTATTCCTTGATACATAAGGTATCCTTTAGTTTTAAATTTGTAATTGTCAAATTGATGGTCATCAGGGTTGGATTCTAAAGTTTCTTGAACCTTTACATACAAATGATTAATAGACAACCACCTAGAAACTTGTTATCTTAGTTATTCTAATAGAACACATGGTTATTATATGTCTTCTCCTACCAAGATCATTTGCAACAAAGTTTTGTTTACCCTTAATATAATTAATCTCTATAAGGTTCTCACCGAGAAAATCAAACCATTTGCACTATCATGCATTAAGGTTTAGTTGGCTAAATATGTATTTAAGCCCAAGATGATATGCTTTTAATTCAAAAGAATTCCTATTGGAAAATTGAGAAAAAATATAGTAAATCCTATTGTTCCTTAGTGCTCACAAATTAATTTACAATGATAGAACATATATGAAATTGAAAATAATATTGAAGCAATAAACTTGGAATACCAAAAGAACATCAACATATGTGTGGAAAACGTTTCTAGGAAAAAATCACTACCAAATAGAGTACACACTTGTTTTAATCTCAAATGTAAAGTGCATCAAGATTTATTTCCTCTTTATTCCAATAACATAACATAACTTGTAAAACCATACAATCCACTACTCAAAGGCTTCAATATATAGACACATATAATCAAAGAATCCACAAATCCTTTTCTAATACAAAAGAGACCTCATGGCACATGTTCAAGAGTTACAAGAAGCTTTCTAGAAGTTTCAAGACCTTTATCAACTTCATCGTCCAACTTCACTAAAAGACAAAAACAACCAACCAAAGGATAAAAAACCAACCACCTAAGTCTAAAAAGGACAACCAACTTATACATTATCATAGATTCTTTCTTAAACCTCTTACAATGCCATATATATATTTTGCACCTTACAATACCATAAATTGTCATAGATTCCCTTCCATTTCATGCCAAGTGTCTAATGATTCTTTTAAAAAATTATCACATTATACCCCTTACACACATATTCCAAGTCACCTAAAGAATAATTAATTATAAACACCCCTTAACCTTGCATGTCCATCCAAGTTGGTCCTCTCCATGATCTTTAGAAATGTACACAATTAATTGATTACTAAATAAAAAATTTACAATGATTTAAAAGAATTGCAATGTGAATATTAACTCTAATCTTAACATTCCACTATTTTATATTTATATTGTAATGAAACAATAGGAAATATAAGAAAATGAATTAAGCGCTAGGAGAGGTGAGGTCCATAGCCTCTTACACTGACAAAATTTATTTGTTCACACTAGCATAGTGAGTGAATTTGCAACATTTTCCAAAGTGTCAACCTTTTGAACTATGACCTTTCAACCTTTTACCATCCCATAGATAAAATGATATTGCACATCAATATGTTTAGTATGATAGATATACATCATTTTTAATTAAACAAATTGCACTTTGAGTGTCACATTTAGAACTCATTTTTATACAAATAAAACCAATACCTAAGAACAATCTCTTTAGCAACATTGCCTCTTCAAAAGCATGTTTTATAGCCATACACTTCTTTTGTAGTTGAAAGAGCATCCATAGGCTATCTCTTGCTCATCCAAATAACCACTCCACCAAATAGAGTGAACACATAGCCATTCATAGATCTCTTACTATCTAGATCTATAGCCCAATCAATATTAATGAAGTCTTGCAAATCAAGTACCTTGCTAACATGATTAGTCCCATGATAGAAAATACAATAATTCAAAGTTTCTCCCAAACATCTATACAACCTCTTAACATAGGTCCAATGTTCTTACAAGGGTTAGATATAAACTGGCTTGGAACTCCCATAGCTTGGGCAATATCTAGACTTGTACATACCATTGCATACATGAGACTTCCAACAAGACTAAAGTACGCGGAACATTATACATTCCTTTAAGATCATAGTCTAATTTAAGAAAATTATATAGGTAAGGGAATACATACTAGTTTACAATATCACATTGTAAAATATTGCAAAATAATGTCAATATACTTCCTCTAATTCAACTAAAGATTTATACTAACCCAACACTTACATATTTTTATATCTAAAATGTACTTAGCAACCCTTAAATATTTCATATCAAAAGTACAAGATAACTCATTTTTAAGCTCCCCAATCATCCCCTATTATCCTAATAAAATATCATCCAATATAAGATGATTAGTAACCAATCATTAGCTAATCTAAAATACATAATGATCCACTTTACTTCTAACAAAACCAAGCTCTAATGCAAATGCATCAAATTTATGATACCACATATGTAAAGGCTATTTAAATACTTACAGGGACTACCTTAATTTATAAATAAAATGCTCATTTCTATTTATCACAAAATTGTGGGGTTATTTCATATAAATCTCCTCTTCAAGATTCCATGCAAAAAAGTAGATTTACATTTATTTTCTCTACCTCCAAGTTAGAAGTAGAAGTAATAGATAATACAAATCTAATAGAGGTTAAGTTAGCCACAAGAGAAAGTATCTCACCAACATCCACTCTCTCAACCTGTGAGTAACCTTTAGCCACTAATAAGACTTGTACTACTTCATCTTACAATCTACTTTGAATTTCATTTTGAATACCCACTTGCAACCAATGGAATTTCTTCCCTTAGGTATCTCAACTATTTCCCAAGTCTTGCATCTATCCAAGGCCTCCACTTTATCTTTCATTGCCTCCAACCAAGTCGTATGCCCCTATTAAGATGACTTCATAGTCCTAGGTTCATTGTTAGTACATTAGTACATGATAATATAAAGACACACCACATAAAATATGGACTATTATTTTCAATAGGTTTCTATTGTGTAGCTAACCTTCTCAAAGGTGTAACAAGAGGCTCCTATTTTTTCTAATTTGGGTTCTCCTCTAAACCTTCTTGTTCCTCTACCTATCCATCTAGTTGTTTTATATGTGCATCTTCCTATGAATCAACCTTAGTTTCAAAATGCATTATCTTTAATTTTTTTGAGGCTTTTTAATATTTGAGAATATTCTAGGCTTCTTAAAACTCATATCCTTATAATAAACCATTTTTTTTTATCATTAGTAGATCTCAAAGCTTTATAAACTTTGATATTCCCATTATAACCAATAGAAATACACTTGTTAGCCTTAAAATCTATCTTAAACCATTTTTTGGAATATAAACATAAGCCTCACTACCAAACACCTAATAATGAGTAACTAATAGTCTTTTACTTGTCCACATCTTGTAAAGTATTTTTTCATCTAATGTATAAGTGGAATATTTTTTTTACCATATAACAAGTAATACATATAATCCAAGCCTAGAAGTATTGTTAGAAGCTTAGCACTGCTTAAACATGCTTCTAGTTTTGTCCATCAAAGTTTGGTTCACTCATTTTGCAACTTTGTTCTCTTGTGAAGTGTATGGAGTAGTGTTTTTCCTAACAATATCTACATGTCTACAATAATCATCAAATTCCCCAGAGTAGTAGTCACAAATATTATTTGACTTCAAAACCTTTTCTTTTCTATCTATTTTTTTATAAGTGTCTTAAATTTTTTAAATTTAGGGAGCACAAAAAATTTATGCTTTAAAAAATAAATCTATGTACCTTGATAAGTCATCAATAAATGTAACATAGAGGTAAAATCACTAATGGAACATCAATAACACCAAACACAACACCATGAATCACTTCCAAAACTTTCCTTGCTCTTGAACTACTAGATTAAAAAACACTAAATTTTTGTACCAAATACAAAATGTTCACAAAAGTTAAAATCTAATATACCTAGACAGAACATCAACCGTATTTTTATTAATGAAATCTAAAGACCCTTTTAACCAATATGGTCCAATCTATGGTGCCACAATTACAACAGTCTAATTTTTTAGTTACATTCATTAAGTTACAAAATGTTGATACTTCTAATTTAAATAGGGTTCCACACTATGTGCCCTAATCAACAACAATTTTTTTGGTCAATTTCTAACCACTCTTTTCAAAAGTTAAATGCACATAGAATCATTCATTTTTAAAACAAAAAATATTATTTTTGCTAAACTTGAGATATGCAAAGTTTTTCACTCTTCCATAATTGAATATCAATTTAACATCTCTTTGTTTCTCTATCTTGTGAGTGTTATTATTACCAAGGAACACCACCCTACCATAAAATATTATGTAAAATAACCACTCCTTGTGAGGATTCATGTGATAAGAAACACCCAAATCAATTAACAAAGGGTTATCCCAAGACAAGTTAGTGAAATATAAAATGCATCAATAACTTCATCATTTGAGGATTTGTTAGTAGAGGAAACATTAATATTTTCTATATTATAATCTATTCCTTCTTAATATGGCATCATAAAATCATTGAGTGCAATAAAATTTTTTTCAAGATTTAGATAAGGAACAAAGTAACATTGAGTGCAACAATTAATTTTTTCAAGATTTAGGTAAGGAACATAGTAACAAAATAGATTTATAATATTCTTAAATTTTAACATCAATAGAACTTAAATTGAAGACATTCCTTCTAAAGATATAATTTGTTAATGGCATTAAAGCCATTCCTTCTAAGATATAATTTGTTAATGACAATCTTAGTTTGATAAATCTCAACTATTCTTGTTCACAACTGAAATACAGTATTTTCACGAGAAACATTCAAGAAAATATCATAATGATATAACTATATTCATCAGTATGAATTGAAAATGTTGTTAAGCCAATAGTAGATAGAAAATATTGTTTCCTAATCCTTTTGCAACAAAGTCATAAATAAATTGACTAAAAATAATAGAAAGAAATTTGTAATTCAAAAAATTCAAGCTAATTTCCTTGAACCTATAGAGCTTGGATCTTGGAAAGCCTTTCTATATTCATTGGCACAAATCATACTTCTCCATAAATTATTGGAAAAATTACCCCATATATTAAGCCATAAAGGTTTACTATCATTATTTGAATGAATGTTAACTAAGATTTAATACACATATAAAAAAATGTATACTTAGAAATATTTTAGGTCCTCTAAATTCTCAACAAAAATGGAGATAATATATGACACAAAGAAGAAATGAGCCTTTATTGATTTACTAAGTTTAATTTATCTTAAAATAGTTCTCTATAACTACTCATCAAGAGTTTTCAAAGTGGATTCTTGCGCCAACAATTATAATTCTAATTTTTTCTAAGACTGATTCTCCTTATTCCTTAGAGAAAGCCTATTATTTATATCAAATACAACCCTAGATTGTAAATATATCATTGAAACTTGTCTTGAATTTGGATCCTTGATATGCTTTTGTAAAGGGAAATAAAGAATATGATTAATGATTAATCTTGCCTCTTCTTCTTTCTCAACCTTGTAAAATAGTATGCTAATTATCCCCAAATACCTTGCTTCAACAAATTTCTTAGACAAATATTTACTTGATGGCACGTGCAAATTTCTTCCCTTCCCATGTAAAATTCTAGAAATGCAAATTGGCTCCTATATTTTTTCACTTGAGACTAACCTTTTACCTTCTCATGAAAAATAAAATCCCTAAAAATCCACATCATTGCATACAATATTTTGGCTTCAATGTTTATTTACCAATAAAAATATTTTTCTTTTCACTTGTAGTTCTTGTTAGTTTCGTCTATTAAAATATTTTTCTTTTCACTTGTAGTTCTTGTTAGTTTCATCTGTTAAAGACTACTATTTCCTAAGATGCTCATTCAATACTTTGTTTAGCTGGAGTTTTGAAGTAAGGTGAGTTTTTATTATTAAAATGTTGGATGAATAGGTCAAACAATAAGAGAGGGCTCTTTGCTCCTACACTTTGATCTCTACTATGCTTAGAACTGTGATACTATGGACATCTCATTAATATTTACAATATTTAATGTGAAATCCATTTAGATGATTAGAGAATATTAAATGATCAAATAAATTTTATTAGTTCATCTAAAACTATATGAAAAACTAACATGAAAATAACTTAGAAGATTAGAAGTATCAAGAATCCACTAATTTAGATTAATTATTTTAAATTTATCCAACACTTAGCTAGTCCCTTAAGACACAAAAATATACCCGCTTATATTATCATTAACCCACATTATGTTAAGTGTTTGAAATATAGGGAGATCTCAAATTTGTAGAAATGGGGGCATTTACATGTGTGCATGCAAAATATAGAATAAAATAATAGAACAATGCATTAAAAAAGCCCCTATTATACACCTAATTGCACCCTCATTAGAGAAAAAATAATGTAAACTAAACAATAAAGAGTAAATGAGACTCTCTTAACAAGACCCTCTTGATGCCATGAATGTGCTTATTTGTTTATGGAGAGGATGAATGTCATTTCTCAAGAATTTCAATAACATATCCTTGCTTTGCATCTAATTTCCACTCTTAGAAATGGGTTGAGGAATGGTATAAAATTTAAAGATTCAATGAGGATAAATGAAGGGTTAATATTGATTTAGAATGGATGAATAGGATTTGAATGATATGAATTTTGAATTTGAATTTGAGATGGAAGATAAATTAAGGGTTTGTAGTTGGTGTATGGAGTGTTAAGATTGATTGGATTTAACTGGATGGTTGAGATTACAAGTTACTTAAGATTTGGATAGAAGGTCACTGAAATTATTAGAACACAATTTTAATATAAGCTTATAAAACCTTAAGAATATTATATAGTTTAAAAAATATACCATTTAATTAATAATTTAATAAACTATCAGATTATTAATTATTTATAAATGGTAATTTTGAATAGTTGTGAATAATACCCCTTAAGGTATTTTTCCACCCCTTATCTTACATTTAAGGAGGTTCTCTCTTATCGAGAGAGAGAGAGAGAACTTAGAGATTAATAATGAATTCTATCACTATGTGCAAGAGGTATCATTGGTTATATGGAAGTAAGGAGAAGTGTTTCCTAGGGTTTGGTCTATGTTTTAATAGACTATTCTGTAATTATTTTATAATGATATGATGCTTTATTAGGTTTTTCATCTAGAAGGGTTTTATCCATGTATATATTGTGTAATGTGTTTAATATTTGTATCTTGTATTCTTATTTTATTTATTGTATAATTATTTGCAATGATTAGTAACCTAAGATTCTATTTCTAACATAGTATTAGAGTGAGTTAGGCTATAATAATAATTTTTAAAGGTGCACAATTGATGGGATCTTTTGTTTATTTGCTGCTTGAAGATCATCATCCATACATTTAAATTGATATTATCTAGAGAAACACTAATTTGATTAGATCGATAGAGGGATTACATAAGAGAAATCACGATTATTCATTATATGTAATTTAAATTATTGTCTATGAATCATGTTTTGGGTATCAACAAGTGATATCAATGTTATGTGAAATAATTGTGAGGGAGAAATGAAGTAAAGAAGATGGAAAAAGTTTATTTTATTACATTTTTAATGATATCAAAATTTGATGGCGGATTAAAATTTAACATGTAAATAAAAACATTCACTAATCAAATAATAAGAATTATATTTAAAATGTAAAAAAAATTCACTAGTCAAATTATAAAACATTTATGACTTGGGGTGGAAAATTCATATGAAAGGAATATAACCTTTTGCCGACTTAAATAAAAATTGTCCACTTTTACAAAAGAGAATATATGTGTATAAGGTATCACACATATCATGATACATATTTTTAGATATACTATATATGTTCAAGTAAAAGGAATTTTTTAGGGTACATAGGAATACAAAGGAGGAGGTTTGTTGTTTGGGATTGTTATGAGTCCCTTAGTATGTTATGAGAATAAATTGAGGATCATTGTCACACCATCAAAAACTCTTCTTCACCATAACATGATACTTGGGATTGTACCATTGGTATTATTGTGTTGGACATTACAATCTCCTTTATATCCACTTTCATATACATGTTAACACAATATCATATGCTAGGAATAACTAGTGCATAATAATTTAGATGGAGCAATCCCTACTTGTTGAACAAGTCTCCCATGGTAGTACCAAGCATAAATCAATGTTCAAACTGACATTGCATAATTCCATGCCACTCATGTATTATAGCATCATCATCTTTTAGGTATGTGAAATCAATTACCATTTCTATCTAAAGTCCCATGTTAGTCTCTACAAGGGTCATGACTATCTAAATGCCTTAGAACCATGTTATCTCTTTCATTAATATGCCACATTACTAGTTTAATAATAGTTGTTGTGATTGTAATCATAGTATAAGCTAAATACACTAGATCCATATGAATTTAAGACATATTTAACCCCCTAAGCTAGAATCCCAATGAGATGTTCG
>CM021101.1:534490217-534574409 GCA_007115665.2 Sequoiadendron giganteum
AGCCCACTATGGATCACACCCTTAACACTTCATTTCCAATGACTTCCCTACCCACAACTAATGTGCGTGATATCAAAACAATGGTTACCAATGTCCCACAAGAGAACATAAGAAAGATCAATGAAGAATTAGAATGTTTGTAAGACTTTGTGAGAATCGAACATATTGCTAGTAATGTTATTCTTGTCATAGGGAACATAAGAAATCTACTTAAGCATGAACAAGGAATAGATTTTATATGTGGCTTGGTCCATATCATTAAAAACAATTTTCCCTCTCCACAACCAACCTTCAATACATTCCCCACTTATAAGAGGGATCCAATAAAAGAATACACAATCCTTAATACACCCCTTCCTGAAAAAGGGAAAGGCATGATGTTAGAAGATCCAATTGATGACCATAATCACAATCATACTGATCTTAAGAGGAAAGGTGTTTTATTCCACAACATCATGCCTCATAAGGATCCTAGGGTTACCTTAGATCCTCCACCTTCAAATCAATCAAATATCAAACCAAAGAATAAACCGCATCAACTTTACAAATCCAAGTACAAAAGAAGTTTGATCCTCTTTAGGGCCTATTGAAAATATCCAAGACTAAGAATGATTTCTACACTCTTTTACATTGGGGATTAATTAAGCTACCTCCTAAACCTGAACAATTTACACCATAGCAAAGTGATCAAAATGAACCATATTGTGCCTATCATAGATTTTTAGACATCACACCGATAATTGTCATGGTTTACTAGAATTATTGAATAAATTTAAATCCCTTAGGGATCCAACTTGACTAAAATGGCATGAACTTTTCTCCTTGCCATGTAATAGTTGTAGGATCATAGCATACTCACTATTGCATGTTTTACATTCATTGCAACTCATTTTCTTCATTGTAAGGAGATCATTCCCACCACTTATCTCGGCTCATCCTTGTCTTGCACTTAGTGGGGGCAAGGGGTTAAATAGCCTTGTCCTAGTTTGGCACTTGATGTTGTCCCTTTGGCTAGTTTTCCACCTTCCACATACACTGAACAAGATTGGGATGGACAACCTACTATAAGTTGACTTGCATGTGCCTTGCTAATATTGTCTTTGTTTTCTTTTTCATGTTCTTTGTGTGATTGCATGCGCGTAATTTGATCCCTTGTATTGTTCGGTTTGATGTGTCTTCACATGCATTCCTCTATTTGTATCTACTTTCTTCTATATTCCATAAACATTTATCTTTTCTTTTATCTTATGTTTTCATTTTAGGGATGATGCAAGGCGTCAAGACATTTAGGTCTCTTCCATGTTGACCCATAAGCTCTTTCTTTGTTTTTGCTTTGTATGTGTCATTCTTCCTATTCTATGAGTATTTAGGGAATGATGACGTCGTCGAGCTCTATAACAACATTGTAGCAAAGACATACTAACCCCAAATCTATAGATCCCTTATGTGTTTGGGATTTAATTTTGGGGGAAACCCCTCTCTCTTTTTCATGGTGTAGCTTCATTTGGAAACATATTACTTGGCATAGGGCTTTCTGAATAAGCTCTCATGTCTTCTTTATTGTTTAGCATTGATTATTTTCTACTTTAAAGTAATTTCTCACAACATTGTTTTTAGAAATTTCTTTAAAATGGGAGCATACATTAGCATTATTATTTTTGAAATATTTGGCAATCCTTATGTTTCATTGTGTGATTTTCTTACTTCTTGTGATGTGTCTTTTTCTTGGTGGTGTCATTGGGTCTGATGTCCTCTGAGAGTGCGACCTTTCTTAGCATATAACTTTCCTCTTAGTCGTGATGCTATGCATTAGATTCCCTAAGTTGTGAATCTTTTATCCTAGACTTGTACTCTCTTGGATACATTAGGCATGATGTTCCCTAAAAGGAGACCTTACACAAACTAAGAAAAATCCATTTGAACATTTTTATTTGCATTTTTGTTCATAATTGTTTAGCATAATGCAACTTTCTAACCTTGTGAAGCTCAAACCCTTTTTATAGCCACCAAGCATAACACACTTTGCTTGCCTGTGGAGCCTTGCTTTGTTTGTTCATAGGTTCTTAGCATAACGTAGCTTTTAAGGCCTTATTAAGCTCAAAGTTTATGTTTTGTTTTGTGGTGCCTTATTGAATTTATCAAAGATATAGCTTTGGTATGGTATGGGAGCCTAATAAGATTCTCTCATTTGTCACCCTTTTATGTTTTTTTTTGTGGTGCTTTATTGAAGTTATTAGAGATATAGCTTTGGTATGGTATAGGAGCTTAATAAGATTCTCTCATTTTCCACCCTTGGGGGCTCACCTAGTGGACAGTCAAAGTTCCATTAGCCCATGTGATCGTGTGTGTTTTTTTCATAGTAGACAACGAGTTTCGCTTATGAATATGTTTTGAACGAATAGTCGAGGCGTGTTCCACATTGCGTTGGAGAGTTGAGGCTTGATCTGCCATTTTTGTTTTTACCCTTTCTTTGAGTCTTTTGTATGGTATGATTGAGTATCTTTTCATTCTTGCATACATATATTTTGATTGTCTACTTTAGTGTGAGTTTGACGCAAGGTCATCCTCCCACTAAAGTGGGGGCTAAATGTAGTGATAAAAAATGTATGGATCCCTTTACATTTTCTCACTTGTTTGGGCCCTCCTAGTTGAATTGGACTTAATTATGCCTTAATTTAGTGTTGTAAAGTGTATCCCTTTACACTTTCACACTTATTTGGGGCTCTCTTAATTAATTGAGCTTAATTATGCCTTAATTGGCCCTTTAGTTCATTTTTCGAGCCTATTTAATTCCATTTTCCTAAGGGGAAACCCGACATTCATTAATGTCTAAACATAACACTTCACAATGGGAAATGTGTGTCCTAGATTTAGGGACTTGGGACCCATTCACCCATGGGAAAATGGATCCTCCCTTGACCTTAGGACCTAAATTTAAATTATGTTATTGATAGTATTTTAATGATTTCAAATCTATAATTCAATATTGACTTGTGATATTTGAATTTCGGGAAATTGAGGATACATACCTATAAATATAAGGTTATTTCATTATGTTTCACCTAGAATTTTCAAGAGAGAAACCTAGCATTTTTCAAGATCAAGAGAGAATATCAAGAGCATTTAGGAGAAATTCAAAGGCATTCAAGAGCAGATTTATTAGAGTTTTATTGCAACATTCAAGATCCAATTGTCATATCAAAGCCTTCTTGCATCATGGATGTTTTTGGAGCTAACATTGTGATGTAGGTTTCATGATCAAATCAAGCATTGAAAGTGATATTTCTTGAGCAAGATTCAAGTGTCAAGATCCACATCCATTGAGGCTATTTCATGCAAGTTGTAGACCTTCATTCAAGGATTTATTCAAGGGCTTGTTGAGTGATCTAGGTGGAAGAAAGCTTGAAGATCTCTTGAAGAAAAATTTGAAGAATTTGACAAAGTTGCAATTTAGTTGTCATAAAAGTTAACATCTCATGGAAACTCATCTACAAAATTTATTTCCGACACTCTGACACTACCACTTGGACAAATTGGAAGATTCAGATCTACATCAGAGGCTCCCAAATGTTGCAGAAAAACCCTAACAGTGGACCCATTCACCCCTGGGCGAATGAGTCCTAGTGAACCTTCAGAAACTCACTTTTGGTGATTGGTAAACATAGTTTTTTCCTTCTCAGATCTATAATTTAACTTTTGGTTTTACGTTTTTTGAGTTTAATATTGTTGTTTTAAGATTAATTTGGCATAATTGGGTTGATTTTCTATTTTTAATCTTTCTCCCAAAAGTGCCTAGTGAATCTGACCCCCGTCCTTCAGTCAAAGGAAATATGCAGATTCACACCTTGAGTTGACTCACCTAAGGGTCGTAAGACAATTCTTTGTGTGGATTTCATTTCCTAATGAAATGGTGAGAAATAGATCCCTAATAGGTGCATCATACCCCATTGTGATAACCTATTACCCATTTTTTCTCTTTTTCAATTGGTTTTATCATTCACATTGGCATGGTTTTCCTTCGCACATGTTCAAGTAGCTATTAAAGGAGAAAATAGATTTGATTATATCAAAAATCATTTAATATTTTTCAAGGATTCTAGGGGCTTCTAGCTTGTACCCTTTTATATCCTATCATTTCATAAACTCTCTTTGAATAGGATTTACATCCTTTTCTTTTGGTAAGAACTTCACTTGAATAAATATTTGTATGTTAATAGATCCAAGTGTTCTATGGGTGCACCTCTATTCTTATCACTATCGTATCTTTATGAACTTGTTCCATTATACATTAGAGTTGTAAAGAATCTCATGATTCATTGGCTAGTAGAAAAACCATCTCTAGAATACCATTGTAATAACTCATACAAATAATTTAGGAAAATTTAATTTTTTGATTTAGATATTCTACCAAACCCTTGCAAAAACCCTAATGATTGTCTATGCCAAATTTATTCAAAACCCTAAGCCAATAATTCCTAGATTTGAATACTTTAATTTCAAAAATTGTATAAACCAAATTTATTTACTACATTCTCCTTAACATTAGTAACCCAAGCAGTTATTTTAATAACATAAGTTTGAGATTATTATTTTAATTAGATTTAGCCAAACCCATAGTTCTTTCATGATTGACTAGCTAATATTGGAATCCTAATTTGTATTTTAGATTTAAATATATTTACCTAAATATTGTACAAACCTATAAATCTTTCCTTCATGATTCATGCATTAATATTAATAACCCATATTGACCTGGCTCACAAAGAGGAAAAAATTGCAAAATTTTACATATATTCAATAATTTTCTGGTACGTTGAAATACAATATAATAACAATGTAAATAACACATAAATGACACCATTTAGATAATAAAAACTTTCCAAAAAGAATGCAAACAAAATATTCTACCAAATAATAGTAGCAACTATAGTTAGTAGAGAACAATACCAAAATAAAGATATAACACTTAACCCACCATAAAAATTGCACATCAAAATACATGATTAACTAAGATTATGTGACCCTAGAAGATCTATTTTGACCTTTATATGAGATAGTTTGCAACCAAGAGGGCTTGGTTGTGACCTCTAGTGAACTTGTGGAACCAAGAATAAAGGATTTTGACCTCTTCCTTATGAAACCAAAGGGTTTTCATCCTCTATCTTCTATGAATATGAAGGTCTTCATCCTTAAATTTGACTATTCAAATATTAGCGATTAGAATAATGTCAACTAGGTTTTATTTTGAAGAATAACTGATAATAATCTTGAACAATGAATAACCTTAAAATATATTTATTTGACATATTTGAACGGCATTGAGAATAAATCTATGATTATTGGATATTTGCATCATCAATATTAATGAAATCATTTGATTCTAGCATTCGGGGTGGATAAAAGCCCCCAAAACCTCTAAAATAGTGACCAACTACAACTACATGAGATATGGTCATTATCATCCTTCAAGCTACAAGTACAAATAAATCTATATCATTCATTTTGACCAATATTTTCTAAAAGGATAATCCCTTATGGAGAAGTCACGGTATCCCATATTCTATCCATTATTGATGCTCTTATTTGTGCATGGGGGTAGGTAGGAATGATAAATAAAAGGTGGTAACATAAGAGTTTGAAGGTTGAGGATACCCCATGAACAATGCCACATGTCAAGAGTTAGGGAGTTAAAGGAAGGTATTCTAGTGGGGATAGGTTTGATTCTCTAACAAGGTAAGAGAAGAGAGTGGGTATTAAAGGGAAGGGATGCTAAGGAGAAGTTCAATACTTCAACAATAATAAAGGAAAGACAAAGTTATTAGAAGAGGCATACCAAAAGGGATAACTTTGAGACTCCTACAACTTGCAAGCTTAAAACTCTTTAAAATATTATCAACTTTTGAACTTGATAGGCACATGGTGAAGAGGAGCAATAACACAAGAAAATTTGGACCAAGAGGAATATCGATAATAAGAAATAGGCCTTTAGTCCACAAACATAAATTAATTGAAAAGGTGATATTACCTCTATAGACACTAAAAATTGTCTTAGCCTACAAGTGACATTTTTACATTAATTCTCGTCTTATCCATATAATTAAATAATCATCAATTAATTAATTGTTACCAATTTCATATTCAAATATTAATTAAATAATCTTATATTATTTAATTAATTCATATTACTATTATTCTTCCTTGGTTAATTATCTATTATCCCTTTCCTAAAATTAAATAACTATTTTAATTAATTAATTATCCATAATTTCTCAATATTATCCACTCTCCATAAATAAATAAACTTAATTATTTTATTTAAGTTGCACATACCTTTAATAATTAATTAATTTAATTAATTATTTAATCTCATGCATTTCCAACTCATCCTCTAATTGAGACTTACTCTTAGTCCACTGACTAATCAATTTTTGTCCACTCCTCATGCAATCAATTCACTGACACTCAGTCTAAGTTAACAATCCAATTGGATCTCTTGACTAGATCATGCAAATAGTTGACTAATTCATCCACTCAATTCAGTGAATAATGTAGCTAGTTAACTAATCCATCAATTCCTCTTATCAATTCTCCACCATCGATCTCTTATGTTCTTCCTCAAATCCTCACTGTTAATCCAACTTGTAATTTCTACAAAATCAAGTCTTCAACCTCATATCATATTTATTTGAGCTTATTGTAATTATACACACATAAAATAAGAGAGCAACATAGCTTACAAAGAAAATTTGAGAAGAGCAATGGAGGTGATTCGATGTTTCATGTGAGAAAAGGTACATCATTTAATTGATCTTTCATGTTTCTTGCATTTATTTGTTCATCATTGTTGGATTAGAATTAGTTTTCTTGAATTTAATATTTGTTTGGTTTTTTTTTATGATTCTTGCATCTAACCTGATTCCTAGTCGTACAAATTGGTGAACCCAACATGAATTGTTAATGAATTTTATGAAAAAAGAAACTTTTATAGTTACAAGTTCTATGATGTATCAGTTAGTACTGAGTGATGCATTTGTGGAGTTCTATAATGCATTTGTGCTGCTTTGATGCATTGGTGACATTCAACGATGCATCTACTTTCTACAACACATGCTTAGATTTTTATAATGTATATGTCAAAATTAGTGATGCAATTGTCTAAGATTAGGATTTATCAATTTTTGGCTAATAATTGTTGTTTATGATTATTATAGAGGACTAAAAATTGATTGTGTGGTTCCCTAATCTTTCTCTTATCATTTTTTGGGTTGTCTTTTATGCATTTTTGGTGATTTTGGGTGTCTACAGGTTCTATAACATATCTAAGGATTTAAGAACCACAATCATTTCCTGCATTGCATCTATCTAATTTTCGTACCACATTCATTTCCTACAGTACAACTATTTTTGTAATGCATCTGTCAAAAACAGTGATGCATGTGTCTGTTGAATCAAAAGGGTAAAAAATATTCAATTTTTCTATTTTGCATGTAATCTAATTCAAGTAGATTAGGTTTTTTCTAGTTACTGATCTCGATTTGCAACTTTATGGTGATCATTTGGAAAATAAATTGCATTGTACTACTAATCTAGTTTTTTGCAGCTCGATTGACAAAGACATATTTTGGAACTACTGACTAATTTGGTGCAAGTTCGTTGGTCAAAGGATTTATTTTTCAAACTTGTGTGCCTATGATTTCTAGATTAGATAAAATTTGGATTTGGGATTCAAAATTAACCATTGATTTTTGTGCTTGGTGCGCTTGCACGGTTGTGTCAACCCAAGCTATTGTGTATGTATCCTCTCCCCTCATGCATTTGTGCGATCTTGGGTGCAACAGAAATACCAATAGCTTATTTTTATTTTAGTAAGAGGCCTGCCTAGGGATTTCATCACCCCAGGGTTCAACCTCAAGCACAGTTCCTAGCAAGCTATATAAAGGGGGAGTGAAATTTGTACCTCAAGGAGTGGAAGAAACCTCTCCAATCTCAAGTTATTACAGACAGACTCTTTGTTCATGCTAGACCCCCACTAGAAACCTTTGTTAATTAGATATGAGCCTTCAACCATAAGCTTGGTGTAGTGTAGGGTATAATATAATGCTTGAAGTTATTCACCACATGCTCCCTTGAGTAGAGATAGAAGTGCTTTGGATTAGATTTCATAGAAAACTAGGGAGAGAAAGGTAAAAATGTTGCCATATTGGGCTTGTGCTACTAGATTTCTAGCTATCTGCTCTTTCAAGAAAGGTGTTTTATCCAATCTTATGGAGTATTAGCACTTTGGTGCAGTGGGCCTACATCAAGTGAACACACCCATCTGATTAATTAGGTTGTGTGTATCTTCTAATTGTCTTCATCTTGTGTTATACCAGTGAAGCATTGGCCTTTGAGCCTTAAGCCTTATTACCCAAGAGTCAAGAGTCAAACAACCAAATCTATCTTCTGAGTGTATTCTATCCAAAACTAAAAAAAATCAACGTGAAAAATCACTTTGAACACCTGATTTTAGGAAAAATTCCAATCACACATCTATTAACTCCTACACCACATTTTTATTCTGTAATACATTTATGAAACCAAAGTTATGCATCTATTGAATTTTGCACCTCATTTGTATTCTTCTACACATTTGTATTCTTCTATGCATTTGTACAACCATATTCATGCATTTGCTTAATTATATGTCGCATCTATATCTTTTCATGCATCTGTAAGCCAAAATTATGCATATGTTTATGTACTGTGTCTATCAAATTTTTTAATGCATCTATTCAAAAAACCCTAGATAAAAACTAGAGAACTACAATTGTCACAATCTATATTGCATCTATTAGAGTTTTTCCAAATTTGTGATGCATCTGACCTATTCTTTAACGTCTATACAAAAACTAGAGTTACACATTTGTGAATTTTTGTATCACATCTGTTGATTTCCTTAATGCATCTGTCTGCATTGATAAATTAGGGTTTATTCTCAAGGATCCAAATTTTAGACCTGATTTGCATAATGACCTAAAATAGAGACTTGAGACTTATCTGATTAGTATTGCATTTTCAACGTTTTTCCCACTTTTCCTAGCTTAATTGCATATCTTATATTAACACTTGTCATCCAACATCATAGCTATCCACTTTTACATTCTTAGATCAAGAAACCAATCAAATTTTGATCATACCATAGTTATCCTTTGAATTCCTTGACCTCATACTCTCTCATTATTCCATTGATAGTAGGCAAAAAAATCCAAAAATATTTTAAAATCACAAAATCCAAAAATTTCCAAAAACATATTTTAGCACATCAAGTCTTTTATGGTCAAAATGAGACCATAGAGGAAAATAAAACAAATGGATCCCACAAGTGACCCTACTTTCAATCCCACAAGTGTGATTCGCTTTTGGTCATCTTCAAATGAACAACCAAGTTACAACTTAGAACTGCACCATCTTTTGACGATGAGTTTAACTTGAACAATTTGGAATAAAATCTAACCCAAGAGGAAATTGATGATGCTTCGCAAGATACCTAAATATTGAAAATAATGGAGGAACTCATATCCGTAGATCCAAATAGATAATTTTTATCACTTGCACAAATTGGAGCTAAACTTCCTACAAATTTTGACATTTCCACCATAATAGGACAATCGTCAAATGTGGTATCTCAAGAACAAGGTGCAGTTAACGTGACACCCCCATCATACAAACCCAACTCACAACAAGTGAATACAAGCAATGCCATTTTTAAGGACCTCCAAAAATGTGACAACTATAAACATACCTTTCACCCCGATATTTAACACATAATCCACAAACCCATTTTCCCACACATCTCAAACTACAACACAATAAAGCAATACAATACTTATGACTCATAACATCACAAATCAAAATCCACCCAAAAAAACTCGAAGGACATACACTTCCTTCCCAAGGTCACAAGTAAACATGACCCAAACTTCACAAAACATGAACATACCTCTGACCTAGACACAAACATTCTTTGGGTTAAACTAAAACTCGAACCAACCTCCACCTCACACACTCAACCCAAACACCCATGCTTCCACTTCAACTACGAGCTATCAATACATGAACCCATTTGTACACTCCACACAAACCCAAACAAATGAATCTCCTACATCACCATCACCTACGGAGATACTAGCTTAAAAACTACAAAGCTTGCAACAACAAATTTCTAACATGCAAGTTATAGGAACAAAGAAGACTTACTCAATCGAGGACTTATGTCCCTATCCTTTTGATACAAGTATAAACATGTTGCCCTTTCCCATAAACTTTAATGTACCAAAATTTAACAAATACAAGGGAAATAGAGTTCATATAGAGCATGTGAGAGAGTTTCACACAGCCTGCTTGCATGTTGCATATGATCACATGTACTTAATGCACCTTTTCCCATGAAGTCTTGGGGGAAAAGCACTAGAATGGTTTGCACACTTGCCTCCTGGTATAAGGAATTGGAGGGAATTAGCTGAAAATTTATCACACATTTCTTCTACAACATCGAGAATGAAATAAACATACTAAACTTATGCAAAACTGAACAAAAGGATGGAGGATTGTTTGCTTCATTTTTACAAAGATGGAGAAGCCTAGCGAGAAAGTGTCCATGTCATATACCAGAAAAGTAATTAGTGCAAATATTTGTGGAGAGCCTTAATTTAGAAGTGATGTTTCATATCTAGATTCATTGTTCTAATATATTTGAGGAGGTTATTGAGAAAGGTCTCTCCATTGAGATTCAAGCCCTCATCACAAAAGGGTTAGTAAAAAATTTCAAAGAGAATAAAAATAACCTAAGCACTTCAAATGATAAGAGAAAATTTTAGTCATGAAACAAGAATGTGACGAATGATGGGGTGGTGGATGCCAAATTAATAAATAAAGCTCACCCCATCATTATTCTTAAAGGACCTTCCATGGAAACATCAAATAGCAATAACCAACTACCAAATCATGAGCAATCAACAAACACGGTTCAAAACAATGCACAATGCAATCCTCCAAGGGCCAATAATCCAATACAAAAATACACACCCTTAGGGGAACCCATTGAGTTATTTTTGAAGAAGCTATTGCAATCAAATGTTATCCAGCTCCTAGAGGTAAGACATTATAAACCAAGACCTTTCAAACCAACTTGGTGGAATGACAACAACTTGTATGAGTATCACATGACGAAAGGGCATAAAACCTCCTCGTGCTTTAAACTTAAAAACATAATTCAAGACCTTACAAAATAGTGGAACATAGCGATCAATAATTCATAGGGATCCTCATATACCAATCATACCATCTTCAAAGATCCCTTATAAAATCATGGATAGGGGAAAGCCTTTAGTTCAAGATCGAATGCCAAAAACCAAGCCAACTACACTCAAGTTGCATATGAATACACATTTAACTGTATCCAATAAACTGATAATAACCGAAACATATAAAAAGTGAAACCCTAGGATTTGACTCCAGGGTTTGGGTACTTTTCCTTTGTTTCATTTAGAGTATTGGAGGTGGCGAAGATTTGATGAATTTGGACAAGGTATAAGACTGACTTACAACCTAAAAGGTGATTCAACTTTCCCTTGACCAAACATGGGATGGATTTTGGAATGAAATGAAATGATTTGACTAGGCTAATGATGTAAATAACTATTTTGATGCAAAAATAATAGATTTGGAAAGTCGCAAATAAATTCAGACTTCAGAAACAGACTGAGCAGAGTTTTGTGCACCTATGGTTCAAATTTGACCTTGATTTTGGAGGACTAAGTCACCAAAGGTGTAACTATCCTTGTTGACCAATTTCATATCTATTTTCACAGTGCTCTAGAGCTAGAACAAAGCTTTCTTTCCCCAATTTTTTCACTATCACATCTGCATCAGGTGCCTAGATAACTGAGTTTTCATATGTTTTCAAGGTGTAGGGTTTGAAAGAAACAATGAATAATTGACCTTCAAACTTCTCCCAGTCTTCTTTAGATCTAAAACCTACACATTCAAAGATAGAGGAAAGGTTGTGTCATATAGGGGCTTGCCTCAATCAAACCCCGTGTTGGTGTTTCCACCTCCACAATGACAATGTCAATGAAAGATACATAAATGATGAATGCATGATGAATCAATAAGGAACTACAATTCACCACCCAAAATGGTTTCCTTGAAGGACTGAATTCATACAAATCTCCTCAAGGATTGGTTTGCTTAAAGACCTACAAGGGTTAGATCTCACAAATTATATGATAACATAAACATGAATAAACTCACATACACTTTGTCATGATGCCTTGATGTTGAATTCCTGCAATAAATATGTTCTTGACTGTTCTTGACTTGCTTGATAATTCTCTTGACAATAATTCTTGCTCTTGATTTTCCGATTATCACTAGATTTCCTTATTATTTTTCAAATGGTGAAATAACTATGTATTTATATGCAATTATTCTAATTTCCCAAAAATAAAATCCTGATAGCCGACATCTAACATTTGAAATTCAAATAACAAAAATACCAACTCTGACATATTGAATTCTAGATGAAAAATAGGGGGGCTAAGTCACCCTGGGGGACTATGTCCTAGCCCTATTTTATAGGACTTAAGGTGTCAGGGAAAAAATATTAAATGAATGCATTGGATTCATACTTGCAATTTATCAATAAATGTTAAAATGGGCCATAGAATGCATAATTTAGGAAATTAGGGGTTCAATTAGGTCCATGCACTTAAGGGGGAGAAAAATATAGTGTAAAATTGTCAAGGGTGACAATTTATGATGCTACCATAACATCTCCATCATAACCATTAAGAAGAATAATCCTAAGTGTGTGGTTACAACTCATAGATCCAAAGTGACTCTCCAAGGGGAAACTTCTAAATCCTAACCAAAGAATCAATATAACCTCTTGGATCATCTAGGGAAAACCCCTGCTCAAATATCTATTCTTGAGCTACTCCACATATCCCCTAAACATAAGGCCATCCTAGAAAAAGCTTTACATGATTCTTTGGTTCCCATGGACCCAAATTTTAATCAATTTCAGGCCATGGTAGGGTATTTGGCTACCACACACCATGTTACATTCACCGAGCATGGCCTCTCTTTGTAGAAGCCCAACCATAATGATCCCATACATTTTGAGTTATTAATCAACAAACATAAGATCAAATGAGTTATGATAGATGGTGGAGTAGGCCTAAACATTTGTACTTTAAAAATAGTTACCATAATGGGATTCTCTAAAGAATGTATAGATCAAAAAGTATCATCATAAGAGTATATGATGATGTAGATAATTCTTCTAGGGGTGTTATCATCCTCCCCATCAGAGTTGCTCCTGCTATTCAAGGTATGATGTTCCAAGTTATGGACCTAGACCTTCCTTACAACCTTCTCTTCAATCACCCATGGATTCATGCCATGAAGGCCTTCCCTCCATGTACCATCAATGCTTGAAATTTCCTTATAATAGAACCAAAATTACCATATCAGGTTACCATGATCATTTCCAATATTGCAACAATTTGAAAGGGAATCCTGAACATCAAGTACCTATTAATAGGGAAGCTTCACCATCCACCTCATCCCACTACATCGATCCTACATCATTATCCATATCTCTCAATCCATCCAATCATTTTTTGAAAACAAGGTCCAAGTCCAAGACAATGGATGTGACAAATACAACATTACAAACTCATACTACATTGGTAAGTTTCCAACCTCACTGAAGTCTTTGTAAGCCACACCCTATCCACAAGAACCCTAAGGTCATTATTCAATATCAACCTCCCACTACTTTTGCTAAGTGGGGTGAGCTAAGTAAGGAATCTGTAGATGAGGACATCTTTACTCGGATTTACAAAGATAAAGAGGACCAAAAAACATGCATAGTTACCGGTTGAACAATATGGTAAGGGTTTTGCTATCATGAAAAAAAGGTTATGATGGTCACAATGGACTTGGCACACAAAAGAAAGGAATGAAAAAACCCATACAACTTAACAAATTACCAAGGAATAAAGGGATTCAGTATAAACCATTAAAATTAAATGCTCCTAGTACTAAGTTACTTTCGAATAAATACACTAATTTTTCTAATGATGTCGAGACTTTTAAGGATAGTACTGAGACCAACCCCCTTGAGAACCAACATACTGGTGGTCCAGCCTAGATTGGTACCTTTTGGGACCCTGACGGTCCCTTGATTTTTACCATATCTACCTCATCCTCGAGATTTTCTAATACCAATGATAACTTACCCCTAGTCCACCCACAACTAATAGATTGCGATCAACAAGGGCCACTGATCTTGGATATTTTCGAAAATGATGAAGCTATAGCTGAGTTTATGGGACTTCAAGAGGGTATACCTTAGGCTGATCATAAAGTTGGATTTACCATATACCTTGATGTTTCTGCCTACTTTGGCGAGTCAACTCCACCTTCTAGTTGTAAAAGTGAAAAATCAGAAGAAAAAAAAGGGTCTCTAGGTGAAAATTGAAAGGTGCCTCTAGACCAAGAAAAAGTAAAAATAAAGGGTGTATCTGAGGGTGAAAACCACTTTGAGGCACCCAAGGATAGAAGGTTGGATATTCTCACTACCATTCAAGATAGATCACCATTATTGGTAGAGAAATCAGAGGAAGTCAATATTAGTACAGTTGACAGTCCCAGGATTATACAATGTTGTAGCTTCTTTGATAGAGATTAAATGACTACATTTCATTAGCTTTTTTCCATGAGACAACTCAAATTTTCTTGGTCTTATGCTAACATTCCTAGACTAGACCCTGAATTATTCCTTCATCATTTTCCTCTCCTCTTGAATGCGAAGCCTTTCAAGAAAAAAATAAGGAAGATGCACTCGCAGGTTTCCTTATTGGTCAAGGTTGAACTAAAAAATGTTAGATGTTGGATTTACCAAACCTATAGACTACACTAAATTGATATCCAATCTAGTACCAATCACCAAGCCAACTAGAGGAACTCAAATTTGTACAGACTTCAGAGACTTAAACAAAGCCTATCCTAAAGATGATTTCATGTTGCTGAACATTGATATCATAGTAGATCTAATGACGGGGTACAAGATGTTGTCACTCATGGATGGATTTTATAGTTATAATCAAATCAAAATTTCTCTTGAGGACCAGCACAAAATAAATTTTACTTGTTCTTGGGGTACGTATTATTGGAACGTAACGCCCTTTAATCTTAAGAATGTTGGAGCAACTTATCAAAGGGCTATGACTACAATATTTCATGATATGATGCATACACTTATGGAAGACTATATGTTTATAACTTATTAGTAAAATCTTTCACACAAGAAAGTCATTTGGATATTCTCAACATAATCTTCATCGGGTTGAAACAATACAAAGTCAGATTGAATCCAAAAAAAGTGTATCTTTGGAGTGACATCTACAAAACTCCTTGGATACATTGTTTCTCACAGAGGTATTAAGGTTGATATTGCAAAGGTGAAATCCATCATCGATATGCCACCACCATCTAATTTGACTCAGTTGCGTAGTTTACAAGAAAAAAATAGTCAATTCATAGATTTATTGCTCAGTTAGCCGACAAATTCCATCATTTTCAACACTTTCTTTGCAAGGGCATTCCATTCAAATGGATCGCTCATTGTCAATAGGCCTTTCAACAACTCAAATATTACCTATTATCACCACTAGTCCTAATGCCACCTATCGACCAAAAACCATTGAACCTATACATATCAACTGCGTCATCAGCATTGGGAGCTCTCTTAGCATAGAATGATGAAGAAGGAAAAGAGAGAGCTATATACTACATTAGTTGTACACTCATGGGGTATGAACTTAATTATAGTCCTATTGAATGCACATGTCTTACTATTGTCTTTGATACACAAAAGCTCTAACATTACATGTTAAATCATCAGACCAAGCTCATAACAAAGATAGATCTGTTAAAATACTCGCTTAATAAGGAAACTCTTACGTGTATATTGGAAAAATGGGTAATGATTTTAAGTGAATTTGACATTGAATATGTTGATAAAAAAAGAAATAAAAGGACAAGTAATAGTTGATCAAATAGTAGACTCTCTGGCCAAAACAGATCATCCTCTTGTATCAAAATTTTTTGATGAAACAATTTTTACATTAGAGGAAATCATTTTTTACATTAGAGGCCTCTACAATATGGAAACTATACTTTGATGGATCCTATACCCACCATGGTTCTAGAGCTGGAGTTATTTTTATCACACCACAAGGAGACACGATCCCTAAGTCCTAAAAAATAGCATTCCCCTGTACAAATATCATTGCAGAATATGAAGCTTACTTAAGATAACTGTCAAATGGAATATCAAGCACCTTCATATCTATGACAATTCTTGGTTGGTTGTCTAGCAAGTTAATGATGACTATGAAACAAAAGACGAAAAATTTACACCCTACAAGAGGATGGTCAATAGTTTTAAACAATAATTTGATGACATCATGTTTGAACAGATTCCAAGGATACAAAATAAAGCAGTTAACACAATGGCTACCATAGGATCTATCCTTAACATACCTAATAATGTGCATCATTATAAGTTCTTAGTGGAAAAACTTTTGATCCCTACTTTCAATGTCCTTGAATTCGAGCTCGTATGTGAAATTTTCCTGATTTTCCCTTGTACAAAGATATTTACAATTACCTTCATGACCAAATCCTTCCCTAAGACTTGTCAACCAACCAACACAAAACCTTTATTCACCAAGCCTCTAAATAAATTATCATCAGTGACAACCTATATCATCATAGCCTATATAATACTCTTCTTAGATGTCTCAATGTAGAATAAGCACAAATGACTTTACATGAAGTACACGACAATATAGGTGGAGCTCATAATAGTGGTCCTACCTGAGCTAAAAATATCATGAGAACTAGATATTATTGGCCCGCTATGGAACACGATGCATACCACTTTATCAAAAAATATCATCAATGTCAAATTCATAGAGATCTTGTTCGTGCACCAATATAGGAGCTTCATTTGATTGCATCACCATGGCCTTTCTCCTAATGGGACTTGAACTTGTAAGAAATATTTACCCTACCTCTGTAAATGGCCATAAGTTCATTATCACTACAACTGAATATTTCATGAAATGGGTTGAATCCATTCCCATGACCTACATCACTGGCAAAAAAATTGCAAAATGTATCCTTGACTACATATTTTGGTATGGTGTCCCCCTCTCCATTGTCATAAATAATGGTCATCCTTTAGAAAACTAGGATGTCCAAGAACTTTGTGATAAATTCTATATTTAACATCACTTTGATACTTGTTATTATCCCAGGGTAATGGTAAAGCAAAGGCGTCTAACAAAACCATAATAAAAATCCCAAAGAAGATTGTCAATGACATTAGTCATGACTGTCATATAGAACTAAATCTATCCTTATGGGCTTTTCGTACTAGAATTCATACTCCTATTGGTGCCACAACATATTTCCTCATCTTTGGTTCTGAAGCCATACTTCTTATCGAGATCGAGTTACTATCCTTGAGAGTCTCCATGCAACAGTTTATTGATGATGAAGACTACATAATATCCAAACTACATGAGCTAGAACTATTGGACAAGAGATGTCAAACTACATTAGTCTATCTATAAGCTTATCAAAATCATCTCCATCACATTTATAATAAAACATTCTAAGTTTGACATTTTCACATCGGTGACTTGGTCCTGAAAGAGAATCCAAAGAATTGGTTGGATAGAGAAAATCCTAACAAGTTTGAGTCTAATTGGTTGGGTCCTTACATTATCATTGAAACATATGGATCTGATGCATATCAACTTGATACTCCTGAAGGTGAACCACTTCTAGATCCCACCAATAGAATGCACCTTCACAAGTACTATACATGACTTTCAGAGAGTCAGAACAATAAAAAAAACTAAAAAAAATCAAAAAGGCAAAAATATCAAAAATTCAAAAAATAGAAAAAAAGTAAAGAGAAATAATTCGTCCAATAGTGAAAACCACTTCGGTGGCATTTTGGATAAGTGTCATGGTGAAAACCTAGAAAATAGGTTCCATTTGTATTAGGTCATTGCTCTACCATCTATCATCATTCTATCTGATTTTTCACTTCGTTCATAATAATCCAAGCATATGCTCTTTCATAATACAATCTTGCTTTCCCTTGTATAACTATGATAAATCTTTCCCACACCTCTCATGGCCTAATAATGGTTGATGTTTTGTGTCTCCTTCTTTCTATACCCATCCATAATAAATTCAACCCACCTGATTCCTTTCGTAATAATTGGTCCTATACCTAATTGGGGGCAAGTCCTTGACCTAGATTTTCAGACGGGATCTTTGACATGGTATCAAAGGATATATTATCACAATCACTCACCACAATTCACTTTCCATAATAAAATGTCCATGATCCATAATAAATTTTACACCCATCACAATCCACCTTTCATAATAACGTGTGCCTTGCTAAGTTTAACACTTTGATTAGACAAACAAAACATCCTATAGAAAATTGATCTCAACAAATCATGATACAATAGCCAAACTATCAAACCATCCTTCAACCTAGTTGATCAACTATCTACTTACCTATCATCAAAATCTATCTTTATCAGCTATCATTTGTCTTATATAGGTTGTTGCATCATCAAAACTAGACTAGGCATCTTATACAAGATGTTTCATTCCTGAAATCAGACACAATCCTCATAATCCTATCATGCAATTACTCACCATTGGTAAGAAGATCTAAATGGTTATTGTCATTTGGTATAGTTATTTTTATCTTTTATCTAATTTATCTTTGATCATGTTCCTATGCTACTGAGGATATCCACAAGTGATTAGAGGAGCGAGGATGGATCATGACCTTTTTCTATTTGATTTCTATTTGTGGTTTGTCTTGATAATATGATCGTTGGAAACTAAGTTCCTTGTGTGTGATTGAGGCTCCATTTGACATAATAAAAACATCCTATGCAAATTAAAGGTCATCTAACACTTTCTTGCATCAAAATCAACATGCTTTGTGGCTACTTCCTTACATATTCTGACAAGGTTCTAATATCACTCGTATATGTCATGACACTCCTTGTCTATAATGTGTTTGTCTACACAAAGGGATATCATTTCACACCTTTCTCTATCTCATACCTTGGTGTATACATTTGCAAAATAAAAACACTCTATGATGATAATCATGCACTAATTTAAAGCTTAAAATCTATCCTACCAATAATACATCAATTTTGATCCATTTCATTCCTTTAACTTCACTTCATTGATCTCTCTAACTATTCTTCATTTCTTATTCACCTTTTCTTCTAGCTAGAATTTATTCCATCAGTCCTTACAGTCCTCCAGATAGTGTGCTATGACACACAAAAATAAATACATCAACTGCATCATCTGGTATCCACAATCATGTTAGCACATAATATGCACAATCATACACATGTTAGCCCATTCATATTGCATATACAAAGTACAAATAAAAAAATAATAGCATTGTATTATAACATTTCATAAGCATATAGTGTCATTCTACATATAGGTAATATGAACATGTAATTAGTCCCATCATAAACCATAAGCATTAGATATTCATATATAACATCATAAGTATAAGCATAAATCAACATCATATGTATTTATCCATCCATGTCTAAGTAACCATACATTAGCATTGCATACATAACAACATCATAGAAACATACATCATAAATCGACATGCACATCATATAGGAATCATCACATAAACATAGAATGCATCACATAGGATCAATCATCATAGAAACATGCACATAAAAACATGGAGACACCATATAGTTTCCATAAAAAATAATGCATCTCATATATATATATATAATCATGTCATAGTACAAAAATGGAATGATTGTAAAAATTGGAGCTCGTAGACTCGATCAAAATATAAATAAATATTTATATACAAAAATCAATTGGGCTAGCTTGAGTTTCCCCTATCCTTTGTTGGTGATGGTCCAAGGGATGATCTATCTTATCTATGTCCTGGCGGCCCTGTCCTCTCTTGCTCTGTATGTGGCCATGGTGGTGGATATGGTGACTGTCAAGGTCCTGAAACCCTGTCGTTGCTCACTATCCTCCTCAAGTGTGATTTTCTCTACAATCTGCTATGAGTATAATTAGGTACCCTCTGCTCTGGTGGTATAAAATCCATATACATATCTCTATAGTATCAAGTCTCCTGACCTGCCTGGCATAACTATCCTGCAAAATCTACTGTGGGACCACCCATAGTCTATGAAACTCAATGATCACTGCTCATGCTCTAATAATAGTGGTATCCCTCTTGACAGTTAGTTGTGTAACCTATGCTTGTAATTCCTATGCTTGCAAGGATAAAATCTGCACCTACCCATCATCGCTCCTAGCCTCTGGCTCCTCCTCAAGCACATCCCAAATAACCTCTCTGATAGGGGCATCCTCAAGCATCTCATCCACTACCATATCTTATGCATCCTACTCCTCCTATGCAACTTCATCCTGTGCAACTTCCTCCCCCCGCACCTCCTCCTCCTCAGTGATCAGTGGTAATTGTGTCATTGGAATCACTAGTGGAACCCTTCCTCTACCTTTTCCTCTACTCCCCCCTCCATCCTACCTCCTCCAACACCCCCATCATCTCCCCTACATCTCCCCTTTCCCCAAACCATCCTCACCTACCTCATCCCTATTGATCTTGAGGAACAAGTACCCTAGGATCTATAAATGGAGTAGGCATGTACTACACCCACCATGCATCATTCTCTTCCATGGTCATTGCATCTGCTACCTTCAGACCTGCACCACACTATACTAGCTAAAGTTGATCAAACTCCTAAAATGCTACCTGAGGATTGATCATAGGTCCCTAGTGTCCCACCTCACGTTCAGACCAAGAAAACATGGATAAACCCATAGGAATGCCCTGATGCTCCCCAAAATGCAACAACACCCACTCTAAAAGTGTCTCTCAATGATGTGTTGTGATTGGACTATGTGTCCAATCAAATACCATGTTTACTTACAATAGGAAGGTGCTCTACATCATCATCCCAAGTTGGATAATATCTGTGTGGCCTCCAAGTGAAACCAACAAGCATATCAATCTCATGCCTTCATTAGCTAACATCACTAACATGTCGCTGCATAAAAACACCACCATACATGTATACATATAGAAGCCTGACAAGTAGATCTTTGGAAACCACTGATCGAAAAACAACAATATGCTCCCATGCCTACATGTGTAGCAATATAATGTCATAGCCAATAAAACATGCTCCTTAGTACACTACATCATGAAGTTGAAAGTATAATTGCAGACACTCGAAATATCCTGATCGATATCATGCACTTAATCTTGATTAACTGACACTGATTCTTCCTTAATAATTTTCACACTAACCAATTAATTGAATATTTTTTATTTAATTAATTAAATTTCCTCCTTAAATCAGATAATACAATTTATCAGATTATTTCATCACCTCCTAATGTTCTTCCTTTAGTTAAATTAATCAATTTTATTTAATTAAAATCCTAATGTTCCTCCTTTAATTAAATAAATCAATTTTATTTAATTAAAATCCCAATTTTCTTCCTTTAATTAAATAAATCAATTTTATTTAATTAAAATACTAAAGTTCTAACATCCTCTCATTTGATTTAAATAAACCCAAAAATTTAAATCATCATAAATCAACCAAGTTCATTCAAGTTAATTAATCCTAAATTAATTAACTCCTAACACTAATCCCCATTCCTCTAGCTTTTAACTCCACCCTAGGGTAAGTCAACCTTGGTCAACTAACCAAGTTGCACATGTAAATCAATTTATTTGATTTACTAATTACCCTATTTTCATTCAAAATGGCATATTCTTTTGAATATTCCACCCACTTGACTTTTCCCTCCCAAAGGACTTTTGTCCTCTTTACAAGCCACCTTGGCATTAAAAGCTCTTACATGTCCTCTTTTTTGAGCCACCTTTGCATAAAGGGCTCTTACACCTCCTCTTACACAATCCACCACTTGGCATTCATACCTCTTACACATTTCATCTACCCAAATGTGCTCACACATGTGTGAGCACATCTCCCCCAAGATTCATTAACATGTTGACAAGTGGCATCATGTCATTGGTTCAAATTGTAATCCCACATTCTCCCCATTCTTCACTCTTCAATCCTTGGCTTCTATAAATATAGGCATCATTCTCACAATAGGGATCCACAACTAAGAGCATTATCACTATAGGCATTTCATTCCATAGTCAATTTGTAATGTCCCCTTCTCGAGCATGATATTTCCAGTTGACCGTTGGCCTATTCCGGAGACCCGTAGGCTTGTCGGAAGGTAAAATTAGGGTTTCTTGTTTTGAAGGATGCTCTTGCTTGAGGGCGGTTGATTCAATGGCGGATTCTTTCTGGGTTTTCAGAGAGCTTCGCAGTGATATGTTTTCCCGACGTTCTGAGCATTTTCAGGAATTTACTATTTTTAGTAAATTCTATTTTTGGCAGTGGTCCTGTTGGCTTTGGCACAGTCGGCTTTCTACTTCAGGCAGATCAGTTGGCTTACTCATTTTTGGCTTTGGGGCATAACTGGAGAGATAAGTCGAATTATTTTAATTAAGTCATGTTTTAATGTTATATTTTAACATTGACCCCTTGGCCTAGCAACTTCACTTTAAGTTGTTTTTAAAAGATGTTCTTTATGGGTAGGCGCCTCTTTGAGGAAAGTAATATTATTAAAAGATTTAATCCAAGCTAAAGTTGGGCACCAACTTCAAGGAAGAAATAAAGTTTATATTAAAAGTCAAATTTTGCTTGGAAAAGTGGGACGCCATCTATTAGAGGATTAGGGTTTGACTCAACAAAGAAGATTAGGGTTTCGAGAAGAGTCATCTGGAAATTATAAAAGGAAGCCATTGGTTATCTTTTTAGCATCTTTTGTCTACAGAAATGTTATGCTGTCGGATTGGCTTTGGGATTGCTTCGAGGAATGAAAGCCTCCTAGCTTAGCATTGCTTCTCGCTTGAAAGATAGCGACTAGTGGTGAAGTAGTTTAGTGTTGAGTAATTTTTAGTGGATTTCTGCATTGTAATTCATTGTGTGGTTTTGTAGATCAACTTATTTGCATTTTAGTGAAATTCTGGAGTTGCATTTTCATTACAACATATTGTCTTTTTATTCATAAGTCAAAAAATATAAAAAGAATCGTTCTGGGTATTGTCTCATTGTGTTTCCCTGTTGGAGGCGACTCTTCATGAATATTTGCAGATTTTAATATGAAGTCTATGATTTTATAAAGCAAATTCGTCATTCCTTGAAGGCAGTACTTTTTGGTGTGTCTTGGGATTCGTGTCAGTAATTAATAACCACTTTCAGTTGCCATTTCTTATTACTAAACTAGGCGCCATCTTTTTGAAGGTCTATTGCATCAAACTTGAAGTCATTTGGATCAGTTTTGAGTGATATATGAGCAATTTAGTGGGTTACAGGCATGTTGGTTATATAATTTAAAGTGCAGGTCTGTCATAACAGATTTGAGGAAATCTGCATTCTCCTTCTTGGATTGGTGTTAGGAAATCATTAAAGGCTTTGTGAAAGATTCCTTATTGTTGCAGCAAATTGAAGAACTCTAATACTTGATCTTGCAGGCATTATATATTTCATTGTAAGCTGAACAGTAGTACTGTCAGCACTTCTCTTAGTCTTACTTTACTTTCTGTAATTGCAATTGTATTCCTTTGATCTCCGCCATATGGTCGCCTCATTTCCATACTGGAATTGGGTAGCACATACTTGGTGTTGAGTTTGCTTTCAGTATATTAGATGGTAGGGACCCTCTGACCACATGCTTGTCATTCGCCGGTGCATCCTTGGTTAGAGTTCTTGTATAAGCATTTCAATTAAGACCCTCTGACCATATGCTCACCATCATTGGCGCCATCCTTGGTTAGAGTTCCTTCCAGCTCTGTTTCGGCATTCAGATCCTCTGACCAATGCTCACGCCTTGCCCTCATCGGGATCCTGATGTACATTTTGGTTAGATTTGCTTTAACATCGTTTTGGTTTAGAGCTAACCTTAACGGGTGCGTTTGTTTGTAATTTGCAATTGAAAAAACAAAAAAAAATTGGTTCAGAATATTTCACAATTTCATCTTTGTTCATCACACATCCATCATCAAGCTTATCAAGGGATTTGGAAAAGGCTTCTTTCCACATCAAAGAAGTACCAATCCCCCTATGGGATGCTAGTTTGAGCATTTAGAATAGTATTTCATTAGTAGTTTATTTGATATTCTACTTTATTTTCATGTTCTTATGTTTAAATGAATTTCATAGGGAATTCCTAATTTCTACTTGTTTATTGACTAATGATCACTTGTTTACTCATGTTTGAATGGGTTTAGGAAGAGAATTCACATTTTGGCGCTAGAAGGAGGGAAAAAATCTCAAAATTAACACATACTTTTCTCTATTTCAATCATTTTTTTCCACTTTTTATCTTTCCAGGACACAACGACACAAATGTTTCAGCATTGCTATATGATGACATTGCCCCTGTGATCAAATTGTGTCGCTGGGTGGACTGTTTTGACGCTAACTAACCAAATTCTAAAGAGCGACGCTGAGAGAAATAGTGACGCAAATGTAGTCTCTGTTTTCTCCACAGAGTGACATTATTTTAGTAGAGAGGCATTGGAAGCTTCAAATAGTGACGCCATCATGGGAAGCGATGTTGGTCCTAGGTAAGTGGTGTACTTTCAATTTTATTTTAACATGTGAATTTTTATATTGATCACCTTTGACTTTTGACTTGTTAGTGGCTTTGTTTTATGTAGGCTGACCAACTTTTGCAGGTTGAGGTGACAAAGAAGAGGAGGAAACAAGAAGAGCTTCCTATGGCACTTTCTTTTTCATAATTGTAAAAAAGTGTTCTTTAACACTTTGGGGACATTTATAATCTCATATTTGGATATTGTTATCTTCAGCTTTAGAACTTAACTACATTTTGTTTGGGTTTTAAAAAGAACATACAAAAGCTTTTTTTTCCTCAAAGTTGGTTAAAAACAACATTAGAAACTCACTTGAATTTTGAGTTTGGATTAAAATTAAAAAATCAAATTTCATGCTCAAATTTGGTGCTATAAAAAGAGCTCATTTATTGCTTTTGAGGACTAAAAAGAATTTGTGCTTGTTCTATTTTGTAATCTTTTCTACAAACTCTTGTCATTCAAATTCTATGCACTTCTCTCGCACTTCGCGATGATCTTGAGAATCAAAAATCATTTTAGTGGCATTAGGTTGTCTAAAAGATTGCCTCCAAACTTCAAATATGGGTTTGTTAAAATTGAACAAATCTTGCTAGTGTGAGAAAAAGTATCACGTGTGTTCTCTCTTTGTTCACGTAAACAAAGATTGATCGAACTACGGATGTACTTACTCACTATTGTTCACCTTTAGAGGGCCTGCCTTGGTGGGAAAAATTACTCACCCCAAGGGAATGACCCAAGTGATAACGAGCATAGCTCTTCCAAACCGCTATATAAATTTGTGATTGCAAGGAAAGTTTGCAATCAACAAGAAGCGGTACATGATAACTCTCCCCCAGTGTCTTTATGATGTGTAAAGCCCTTGTTCTAATGGTTGGGAGACCTATTTATGGAGTTTATCATTGTATCCCCTAAACTGGATGCCCTTACTACAACCCCTTGTTTAGAATATAAAATCGCTAAATATTTATTGGTGTCAGAAGGTCAGACCTCTAAATTCGTCCCACATACTTGCGGTTCCTAGTAGAGATGAAGAGTTTATCATGGGAGATTCATGAGAACTCAAAGCTTGGCTGACCCGTAGAAGTGAATGTCGTGGAGGGGAGCTAGTGCAGTCAAGCTTCTAGTCATTTGATTTGAATAAGCATAACTGGAGGAATCCAAATGGCAATTCAACAAATATTATATTTTCTATCCTAGGGTTTTGCATTATTTTGGAATCAAAACACTTTGCTTAGATCTAAAACATTGGAAAACAAACATTCAACAAATCATCAAAATTTCAAACCCTTTGGAAGAACAAATACCCTTGAGAATTCCACATGATACTACTTGTCCCTAGGGGTTCTTATCCCTAGAAGGCTTCTAAACATTTGGACCCACATCTCAATTTGTTCCTCCCAAAGTCAACATAGGAAACTATTGCCTTGGTTCTCTTAATTTCTACATAATGAACCTTATGGGATGAAAAGAAATTAAGATGTAGACATTTAGTTTGAAGAGCTAAGAAAGAAAGTGTGGATGTGGTAAAAAGAATCAATCTAAGCAAGATAAAGGACAATTGAACCTCACATATGCTTGATCTCATGATTTCTCGAAAAGTCAAAATTCCCAAGTCAAATCATCGTAAGCACCTTAGTCCAAAAGCTCTCAAGAAATGTCTTTCAAGACTTTACGAAGTTAGAGAAATATTGGTCTATAAATTTTACAAGTGTGTTTCAAAGGACAATCCCAATTCGTATTTGTTCTTTTATTGTCAAAATCCAAGTCTTTTTCAACGTTTTGAGTTTCTCACATAGGAGGTATAACATGTTCTTCAATCCTGTGGTCTTGTAAACAAAGTCTCTTTAGATTCACCTAAGATCAAATCAACCCCCTTCATTCATCATTCCATCAATCAAATCCCATCTCACAAAAAAACTCTTATAATCTTGGAAAAATCATTCATGCTAGACTTTTGGTAATCTTTCAAATCAAAATAAAAAATCCTCTTGTTTGACTAAGTGTGTGTGGATGAATCCTTCTTCTTACACTTAGTTAAATTATCACCTTGTGAACAAGTTTATTCCAATATAACATCCAACATCTTGGGGTTTATGAGTTCATTATCCAAAATCCAAATCAAATCCAAATCAAATCTAAAATCTAAAATCCAAAATTCCCAAAGTCTAGTATCTCTTCAAGGTTTCTTAAGAGTTTAATCATTCATAATCACCATTTGTCTTTCATTTATCCCATTACCATCATTTGATACTTAAAAAAACTTAGAATTTCTTATTTGCACCTAAATCTTAGAACAACCTAAGGAATTAGGGGTTTTCTCCCATATTCCTAAAAGTTTATCCTTATTTTATGGTTCAAACTAGAGCTCAACATAAGAAAAACATGGAGCAAAACAAAGAGACATCCACTTCAAGTGAATTGAGTCAAATTGCACCTGAATTGAACCCCATCGGATCTAACAACCCACTCAACCTTCCTCAATAGCCACAAGATCTTCAAGAGGGAGGTTGCCAAGTGGAGGATATCACCAATAATCCTCTAGGAATGACTCAAGATCAAATCATGGAGATAGTCCAAAATATTAAAAACCGCAATATTTTCAATACAATGATGAGACTCAATCCTTCACAATACATGCTAGCATTAGCAAACAAAGGGGCTAAACTCCCTTTTGATTATGATGTAAGCACTATTATGGAACAACCTCTTGGGATTATGCCACCAGTATCATTCACACCACCCTTCCAAAGCATCATTCAACCCATCCCACAACAGACATCATCTCATGCTCCAAGCCAACCCATGATCACCAAGGGAAGTTCATTGCTCCAAGATCTTCAAACACACCCCCTTGTAAACAACCAAAATTTGGATGAAAACACCATCTTGGGTATACCGAACACCGTCTTGCAAGACCCGAAACATCTATATGTTTCACTCATTTTCCATGACACCAATAATTCATCCACTTTCTCTACAACATCGACATACCCTCTTGGAACACAAGTCTCTCTCCCCATGGTATCACAAGGACAAGAAGGTTTATTTGGACAAGGGGGAATCTTTGATGCTTCATCATCACTTTCTCAAGGAAACATACCACCTATCCTCCCATCACTTCCCCTGCTAACATCAACATCCACATCAATCCAAGGTAGGGAAACCCCCTTTACCCAACATACCAATCCCAAATCAAACAAATAAAATCAATCTACCAATCACAAATCAAATCAACATGTCAAGCATGCTAGTGATATCACAACACCAGGTGACACTAATCCAAACATCCCAATCAACCATTACACCATCTACAACACCTCAAATATCTCAAAACGTGGTTTCCTAAGGACCTAGTGCATCAACCATACCCTCCACCACGCAACCCATTGTCATCACTCAAACCCCTCAACAACCACCTCAACAAAGTCTCATCACACCATCTCACACCATTCTAAATACTCCACCTCCACCACTAAATCCAAACATGGCCGACCAATACAACATCACATTGCAAGCGGCTCAAAAAGCCTATCAAAAGGCACTCCAACAATTCCAAGCCCAAAAAGCTACACAAGCAACGCAACAATCTGCACTAAAAGCACAAGCACAACAAGTCGCACAACAGGCACAAGCCCAAGCATAAGCACAAGCATTGTTATAGCAGCAATAAGCTGCACAAGCTGTGTAAGCATCCTATGCTCGTGAAGCTGCACAAGCATATGCATAAGCTCAATCATAGGCACAAGCTTAGTATCAAGCACAACAAGGTCAAGCACAAGACTTGTTACAGCAATAAGCTTACCAAAAATCTTTGCAACAATACCAAGCACAACAACAAGTAGCCCAACAACATGCATTGTTGGCACAATAGCAATAGCAAGACCAACAACAAGCATTGTTGGCACAACAGTAGCGATAAGACCAACAACAAGCTTTGTTGGCACAACAACAACTACAAGCATATCATCAAGCATTATTTGCACATCAATCTCCCACGAATGCACCATCGAGCCCGTAAGTCACCCCACCCATCATACAAGCCACAACACCAACCCAAAACACGTTCATTCTACCACCAAATCAACAAAATAACTTATTCGCTCAAATCAAAAAGCTCTCGCAACAAGTGTTGGACATATAATCGATGAAAACCACAAAATCACAAGGGAATTTATGCCCTTATCTATTCGACCAAAGCATTGTGATGAAGTCATTCCCACAAGGTTTTGATATACTGAAATTTGATAAGTACCATGAAACCGAAAATCCTAAAGATCACATCAGGGAATTCCACGTACACTGCATGGAAGTGGCCTATGATGAATCCTATCTAATGAGGCTCTTCCCTAAAAGTCTGGCTGGCCCAGCCATGGAATGGTTCTCTCATCTTCCTCCTAGAATCAAAAAGTTCCAAGAAATTGTGGACGCATTCATAAAAAATTACTCATTTAACATGGGCATGGACGTAAGATTGGAATAGTTTCCCAACCTAAAGAAAAAAAAGGGAGAGACATTCACATCCTTCTTGCAACAATGGCGATCTAAGGCCAATAGGAGCAAGTGGGCTATGCCAGAAGAACAACAAGTCAGAACCACCATCCCAAATCTTGAAGGGATTTTAGCTTTACATCTCAAAATGCAGTGCATCACCACCTATGATCAGCTCATCCCCAAAGCTCTTAACATCAAAAGAGCCCTCATTGCACAAGGGGGGACACCCACTTATCAAGACAATCACCCATCAACAAGCTACAATGACAAGCCTCAAACCTGGGTGAAGAACAAAAATGTTACCAATGATGGTGTTGATGCCAAGGTTGTAATCAATGCTCCAAGGCCAAAAACACAACAACAAACATACCAACAACCTCAAAACAAAACCCAAAACACCCCACGACCCAACACAACTCAACAACAAACCAACCCACAAACAATCAACAATGTCAATGATCAAGGTGGACCTTCAACAAGAAATAAATATCCCCCTAAGTGAAATTACACACCAATTGAGAAACCGATCGAATCTATCATCCAATAACTCATTCAAGCCAACATCATCATGCTCCCAGTCATTAAAAATTACCAGGAACCTCAAGTTAAACCACCATGGTATAAAAAGAAGCACCTTTGTGATTTTCATAAGATAAAAGGGCACATGACATCCAATTGCATGAGACTTAAAAACCTGAGCCAAGATCTTATTGATGACAAGACTATCACCATTGATCAACCAACTAGAAATCAAGACCTCAGAATATACACAAATCCGATGCCAGATCACAATAAAGAAAACAACAATGGTAAAGACAAAAATTATGATAACATCAACCATGTTGTCACATATTTAGATGAGTGGGTAGATGTTATCAATCTCACAGGGTTTAAAGATGAGTGTGGAGTCACCACATGAGGCGGCAGAATCACCATCCTCAGACCATCCATGAAAGCTAAAGAACCCCCTGCAAAATCAAAGTCAGTTGCCAATAGTTACAATGTCTTAGAACAATTGAAGAAGACCCCTGCCCAGGTCTCCATCATGGAGGTGCTGAAAATATCACCTGCACATAGGGAAATTCTAGAAAAGGCACTAGCTGCATCTTCTGTACATACAGATCTTGATACAGACCAGTTCCAAGCTATGGTTAGACATATCACCACACCACATCTCCTTACATTCTCTGAATAGGATCTTCCAACCTAGACATTGAAGGGAAAACGAGGTGGATCTAATGACCCAACAGTGCGGAATACATTCCCTTAACACTAATACAATAGGGGAGAAGAGCATAAACGGGTTCTAATAGCTTCTAAAACTACTTGAGATGAATACAACCAGTAAAATAGATAACAGAATTCAACATTCACAGATTGACACAAGATATACGTGGGAAAACCTTTTCAGGTAAAAAACCCACCACACAAAGTCAAGACAATTGTACTACAGTAATAAAACAATCACATACAATGTCCAATCTTCTCTGATCAACTCACATTAGATCTCTTGAATTCTCTCTCACTGTTACAAAGTTATCGCTTCTTTTTTTTATACAGTTCAAAAAAACATTCTTTTATTATTGTACTCGACTTACAAAGTCATACGCTGTAATCAATGTGATCAACTGAGCGCTGACCATCAGGTTCATGAATCTCTCATCCAATCACGCAACCGATCTACCCATGTCGATCTCCCTACATCGAGCCACTCAAGCATTAACTTCTTTACCCAAATCGGGTCATGTCCGCCACCCTAAGGTGGCCTGCAATAATTGCTAACACTTCATTAGCCTTTAGCCAATCATCACCTAACATTGAGCCACATGTCCTTCCTGCATTCATTGTTACTCTTTGACTTCGAGTCCAACTCGGTCAAAACTAGCCCCGAGCTCGCCTGAGCTCTCTAAGTCCTTACCACTCTACCGCCGAGCTCGTACGACCTGCTCGCGGTATCGCGGTGAGCTCATCCGAGCTCACATCGACCATACCTGTGCTACCATGGCTCCAACCGAGTCGACCTGCGGTATAGCGGTGAGCTTATCCGAGCTCACTGACAACTTCACCGAGCCCAGCTCGTCTTGCCTCCAAACTTCCACCATGTTACCGCAGCCAAGTTGAGGTCTAACCACAGTATGGTGGTGACTGGTCTATGGGACTGCTGACGGTCAAACCATGCTACCGTGGGGGCCAACTGGCCACCCCGCGGTAGTGCGGTGACCATCAGCCAAACCACTGGTGGTCTTACTGTGGCCACCGTGGTGAGTGGATCCACTGCCCGTGGTATGGCAGTAACTGCCAGACCCAACCGCAGGCGATCTTACCACAGCCACCGCGGTGAGTGGACCCACCACCCACGGTATGGCGGTAATCGTCGGACCCGATCGTAGGTGGTCTCACTGCAGCCACTACGGTGAGTGGACCCACTACCCGCGGTATGGCGGTAATCACCAAGACCACCGTCGATGGCTTCACCATAGCCACCGTGGTGAAGGACTTCGTCGACTGCAGTAAGGCAGTAACCGCCAAGCCTGTCACCACAGTACCACCAAGGGCATAAATAAGTTAGGCACGGTATGGTGGTAAAGGGCAAAGAAACCAAAAAAATTGCCAAGGCAAGAAAATAGGGCCTTCAAGCTGGAAGTTGAGACACATTTTCTCAACAAGCTCCCACTTGGCGAACACTTCCAGCTCCCTCATGACTTCAAAACTTACTGACGATCATAGGCCCCAAGGCCCATCGATTTTATGCACCATCTGAAGTTGTCTATACTAACTGGCTTCATCAAAGCGTCTGCAAAATTCTTCTAGGTGTTGACCTTTTCTAGACTGACCTTGCCATCTTCAACCATATCCCTCACGAAGTGATATTGCACATCAATGTGCTTGGTCCTGGAATGAAAGGTCAGATTCTTTGCCAAACAAATGGAACTCTGACTGTCATAGTAGATTGAAATCTACCCAGCATTAAATCCAATGTTTAAACAAAAATTGTTTAACCAAACAGCCCCTTTATAGGCGTGAGTTGCAGCCATGTATTCTACCTCGGTCATGGATAAAGCAACTACAACCTGTCGCTTGCTCATCCAACTGATTGCTCCACCATTAAGCATGAAAGTGTATCCACTGGTGGATCACCTGCTATCAATGTCCCCTACCCAATCTGAATCAACATACCCATGGATGCTGAAAGTCCTTTGTGATGCAACCAAACTGCCATGGTAACATAGGGCATAGTCTGAAGTTCCCTTCAAATACCTGAACACTCTCTTCACAGCATCCCAATGTGATCTTCCTGGATTTTCCATAAATCAGCTTAGAACTCCCACTACTTGGGCAATGTCTAGTCTTGTACAGACCATACATACATCAAACTGCCAACAACACTTGCATAAGGCACACTGGTCATGTCCTCCATCTCAATAGCAGACTTTGGATAGTCTTCAACATATAGCTTTGTTCCATGCATGATTGGAATAACTAACTACTTGCAGTCATCCATGCTAAACCTCTCCAGAACTGTTTTCACATACTTACTCTGACTAACCCAAAGCTTTTTACTTGTTCTATCCCTGGTTATCTCCATTCCAAGAATGTACCTTGCTGCACCAAGATCCTTCATTTCAAACTTTGCAGACAACTGAGATTTAAGATAAAAAATCATAGACTTGCTATTTCCTATGAATAACATATCATCCACGTACAGTGTAATAACAAGCACACGATCATTCTCAGATTTATGATAAATGCAATGATCAGATTTTGATCTTACAAATCCCATAGACAACACAAATGTGTCAAATTTCTAGTACCACATTCTAGGAGACCGCTTCAAACCATACAGAGATTTATTTAACTTACAGACCAGATTTTGTTTACCTCTTTCAACAAAATGCTTAGGTTGGGACATATAGATTTCTTCTTCCATCTCACCATGCAGAAATGTTGTCTTCACATCCATCTATTCAATTTCCAAATAATACACAGCTACCAATGACAACAGAAATCTGATAGATGTCAGCTTTGCTATAGGAGAAAAAATCTCTCCATAATCAATTCCCTCAATTTGAAAAAATCTCTTTGCAACCAACCTTGCCTTATACTTCTCAACACTGCCATCAAGGCCTATCTTCTTTTTGAATATCCACTTACAGCCAACAGGCTTTCGCCATTTAGGCAATGGTACCAAATCCTAGGTTTCATTCTTTTTCAATGAATCCATCTCTTCATTCATGGCTTCCAACCAAGAATTTGAATTAGTCATGCTGATTGCTTCTTTTACAGTCCTAGGCTCATCAGTGCTAGTAATTAAGGCATAGACATAGTTCAAATTTAACATAGAGAAACCATACCTTTCAAGTTGCCTTTTTTCTTGTGTAGACCTTCTTATAAGTTGAGGTTGTTCTTCATCATCAGAACTTCCAGAGCTTCTTGAGATCTCCTCAGTCTCAAGTACACCATGCAACTCTTCCCTTTCTGGACTTTGGGGAATCTCAACTGCATCCTTCTTCTTGTCACTCTGATCTGTCTCAAGCTATTGATCACTTACTGAAGGTTTTAGCTCACGAAATATCACGCTTCTGTTGTACAAAACCTTCTCAATAACAGGGTTCCAAATCTTGTATCCTTTCACACCAACTTCGTAGCCGATGAGAATACATTTGACAACCTTGTTATCCAATTTAGATCTCTTTTCATTTGGCACATAAACATATGTCTCACAGCCAAACACACAGACATGCCTCAGAGAGGGCTTCTTACCAGACCATGCTTCCAAAGGCGTCTTGTCAACAAGAGTAAAGCAAGGAGATCGATTTATTAGATAACATGTTGTAGCCACAACCTCAGCCCAAAATATTTGTTCCAGACTAGCACCACTCAGCATACTCCTTGCCTTTTCCATCAGTGTCATGTTCAACCTTTCAACAACTCCATTTTGTTGTGGAGTGTAAGGTGTTGTCTTATGCATTTTAATCCCATGATCTGTACAATACCTTTCAAAATCTGCAGAACAAAATTCACCGCCATTGTCTATCCTCAAACATTTAATTTTCCTTCCAGTCTGATTCTCTACCAAAGATTTAAATTCTTTAAACTGATTGAACACTTCTGATTTACTTTTAAGAAAGTATACAAATGCCTTCTCAAACAGTCATCAATAAAAGAAACATAATATTTAGACTTCGATAATGAAGGAACATTAACTGGACCAAACACATCAGAATGAACATAATCCAGTATACCAGAAGATTTGTGAGGATTAGAATAAAACAAAACATGGTGCTATTTTCCATAGATACAATGTTCACAAAAATCGAACTCAAGGTTACAATCATCAAGCCCTTCTACAAGATTTTTATTCTTCAAAGTTTTTAAACCTTTCTCACCAATGTGACCAAGTCTATGATGCCATAGAATAGTCTTCTTAGCTGAGAGTTTTACCTCCAAAGTATTTGCAAACAGAGAAGTGTCTTCATCTTTCTCTACTGCAGCAACATTGCTTGACTTTACAGAGGCACTGTTACATTGAACAGGATGTGCATCTAGTTTGTACAGAGTGCCAGTACGAACACCCTTAGCCAACACCATTGCATCTCTAGCCATTTTATATCCTCTACTAGAGAAAGAAACTTCTACACTAGCATCATTTAACTTACTGAGAGAAAGAAGATTTCAAGCCAGAACTAGGATGTGCAGTACGCCACCAATCCCTTTGACTCTCCCATTAGGAAACTGAATTTTGACTCTTCCTCTGCCAACTATCTCTAGCGTTGAATCACTTTCCAAGTACACCTTTCCACTGTCATACTTCTCATACTTAGAGAACCATTCTCTATGGGACGTCATGTGAAAGGATGCACCTGAGTCAACCAGCCAGACATCATTTGATGCCTGAGTTGTCAAGGCTGCTACAATGAAGGCGTTTGCATCACTTTGAGAAGATTCATTGTCAGAATCATTTTTCTTCTTCTTCTCCTTGCAGTTCTTCTGGATATGACCAGGTTGCCCATAGTTCTAGCATCTCACCTTGAAATTTTTACCAGGAGACTTTGATCTCCCTGTAGATTTGGATTTTGACTTCTTGTCTTTCTTCTTGCCTTTTTCCTTTGGTCTACCTCGAATAGCAAAAGCCTCTTTGGCCATCTTAGAAGACTTCCTTCGCATTTCTTCAGACAAGAGCGAAGCAACCACGTCATCCATCTTGAATGCAGTGGTTGTGCTTCCAATAGCCATCACCAGATGGTCCCAACTATCAGGTAATGAACACAATAGGAGCATGCAACAATCCTCCTCAGTCTTTACACCTACATATGTCAGTTGAGTAACACTCATATTAAACAAGTTCAAATGGTCTGCAATAGATGCACCCTCTTCCATTTTCAAGGAATACAACTTCTTCCTCAGGAATAACTTATTTACCAGAGACTTTCCCTGATAAATATCACCAAGCATCTTCCACAATGAAGCTACAGACTGCTCCTCGTAGATGTTCAGGAGTACAAAATCGGCTAGACTCAGTTTTATCAGACCTCTTGCTTTTCTATCAGCAAGGTCCCAAGCCTCTTGCATAGTACTTTGTGGCTTAGTTCTAGACACTGCTAACCAGATGTCTCTATCCACCAGTAAGTCTTCCATTTTGAGTTTCCATAACTCAAAGTTGCTGCCATTAAAATTTTCAATATCTACTCTACCTAAAGTACTTGCCATCTCAAACAGAAACAAGTTTTAACAATGCAGGGCTCCCACTGAAATAGTATTAGCACAAAAAACTGAGCTTTCTCTTAAGGATAACACAAAGGACCAGGCTCTAATACCATTTGAAGGGAAAATGGGGTGGATCTAATGACCCAACAGTGCGGAATACATTCCCTTAACACTAATATAATAGGGGAGAAGAGCATAAATGAGTTATAATAGCTTCTAAAACTACTTGACATGAATACAACCGGCAAAATAGATAACATAATTCAACATTCACAGATTGACACAAGATATACGTGGGAAAACCTTTTTAGGTAAAAAAACCACCACACAAAGTCAAGACAATTATATTACAGTAAAAAAATAATTACATACAATGTTCAGTCTTCTCTGATCAGCTCACAACAGCTCTCTTGAATTCTCTCTCACTGTTACAAAGTTATCATTTTTTTTTATACAGCTCAAAAAAACATTCTTTTATTGTTGTACTTGACTTACAAAGTCATATGTTGCAATCAATGTGATCAACCGAGTGCCGACCATCAGATTCATGAATCTCTCATCCAATCACGCAACCGATCTGCCCATGTCGATCTCCCTACATTGAGCCACTCAGGCATTAACTTCTTTACCCAAATTGGGTCCTATCTGCCACCCTGAGGTGGCCTGCAATAACTGCTAACACTTCATTGGGCTTTAGCCAATCATCGTCTGACACTGAGCCACTTGTCCTTCCTACATTCACAGTCACTCTTTGACTCTGAGTCCAACTCAGTCAAAATTGGCCCTGAGCTCATCTAAGCTCTCTAAGTCCTTACCGCTCTACCGTCGAGCTCGTTCGACCTGCTCGCGATATGGCAGTGAGCTCATCCGAGCTCACACCAACCATACCCGTGCTACCGCGGCTCCAACCGAGTTGACCTGCAGTATAGTGGTGAGCTCATCCAAGCTCACCGATGACTTCACTGAGCCCAACTCGTCTTGCCTCCAAACTTTCACCACACTACCACAACCAGGTTGAGGTCTAATAGCGGTATGGTGGTGACCGATCTGTGGGACCACCGACTGTCAAACTGCACTACTGCGAGGGTTGATAGGCCACCCCGCGGTAGTGCGATGATCGTCAGCTAGACCACTGGCAGTCTTACCGTGACCACCACGGTTAGTGGATCCATCGTCCATGGTATGGTGGTAACCGTCGGCCCAACCATAGGCAGTCTCACCGCGACCACCACGGTGAGTGGACCCATCACTCGTGGTATGGCGGTAACTGTCGGACCGGACCGCAGGTAGTCTCATCGTGGTGAGTGGACCCACTGCCCACGGTATGGTAATAATCACCAAGACCACCACCGGTGGCTTCACCGCAGCCACCGTGGTGAAGGACTTCATCGACCGTGATAAGGCAGTAACTGCCAAGCCTGTCACTGTGGTACCGCCAGGGGTAGAAATAAGTCAGGCGCGGTATGGCAGTAAAGGGCAGAAAAAACAAAAAATTCACCAAGGCAAGAAAACAGGGCCTTCAAGCTGGAAGTTGAGACTCATTTTCTCAACACACATCTCATAACCATGCGCTCCATCTCGAAGTCCTGGTACATAAAAATAAAGTCAAAAGAGTCTTAGTGGATGGAGGTGCGAGTTTGAACATTTGTTCTCTCAAGCTAATAAAGAATCTAGGTTTCTCTGAAGATATGATTGAAAAGGGAAAAGAAATCACTATCCAGGTTTATGATGATCAAGAAAGAGTGTCTCAAGGCACCATTCAACTTCCTATCCAAGTAGGACCAACAATCATGGAGACTACTTCCCAGGTCCTTGATCTTGACCTCCCTTATAATATTCTCCTAGGGCACCCATGGATCCATGGGATGAAAGTTGTAATGTGTCAAATTCCCATATGAAAACCAAGAGGTCACCGTTCATGGTGACCCATAACCCTTTGCTTATTACAGGAACCTGGAAGCCAAATATTACAAAATCCCACAAGTTCCCAAGAATGATGAAGGCCCTACAACTCTATATATCGACCCATCCACCCGAGCCTCCACTTCTGAGACAAAGACACCATCCATTCCAGACATTTCTGATATTAAATTCATTATCCAAGATAACGGATGTGGATACTACAAGATGAAGAAAACTGCCTTTGTAATAGGAGATTTACCTAAATCTCTTAGGTCTCATGGATAGCCACAACCAAGTGACACACCATCTCAAACATTCAGAGCAAACCCTTCCAGATTCAAAAGCTGGGGAGACCTAGGCCGAGAAGTGGTAGACGAAAAGGATATATCAAGTTTGATATACCAAGATGAAAGACCTATGCATGTTCTTCCAATGAACGATGATAACAAAGGGCTACAATTAATGCTTGACATGGGCTACAACAAGAATGAAATTCTTGGGAAAAATAGAAATGGTCGATTAGAACCCATCGTTGTTGAGAAGTGCATGAAGAATCTTTGCCTTGGATGTATCCCTCTGAAGATAACCATACGTGGCAAAGGTGCCCCTGTTAAAACAGTCAAAGCTCCTCTTCAGTTACCAGTATCCACAGGTCTACCCTTAGACAATTATACCTTCGATATAACTTACGTATGTGACAAGGATCCCATTATGAACCTACCCATTCTATTTGAGGAATCTTCCCTATTCATCATTTCCACTGTGTCTTTTGAGTCAAACAACCAAACCAACGAATTAAATCTAGTTTATCCCCAGCTAATAGACTATGACCAATGAGGACCACTAGTTTTAGACATATTCAAAAACAATGAGGCCCTCTCAGAATTCATGGGACTGCAAGAGACTCCACCATGTGGCGATCATAAAGCAAGATTTGACATTGAACTAGATACACATGCATACTATGAGGAAATGATTGAATCCATTAGTCACAAAATTGAAAATTTAAGAGCAATATCTAGGTCTTTAAGTGAAAACCACACTGTGGCACTTTCTGACCCAAAAATAGTAAAAATAAAGGACGTATCCGAGGGTGAAAACCTCTCTAAGGCACCCAAGGATGAGGGATTCAATCTTCCCCTTAGTGTTATTCATCAGAAGAAGTCAATAGTGTTGGAAGAGAAGTGTAACCTCATCAACTTGGGGACTGAAGAAACACCGCATAACCTTCTATGCAGAATCACTTTTGACTGAAGAACAAGAACTTATAGCTATATTTTTGAGAGAAAGAAAGGTAAAATTTGCATGGACCTATGCTAACATGTCAGGTCTTGATCTAGAAGTTGTGGTTCATCATCTAGTTGACTATCTAGAGGCAAAACTAGTGAAGCAAAAACTAAGGAAGATGCATCCACAAATCGCACTATTAGTCAAATTGGAGTTACAAAAACTCCTGGACGTAGGGTTCATGAGACCCATCAATTATTCTAAATGGGTTTCAAACCAGGTACTAGTCACTAAGCCCATTGGGGGCATCAGGATCTATACTGACTTCATGGACCTAAACAAAGCATGCCCTAAGGATGATATTCCTCTTCCCAATATAGACATGATTGCGGGTATGACAGCAGGGCATGAAATGTTGTCATTATAGAACTTGAGAAATCCAACTTCACAGTCCCCAAGAATCACCTACATGCAAATACCTATCACATACAAAAGATATTCAAAACCAAAGAAGATGTTATGTAAACCTCAAAGTAAAAATGCATTATTGAGAATCAATTATTACAAAGAGATTAATCCTTATGAAGGAGATCTAGAAACCCTAAAGGAAACCTAAAAGGGAAAGCCTAGTGTGCACACTTAATAATTAATCAATTATTAATGTGCCTAAGTTTAGCTTAAGTAACTAAAGGAATAAGTGACATAATTAATTAACCAATATGATATAATTAATTAAGTGTAATAACTTATTGCTCTAACACCCCCCCCTTAAGATGAACTTAGGAAGTAGCTAAAAACATTAGAAAAAAGATGCATGAAAGCAAAGATGGGTCCTAAAAACTAGGCCTGATCAAATACCCATTTACAAATGCAAGAATGAGGTAGAGAAGAAAAACCCAGTGGGACAAAACACCCCTACAATGATATGACATGCTGCAAAGAAGCACTGGAAGAACACTGTGGAGTAACACTCGAACTGAAATCTGGCAAGCAAGGAAGGATAATTTTGTTTACTACTAAAACCAGATGAGAGTCACTGATTGACTCAAGGAATCATGAAAAAGCAACAATAGACCCGATGCCACGAAACACTCAAAAATTCCAAACGAGAACAATCCTGGAATCTATGAAGCAGCAGTCGATTATTGAATGATGTATTACTGAAAATGAACTGCAAAGATGCAAGTTTCACCCTTCCAACTGCCAAAACATCCAAGTAATCTCCAAACAACCCATTGGGCCAAATCTGGACTAAGCGATTAACCTGGGATAGATATAGAAAAAGTGTATGGATAGCAACGTAGAGCTCCTCAATACCTTTCCAACACCGCAAAGATAGAAAAAATTGGAGATCGTGGCAAACATATATGAGCTCGGAAGCAAAAAATAAACATCTAACTTCAAACAAAAATAAATGCAGTAAAACAAAAAAATACTGAAAAATAAATTGCCCCACATGATAGTGCTCGAAACCCGCTTTCCGACGATATCTCGTTTGCCCAATTTTGATACCGTATGCCCAAGTTATGCCAAAAAGAAAAAAATTGCTCCTTTAGGGAAAACTAGGGTTAAGAGGGGGCAAAGAGGGTCGTACGACAACTAATGTCATGTTGACATCAGCACTTCTTGAGCTTAAATTTGACGGCCATCTGGCCGTCGCCACTAAAATTCAACCCCCTTACAAAAAATATTTGGCCCCTGGTCACCCATGTGACCAAAGGCACAGGGCAGGGGGTTGGGGCGGAGCCCCTAGTCCTCCATAGGACCTCGGTGGTAGTGGAGGAACCCGTAGGGGCTGGCGGAGGGCCCCCGGTCCTCCATGTGACTGGGGTGGAGCCTAAGGGAGCCTGCGGGCGCTGGGTGGGCAACAAGATTGCATGGTGGAGCCATCGGTGGCGGTGGCGGGCCAGTGGCCGCCTGACAGCGAAAGCCTTTTGAACTGTAAGTGCTGACACAAATCCCAAAAACATGTGTTTTTGGGATTTTTTTTCGATTTTCATGCTTCGGGAAGCATGTCGGGGAGGCCGTATGGCCTCCTTGACAATTTTTTTTGCCTTCTGGACAACTGCTCAAAAATTGACCAAATGACAGGCGTTCCTAGGATTTTTGGCCACTGCAAATGTGATGGTGACCTCCATTTGAACCCAAAGTGTCCCAAAAAATCAGCTACCCCCAGATCTTGCAAAAAAGATGTCTATGGAAACCCTTGCAATTGAAACTCACTGAAAGGCCATATCTTCAGAAGATGAACAAGCAATTGCAGGTCTGGAGCTCTGATACCATGTAGAATTTGAGAAATCCAACTTCATAGTCCCCAAGAGTCACCTGCATGCAAATACCTATCACATACAAAAGACATTCAGAACCAAAGAAGATGTTCTGTAAACCTCAAAGTAAAAATGCATTATTGAGAATCAATTATTACAAAGAGATCAATCCTTATGAGGGAGATCAAAAAACCCTAAAGGAAACCTAAAAGGGAAACCCTAGTGTGCACACTTAATAATTAATCAATTATTAATGTGCCTAAGTTTAACTTAAGTAACTAAAGGAATAACTGACTTAATTAATTAACCAATATGATATAATTAATTAAGTGTAATAACTTATTACTCTAACAGTCATTAATGGAAATATTTTTAGGATACAAGCAGCTAATGATATCCAAGGATGATCAGCATAAGACAAATTTCACCTATCCATGGGGGACTTAATGCTGGAACATGATGTTGTTTAGGTTGAAGAACGTTGGATCCACCTATCAAAGGGCCATGACTCATTTTTCATGACATTATCCGCAAATATGTAGAACACTATGTGGATGACATACTGGCCAAGTCAAGAAAGCGACAAGATCACATAGCGGCACTAAGCTCCATCTTTGATAAATTGGAGGAATATAAGGTTAGACTCAATCCTAAGAAGTGTGTCTTTAGTGTGCAATCAGGAAATCTCCTAGGGTACATTGTATCAATAAGGAGGATCGAGATAGCCCTGACCAAAGTCAAAGAAATTATTGAGATGGAGGCACCAAGTACATTGAAATGGTTAAGGGGTTTACAAGGAAGACTCCAATCCATCTGTAGCTTCATCGCACAATTAGCAAACAAGGTTGTCCCCTATTCTCACCTACTCCACAAGGGGGTAGCATACAGGTGGGATGAGAAGTGCGATCAAGCATTCAACAAAATCAAATAATATTTGTTGACGCCAGTAGTACTCATGCCACCAATCCAAAATAAGCCACTGATCTTGTACATATCAGCAACAACAACAGCACTAGGGGCTCTATTAGCACAACATGATGAGACGGGGAAGGAGAGAGTCATATACTATATCAACCGAACCATGGTAGGGCATGAGTTAAACTATACATTCATTGAAAAGGCTTGCCTAGCAATAGTGTTTGCCTCATAGAAATTCAGGCACTACGTGTTAGCTCATCAAATAAAACTCATTGACAAAACAGATCCCCTCAAGTATTTGCTTTCCAAGGTAACACTTATGGGGCAGATGGCTAAGTGGGTCATGATCCTCTTAGAATATGACATTGAATATGTGGAAAGAAAAGCTATCAAGGGACAAGTGATTACAGATCAGTTAGCAGAAGCACCCATCTATTCAGAGAACCCACTTATATTAGAATTCCCAGATGAGTCTTTGTTCAACCTCAGTGTCGCAGATCATTGGAAGGTTTATTTTGATGGGTCATATACATAGCATGGATCAGGAGCAAGTGCTTTCTTCATCACACTACAAGGGGATTGTATTCCTAAATCCTACAGGTTATCTTCCCCTTGCACTACCAACATTGCCGAATATGAAGCCCTTATGATTGGACTCAAAATTGTAGTACAGTCAAATCATGGCTCTTAAAGTTTATGGAGACTCACAACTAATCATCAACCAATTCAACAATGAGTACCAAACAAAGGAAGACAAACTGACCCCATACAAGAAACTGGTGGAGGACCTCAAATAATTCTTCATTGACATCACGTTTGAGAAAATACCAAGGGAAAACAAAAGAGCAGCAAACACCATGGCAATGATCAGATCATTGTTGGATATCCCACGCAACATCCTTAAGCATGTGTCATGTACTGATTTTTGTCGTTTATTTAAATGCAATTATTAATCATGATATTTTTAATGTTTAACATAGATGATTATTTAAATTGAAATTAAAAGTGAAATTGAAATTTAAATGCAAATGAAATGATTTGAATTCATTATTGTGAAATTCGGGGTTTGTCATTGCTGATGAGAAATTGAGTGCAAGTGAACGCAGGAACAGGTGAATGAGAATGAAGGCGAGAACATTGATTAGGTAGAGTCATTTTAGCCATTAGACATTAATGAGGATGATGGAATCTCACACACCACTTAGTTAATTATAATGTATATTCATAATGATTAAATGGTTTAAATTTTAATGATTATTATGGCTATGCTTTTGTTTGAACGTAATTGTAAAAAGAATATGTTTGTTTTAAATCGCAATTTAATTATTGTTGTGAGAAAATGGTTTATTTATATAAAAATGTAATTTTTGGGTTATTGGTTTATTTGTTATTTTCACAAATAATAAATGAAAGCAGAAATAAATGTTTAAAAAGAAATAGATATTTATATTAAATTTAGTATTTAATGAAAGTGGAAATATATGTATAAATAATTATATATATTAAATTAAGTTATTTAAAACAAAAAGAAAACAACAATACATTTGTAATTGAAATTGAATTGAAAACAACAGTTAACAATTTAAAAACAAATATCTTCTCAATAAATTTTGCATGCAAACAAATAGAGGAACTTCGAGTTATGTCCACCTTATTTTTGGAGTTCAAGCATAAAATGTGGATTGAACTTTATTAACAATGGCATCATTTGCATGAGAATGAGACAGAGAGAAGAAATCCATTTTTAGAGAGAGTTGGGCTGAAAACAGATATTTTTCTACCTTTTTTTTGGGATTCATCTTATTTTACCCATGCGCGGCTAGGAGAGAGCATAACTGTTTAGTCTTTATTTTATTTGGAGGCTGCTTACCTCTCATACGCATGAGGAAAGGAGAGGCGCAAAGAAAGGCAAGGAGAATGCAGCCAGCAGGGAGGGGAATAGGAGGATAGGGCGCAGACAAGTAGGAAAAGAGAGTTTGGAAGGCTAGGCTTGACTAGAGAGGAAAGAGAGAGAACAAGGAACTCTCTCCACCATGCACATGTAGAGGGAGAAGGAAGGTATGTGGCAGGAAGGAGGAGAAGGGAAGTGCGCACAAGGAAGTAGGAGAGAGGTAGGGAAGTAAGGAGGAGAAAATATAGAGGGGGAAGAAAGGAAGGAGGAGGGAGAGTTAGACAGAAACATAAAACTGCTCTCTCCACTTTGTAAGTGTGAAAAAAAGGTGAAGGCACAAACAAGAGAAAAGAACAACACAGTGGAACAAGATTTCATTGCCAGATTTTGGAAACCAAACATCAACAAAAGATTGACAGGTAGGTTCAATGGAAATATTATTTTTCCAAATTCACAATCTTAGTATGCTTCAACCATTTTATTTTATTAATAAATTTGTCAAATGAAAACATATCACTGTTTTTATTAAAATTAGCAGAAATTTTATATACCAAATTGTGTTTTTATGGAAAATTATTGAACAAGCTTGAAACAGAAAATTATAAAGAGACGGTAGATTTCTTGATCTAGAAAATTCTGATTTAGAATATAAAAATATACGTACAAAAAATTGTAAGATTAAGATTTATTTCAATATTTAGAAAAGAATCACACTGAAATCTTAAAGTTTTAGATTTAGAAATGTTTCAGAAAAAAATCAAAACTGTCAAAGAGATCGAATTTTTAAAACAAAAGAACATAAAAGATAGTGAAATTATTATAGAATTAAACAGCTGAATGTTCTTGTTTTAAATAAAATTTTAAAAGGATAAGATTAAATAATTTCGTTTATTTAAATGTGCTTGAAAAGTTAAGTAAAATTTAATAAATATCTTGGAACGATATTAAATTAGTTTAAAACGAAACGAATTAGAAAATGATTATTTTGAATTGTAGATGAATTTCACGAGTAAATGAACCAAAAGAATGTGTGCTCATTTATTCTTGTTTTTATATGTACTTAGTTACATGAGATACACCTTTTAATTATTTTGAATATAAACATTATGTTATTTATTATTTTAAATCTGTGATATTCTTGTATTAAAACCATGTTTGCTTGAATATAAAAGAGCAGTTCATGTGTTTGAGAAAGATGATTTTTAAGTTTGAATGGAACCATGCATGCTTGATAATTGAATGTGCATGATATGTGTTTGGAAAGTTACCTTCTAGGACGGGTGCCGAATATGGGTTTTTAGAGAGCGTAGTTTTGCTTTTCCAAAACTACTATTATTTGTCGTGCATGATATTTTACTTGGCCAAGTAACTTAAGGACCATTGAAATAGATGGAATATGATTAACTCTCTACCATATCCTATTATTGAACTTGCTTGTTTCTTAAATGAATTAGAAAAATGAAAATGCTTGTGGAATTACTAGTTATACTAGGCACGCATCAGATTCCATCCTGCTTGTCGACTTCTTTTTGCTAAGCGATTCGTGCAGGGTCAGGTATTCTTTGAATGACTAGGGAATTCCGGGGAAGCGTAAGCTTCGAGGTTGGGCGAAAAAAGTGCCTGATCCTTGTTCTTGTCTTCATGTTGAAGATAAGCTATTGGATTGAAGATCAAAGGAAGATTTCTTCATATATCAATTCTATTTATTTCTTGTATGATTATTGTAGAGCTTAAGGCGACAGAATGCCTAAGTCTCGAATTGTAAATATTTTTACAATGCTTTTGTATTATTAATGTCGTGTAAGATGACATGTTTATGAATGTAATTGGATTTATTATGAATCTTATTGTAGACTTTAAGTCGATTGATGTTTTTGAGTCTTTTGGATTTTATGTAATATAATGTTATGGAGTTTCGACTTTCTTTGGAATATAAATGAATTTATTTAAGGAATTTCAATGTTTGGAATTAAAGAGTTTCGCTCTTTACAACATGAATTCCTAGTAGAGCAGTTTGTCATACCAGCTTTTGAGGTACCAAAGTCTGAATTTGTGTGTGAAATTATTGGTCTTGGTAACCCATGGTATCATGACATATACACCTACCTAAGAATAGGAGTCCCTGTCGATATCCATCTGAACCTTAAAAGAACCTTTGTTAAGAATTCATCCCGCTTTGTTATCTTAGGCGACACCTTGTATCGTAGGAGTATTGAAGGAACCCTTTTATGATGCCTAAATGTTGAGAAAGATTTGACTGCTTTAACTAAGGTACACGATGGTATTTGTGGTTCACATTTGAGTGATATGACCTTGGCTAAGAAGTTATTGAGAATGGGGTGCTACTGGCCGACAATGGAGAAGGAAGCTCATGAATATGTCAAAAAGTGTTTGCAATGTCAGCATGGGGACCTCATCCATGCACCAGCTCAAGAGCTCCACCCAATTGTAACACCTTGGACCTTTTCACAATGGGGGCTCAATCTCATAAGTAAAATATCGCCCACCTCATCTAATAGACACAAGTTCATTATCACCGCTACAGAGTACTTCATAAAGTGGGTAGAGGCCATTCCTATGACCTATATCATAGGAAAGTAGATTGCTAAGTTCATCCTGAATTACCTCATTTTATGTTACAGTGTCCCACAAGCCATTATCTCAAATAATGGGACACCTTTCAAAAACCAGGATGTCTGAGACTTATGCCAGAAATTCAATATCCAACATCGCTTTTCTACTCCATACTACCCCTAGGGTAACGACCAAGCTGAGGCTATAAATAAAACCATCTTACGAATCCTTAAAAAGATAGTCAATGACGTTGGTCATGACTGATACTTACAGTTGAACCCCGCCCTATGGGCTTACCACACAAGTATCTGCACACCAACAGGTGCAACCCCATTCTCCTTGGTTTACGGATCATAAGCCATCCTCCCTATTGAGATCGAGCTCCCATCCCTAAGAATATCATTGCAAAATCTCATCACAGATGAAGAATATCGGGTATCACGGTTGAATGAGCTAGAACTATTGGATGAGTCGCGCATGGATGCTCTGAACCACCTACAAGTCTACCAAAATCATCTAAATAGGAGTTATAACAAGAGGATAAGGAACTGATATTTTCAAGTTGGTGAGCTCATCATGAAAGAAAATTAAAAAAAAATGTTGAATCCAGATAGCGAGGGAAAGTTTGAACGCAACTAGTTGGGACCCTTTGTCATCACTGCAAGCTATAAATCAGGAGCATATCAACTATCAACACCCAAAGGGGGACCTCTACAGGAGCCTATCAATATCTCCCATCTCAAAAAAAATATGCTTAAGCTTGCAAGGTATAAATCCAAAAAATACAAAAAAAATCAGAAAAAGGATTGAAAACAGTAAAGATAGAAAATTTCCTCTAGTGAAAACCACTTCGATGGGGCTTTGGGCAAGTACCTTGGTGAAAACTTGGCAAATAGGCACCTTATGTAAATAAAGCACTTTCCATCCACCATGGATTTTTTCGACTGATTCTGCATCACCCATCACACTCCATTGATCCTTCCATTCACCCATCCGCATTTGCATCATAGCTTGATCCTGTGTTGGTATCATGTTCTCTCCTAATACTACTTGGAACATTCCTAAGGTCAGCTTGTCCTGCCTATATCAAGGTAGTCTATCACATTTACATTGGGGGTACATTCTTATACACACATTTGGATTAGATTCGTGTATATTCTTGAAATCTTCCTTAAATATCAAAAAATACAAAACACATTCATAAAATCCTTGAAAAATTCCAAAAACATTCTAAAAACTAAAAACATCCAAATCATATTCAAAAATTGAAAAACAGGTCAAAAATGAAAAAAAGTAAAAAACAGAGTCATCATGTCAAACTATGGGTCTCCGAGCTTGAACATAGGCAAGGCCATCATCGATGGGCCCTCGAGACACATTAGTTCATTCCTTAAGGGGTCCATCATAAAAAACTGGCAATCCATTGTTCATATCTCATCAATAAATGAGTTTGTGTCACTCGAACTACGCGGTCTCTACATGTATAATGTAGGCAAGGCTAATCTTTGATCAGCCCCCAAGGCCCCTAGGATAGGTCTTTAGGTTAGGTTCTTGGTTAAAATCTCAAAAATACCAAAAAGATTAGAAAATTTGAAAATCAAAACATTTGTAAAACGTCTTGAAAATACCAAAAACAATCTTAAAACATTGTAAAACACCAAAAACATTCAAAAAACCCAAAAAAGATCATCCATCCCTCAATAAGCATCCACTCACAATAAACCAATCATCACTTTCACCCTTTGGCGAACCAGTAAGAAATAAGTAAAGCAAATTGAAAGTGTGAACTCCAACGTCAAGATCTAAAGTCTAGGTCAGTAGGTAAACAAGTTGGTCAGCTCTTCGCATCAATAGTCTATATCATCCAGTTAGTTCCAAAATCATATGATAACATCATGTCCTAGGATGCATCCTTCCTACAATGGGCATCAACATCAGACATCACTGTAGTGTAGTCTTGGCTAGCGGTATGAAGAACATTAGCTTGTGTGCTTACTTGATCTTTTCTTTTTGATTTATCTTATTGTGCTCATTCCAATGACCTCTCGATGACGTCTAATCAAATGATTTAAAGAGAAAGGAAATGGAGCATCGATCTTTATCTTTTGTTTGTTGTGCTTGTTGGATATTCTTGTAATATAACCTTGGTGAATACTTGATTTATTAGGTGTGTATGGAGGGTGTTTTGGACAACTTGTTGACTATTACATTCTTAGGCTTTGCCTCTCTATGTTTTGGTTTGAGATGTTCAAAATATCTAAAGTACATCCTAGCAAGGTTTTTGTATGTCAGGTGTGAATAGGAATACTCTTTTCTAATTGTTAAGTCAAATTTCATCACACTAGGTACAACACCATCCTGGTTCTTTATACCTTGATGCATCGTATCTATGTGTGTTATCAAACATAAGGAAAGTAAGTTTTGTATGTCCCCAATCCCTGATAAGTGAAGTATCATCATCTCTCATCATTATCTCTAATAAAGTCTCGACAGATCATGGACTTGTTGGATCCTCCTTTTGTCATGTGGTATTTCTTCTTTCTTATCTCCGCGCTAACACGATATCATGATAGTCAATCAAAACATCACCAATGCATCCATCTTGCATCCACAAATCATCAACATACATAAATCACATACTCATAGCATAAAGCATCCATCACACCATATATTTTGCAACATCGTTTAAGAAGAATAATATAGAATCTTGGTATATCATAGGCATTTGCATCCATACATCCATATACCCACATCATCATCATAGAGCATACATGAAAAAGATACAAAAAAAATTGCATCCATGCCATTTACAAAAGGAAATGCATCCATCATATTTGTATATCATAGCATATCATATCATAACATTACATACATCTCATAAATCATAATGTATCACATCATCCATTCATCATAATATAGATTTGTTATTCTAAGCATCTTAGAATCATTTGCATACCATAAAAATTTGCATCTGTACATCCATACTGCAAACATCATCATCATAAAAGAGCATAACATCCATGAACATCTGCATCCATCACGTAACATCTCATGAAATAAAGGCTATACATGTACATCATATCACATCCATATAGAATTGCATTGCATATATGCAGAACATCAAATGCATCCATACATAAGGCATAAATAAAGTAAACACATTGCATCATAAATCAATCGAACCCATATCATATATATATCAAAAAATCATCACTATCATGGTACAAAATCTGACTCAAGTGTATGTACATCGATCATGATACAAAACCCATGGGGCTATAAAAAATGGAGCCTATGGATGCATATCAAAAGAATCAGGTGTTGATCCAAAACTATGCACATTTGCTAGCCCTGATGGCTACTCCCCTCGCCTGCCTGCCTCTCTAACTGATCATCTGTTTGTCGAGTCTTTGTCTGTTGAGAATAATCTGGCTATTGAAGGGCCGCAGGCACAACCTAACAATAATGAAATCTGTAATACTCTACCTCCTGAAAAACCTCACGGTACATCTGTGTTGATACAGTCCTCCCCTGGGATGAGGTGGACATGCTCTCTAGCTGTTGTTTGTGGCTGACCTCCTAAGCTAATTGTAGCTCTATAGCTTGTCTCTATTGGAGCTCATGGTCCCTCTCAATAGTGAGGGCCTAGACCTACTTCTTGGCCTGATCTCTCTCTAAAGTAACAACCTGAACCTGTTGGCGGGCCTGGTCCCGCTCACCTATAAGCACCTGTATTTGTGCCTATAACTACTATATCTATGGATCTTATGGCTAATGTGGCTGCTATGGAGGCTAATCCTACTACTGAGGAGGCTGCCCATCTCTGGGTGGTGCTCTGATATCTTGTCCATTTGGCCTTGCCTATGCTCTCTGAGCACTCCTCCCCCGAGGTCTCCCCCGTGGAAGTGACGTTTCTAGATCTGTCAGCTGCAATGGAGGTTTGAACCACTCATCATATGCACGTTTCATGCCTGGATCTATTGGCCCCTGACTATAGGCCCATGTCCTAGCCACCAACTGTCAGAAGGAATCAACTGCATCAGATGCTAAGATCATCTGCCCCCATGAAGTCTCTTAGGCTGATCTGGTAAAGATGGCAGTGTATCCATCATCAGGTCGATCCTGTACCTCCCCAAACTAACGGGCCACCCTATCTGGATGGTAACACTCTATGATTGTATGCTCCCTCCCCTACATCAGTCGGGTCTATCGAGCATAAAATAGTTGTTGTATGTCATCGTACCAAGTTGGTATCTGTAACCATGGTCGCCAAGTGAACGTTGATAGATCATCTAGGATGTGACGCTAGTAGGGAAGACCAAGCTCTCTAGTATGTCTCAAGGTAATCTTGTTGCCATATCTTCAAACTAAAAGATCATTAGGCTCTGTATCAATCAAAGTAACAATCGATTAGAGCACGACAATATTCTGCCAGGCCCAAATATGCAGCAGTGTCACCCCAGTACCAATCACCCGACCATTGTAGTATGAAAAATCATGTAGATCATGGTACAATGAGGCCAACATCACTAGTACCTAGTAAAAAAGGGTCCTCTGCCTCAACATCCTCTCCTATGCCAAGCCCCATCCTGGGCTGAAGAATCTGCCCCATCGATCTGGAGCCACTAACCCGAATATAATGGCAGCAATAATCAACCTAAAAAGTGGCACCCGACCTTTATAAAACTCCAAATCAATCTAGCCCTTAGTCAGTATAAGGTCCTCCATCCCCATGACATCGTGACATGCATCAACACCAACATCTACATCATAGATCACACGATTTCCATGTATCGACAACCATAGAACCGCCATACATCCTCTAATGTCATGGTCGCCTCGCCAGTCAACAAGTGAAAGGACAAGGTCTCGTTATGCCATCTCTCGCACAACACAGTTATCATCGCTAAATGGGTCTGAACAACGGGCGCATAGGCTATGTACTAGAGATCGATCTCCCTCAAGTGTTCTTTCCATAACTCGAATAAATCATCCAATTCGCTCAAAACTTAGGGTCGATGCTAATGTGAAAACACATGCTGGATCACCTCCTGCACCCATGAAGTGCATGACGTCAAAATTCGTAAAAATATCTAACCCTATTTGGATTTTTCGACCCCAGAACAACGAATGCGTCGCTTTTTACAAAAGTGTCGCTATATGTAAAATTCCAAATAGCGACGCTGGCCTTTTTGAAAATGCTAAATCAACCATAGCATCACCCTTTGAACTTTTGACACTGACAAACCCTAATCCCAAATCAAGTCAAGCGTCGCTTTTAACAAAAGCATTGTTGTTTGAGAATTTAAACCCTACACTCAAATTGCGAACTGTGTCGCCATTTGCACTAGCGGCATTGTTTGACCTTTCAACGTCACCGATTGGCTATTTGCGTGTTGCTATAGAGTGACGTTGGGGATTTTCACTCTTGTAAGCGTAATAAATGCATTGAAAAATCAAATTTTAAAGTTGGGTTTGGATTACATACTGGTGGTCTTGTGCCTGGAAGTCTCTGGAACACACAAAGTCACTCATAAATGTGTCGGGGAAGCACTTGTTGCACCATTTCACAGAAGGGTGAGAGCTCAAAAGACTAGAATTTTCAAAGTTTGAATGCACAAATGAATGGAAAGTGACCCCTCCAAGCCTATGTAAGCATGAAAATTAGGGTTTTTTGCTCCAATTTAGCCATCAAACTAGGATTTTGCTCCCCCATCACCGTTTTCACCCATTTGAGGCTTATTTCACATCTTTTTTCTGTAGTTCAGCGTCTTGGGACCTTTCTGGACCCTTCGGGCAGCTTGTCACCTTTTTTCGGGAGATCACCCAAAAATCCAAATTTTCATCCGATCTCTCAAGGGGGCAATATACCAACGTAATTCTTCTCATTGGGGCAGCAGCGGAGCATCTGAAAAAATTAGATCTTTTTTAAATTTTGATCTCGCTAGTGTTATTCTTTGAACCAACGCAGTAGGTACCTCACTTCAAAGAGAGGCAAAATGTAGACACTCAAAATATCCTGATCGATATCATGCTCTTAATCCTGATTAACTAACACCAATTCTTCCTTAATCATTTTCACACTAACCAATTAATTGAATAATCTTTATTTAATTAATTAAATTTCCTCCTTAAATCGGATAATACACTTTATCAGATTATTTCATCACCTCCTAATGTTCTTACTTTAATTAAATAAATCAATTTTATTTAATTAAAATCCTAATGTTCATCCTTTAATTAAATAAATCAATTTTATTTAATTAAAATCCTAATGTTCATCCTTTAATTAAATAAACCAATTTTATTTAATTAAAATCCTAATGTTCATCCTTTAATTAAATAAATCAATTTTATTTAATTAAAATCCTAATGGTCTTCCTTTAATTAAATAAATCAATTTTATTTAATTAAAATACTAAAGTTCTAACATCCTCTCATTTGATTTAAGCAAACCCAAACATTTAAATCAAATGTCATAAATCAACCAATTTCATTCAAGTTAATTAATCCTAAATTAATTAACTCCTAACACTAATCCCCATTCCTCTAGCTTTTAACTCCACACTAGGGTAAGTCAACCTTGGTCAACTAACCAAGTTGCACATGTAAATCAATTTATTTGATTTACTAATTATCCTATTTTCATTCAAAATGACATTTTTTTTTAATATTCCACCCACTTGACTTTTCCCTCCCAAAGGACTTTTGTCCTCTTTACAAGCCACCTTTGCATTAAGGGCTCTTACACCTCCTCTTACACAAGCCACCACTTGGCATTCATTCCTCTTACACATTTCATCTACCCAAATGTGCTCACACATGTGTGAGCACATCTCCCCCCAAGATTCATTAGCATGTTGACAAGTGGCATCATGCCATTGGTTCAAATTTTAATCCCACATTCTCCCCATTCTTCACTCTTCAATCCTTGGCTTCTATAAATAGAGGCATCATTCTCACAATAGGGATCCACAATTAAGAGAATTATCACTAGAGGCATTTCATTCCATAGTTTTCATCATTTTTCCAAGCAATTAGCTAGATTATAGTCAATTTCATACTTTGTTCATCACATCCATCATCAAGCTTATCAAGGGATTGGGAAAGGGTTTCTTTGCACATCAAAAAATCACCAATCCCCTTATGGGATGCCAGTTTGAGCATTTAGAATAGTATTTCATTAGTAGTTTATTTGATATTTTCATGTTCTTATGTTTAAATGAATTTCACAGGGAATGCCTAATTTCTACTTGTTTATTGACTAATGATCACTTGTTTGCTCACGTTTGAACAGGTTTAGGAAGAGCATTCACAATAACATCACCAGTATGCAAGGGCCCTAAGCATACATAATGCCCTCTCCCATCATGCCCTCAAGCATCCATACCCATCCAATTGGGAACCCATATCCGCATCAATCAAAAACTAAAAAACCAACCACGACTCTACAAATAACCATAATTAATCACTCATAGCAGTCTACCAGGGTATCCCATCAGATCTTGTACTCCTAGACCCCTAAATCATCAATCTCAAAACACCTCTACATGATTTCCAAACATGAATCTGGATCATACACAACCCTCTCTCTATGAATCAGAATGCAGAGGATGCACCATACATCCTCTAAGGTAACTATAGCCTTGCCTATCGAAAGATAAAAGGAACTAGTCTCGAAATACCACCACTTCATAAGTGTTGTAATCAGTCCCCTATTAGCCCTAATCTTGGGCATGAAAGTGACGTAGTATAATCCAAGAGCATGTAGAATGACCTGTTCGCCCATGTCCAAATGATCTCACAACATCATAGAATATGACTGACTCTCACACATATATAGCGGTTGTAATCTCACCTGGATTCAAGCAGCAAATTAGGTCAATCATAACACCTAGTTAAACCTATCAAACCAATAGAAACCTAAATTATTTAACACAAAATACATTTAATTAAATGATAACCAATTGTGTCGCTTTATCAATCAAATGTGTCATTCTAAATAAATTCAACTCGTAATACAATTACTGATAAAAAAAACACTTGGGGCATTCTACCTAACACTTGCATCGCCATACAATAGTTGCAACACTAAACATGATTGCGGTGCATAAACCAATTGCGACACCACGTGACAATTACAACTCGCATTTATAGATGCGAAACTAAACCCTATGTATATATTGTTCACGATGACGAATGTGGTGCATACATAATTATGCACCACATTTATGGCTCTATTTTTGAGCCCTAAATTTGCCAAAAAATAACAAAATTTCAAAGAAGGGGTAAGGTACATACTATCTCGCTCGAGTCTATTGGTCATCCGTAGCTTCGCACTCGCCAACATCGATGACTACTCTCTAAAATCCTCACCATAACTTTGCACTACTCACTCCTAGCTCATTGCACTCCTATAAGATTCTTAAAATCTTAATGCACAAATGAGGATAATAACACACAAATGACCTATTTATAGAGCTAGTTTGCTCTAATGGACCCCTCTCTTATACTGAATGCATTGAATTTGTCACGTTATTACTACCATTGCTGACCTAATTGCCCTGCAACCATACTTTTTCGCACTCTAAGTGCCTAAACACATCAAATCATCTTATCAATAAATTTTCCTAATTTTTTTAAAAAAATATGAAATTTCTTGAGGGGGCATTACACTATCCCATTGTCATTAGAGTATATTGGGGTAGGTCTTGAGTAAATTATTCTTTGGAACAACACTCAAAATTATAGTCTCAAAGAGGGGCAAAATGTAGACACTAAAAGTTGTCCTAGCTTGCAAGCGACATTTTACATTAATTCTCATCTTATCCATATAGTTAAATAATCATCAATTATTTAATTATTACCAATTTCATACTCTACTAGATTGATTAAATAATCTTATATTATTTAATTAATTCACATTGCTATATTCCTCCCTTGATTAATTAAATAAATTTTATTTATTTAATTGCGTCACTAATTATCTTTATTCCTCTAAATTAAATAAATTATTATTATTTATTTAATTATCCATTAACCCTTTTCCTAAAATTAAATAATTATTTAATTATCCATGATTTCTCAACATTATCCACTCTCCATAAATAAATAAAATTAATTATTTTATTTATTTAATTCAAGTTGCACATGCCTTTAATAATTAATTAATTAACTAAATTAATTATTTAACCTCATGCATTTCCAACTCATCCTCTAAGACTTACTCTTAGTCCACTCCTCATGCAATCAATTCACCGACACCCAATATGAGTTAACAATTCAATTAGATCTCTTAACTAAATCATGCAAACAGTTGACTGATTCATGCACTCAGTTCACTAAATCATGCAACCAGTTAACTGATCAATCAATTCCTCTCATCAATTATCCACCATCGATCTCTTCTGTTCTTCCTCAAATCCTCACTATTCATCCAACCTGCAAGTTCTATAAAATCAAGTCTTCAACCTCATTTGAAGCAAACCACAATCTTCAATATTTTGCTATTATATTCATTTGAGCTTATTGCCAATTGTGCACACATAAAAATATGAGAGCAAAATAGCAAACAAAGCAAAATTGAGAAGAGCAATGGAGGTGATTTGATGTTTCATGTGAGGAAAGGTATATCATTTAATTGATCTTTCATGTTTCTTGCATTTATTCGTTCTTCATTGTTGGATTAGAATTAGTTTATTTGAATTTAACTTTTGTGGTTGTTGTTTATGATTCTTGCATCTAACCTGATTTTTGGTCGTAGAACATCCAACCATAAAATAAATTACCTTTGAAGTTGAAGACTCATAAAAACCTCACTCCCAAATTTATGACCCCTATAAAATTTTGTAGATTTTTTTTCTTTGCTTACAAGTTGGAGTTTTCTCCCTCCTCTAAGTTTCATTCAATTTTTCATGTCTTTTATTTGAAGCAAGCTCTTGGTCAACAACTTTAGGGATAATTTGAATTACCTAAGTTGGATATTGAAGGTTCTATCATCTTCAATCATAAGTATATCATCGATAAATGATCACACGATCTCTACAACCACAACATCACTCAATCCCTCGTCCAATGGAATGGATTGCAACTACAAGATGCAACATTGGAACCCTTCTTCCACCTACATTCAAAATTCCCTCATCTCAAGCTTTAAGGATAAATATTTTTAAGGGGAGGGCATGTTAGGACTTGTTTGAGTTGATTCTCAAACCTACAACTATCAAGGATCACTTCCAATCTAACACCTATCACAAAAAGAGAGAAAAAACAACAAGAATTACTATGGAGACAAAATAAACTATTGATAAAAGATATGAATTACAATGTATGAATAAATAATATAATAAGGAAAAATTAAAATAAAAAAAGCAGATTAGATGAAACCCTAGGCAAGAATAAAAATAGATCTTGATATATGTATTTATCTTATGAATTGAGACAAAAAATCATGTGACCTACGTAATATTAAGTAGCTAGTATGAAAAATGACCTAAGTAATTGAATAATTAATTAGGAAAATTCCCTTTTACTCTAACATCTCCCTTAAATGCAACTTAGGGAGAAGCTGGAATCTCTAATAGTAAATAAAAATAAAATAAAAGATAGGTCTCAACAACTATGCTTGACGAGGTAACCGAGTACAAATGAGAAATATCTCGTAATTAGAGAAAAGGATAAAACCTCATGGGAAAAACTCTTGTCCAAAAGAGAGAACACAATATGAAAGACTAAGAAGACTCCAAATCAATTTTCCAAAAAGAATAGGAACATGACGAACACCACTAAAGAATAAAGAAGGTGCAAGAACCTATATAAATATGATTACTATAGTGATGTAATTGAAGAACCTCCTTTAAAATCAGGATGAAGATCAAGATCAAAATCAAAAGATAAAAAAATTGCATGAGTGATTTGAATGACACTACTCAAACAATGATCAAGTGACAAACCGAAGCAATAATTTGACAATCGAAGATACACATGGAATATCAATATGAATGAGTGACCCTAATGACAATACTCAACCAATGCATAGGAATATTACAAGTAAAAAATATACGTGTCAATAGTTTGAAGAAACTAATCAACCAAGGATGGAAGGTTGCCTCCACAAAACAAGAATGCTAGACTGTTTATATGGTATATTTTCCATCTCACTGAAATACATGAGTAACCAATCATTACATTCTCCTAGTATATAGGAACTAAAAATTGTATAGCTCATTCCAAATAAAAAGTAAGGAAATATTATAACCAACAATATATGACCCCCCATAAATGCTAATAAGGGAGAGGGATGACAAGTCCAATGAAACTATATGTCATAATGTAGTGCATGAAGGAGAAGAGATATCAATAAAATGTGTAGAAGATAATACTTAAAATTAAAAAAGGATGTGCAAAACAAGGCACACATGGATGAAGGTAGATAAGGTTGTGATCATAAATAATAAAGTATACACATAAAACCCCCATGACATGTTCTAAAGAAGTACAAGTATACAAAATGACACAATATGATGTGTAAGATCTCTAAAAAACATGTACAATGGTGGTACTTTATCTCAGTGCATTTAAAAATGAAAAAAAAATGAATTCAATAGATGCTTACAATACCCAAAAAAGACCAAATACTAGAAATACATATAAATTAGCTCAAATGAAGTCATTTCATACAAATAGAACTTTTCCAAGTACCCAAATGTCCAAGTAATCAACTAAAATATGAAATAATCACAAATTGAACAAATGACACCTAGGGTAGATTTTGGAAAAGTGTATAGATAGATGTGACAAACTCTAAAATACCTTTCCAATACCATAAGAATCATGAAAAATGGAGATTTAGACAAAAAAATTATGAGTTCAAGAGAAAAACATGAAGACCTAACTTTGATAGATGATAACATGTATCAACAACAAAGTATGAGCAAAATAGTTGCACCATTGGAAAGTACTTAGAACTAGCTTTTTGATGAGATTTTGGTTGCCAAGTTTCAATAATGTATGCCAAAGTTATTCCAAAGAGAAAAATAGCTCTTGTATGGAAAATTAGGGCTAGGGGACAAGCCAGGGTATGGTTGTATAGGTTGATGTCACATTGAAATCAATAAAGCACTTCATTGGTCTAGTCTATTGCCTAGATTGCTAAAATATTCCCTTGTAACCTCTAAATATTGTTTGATAGAGAAAATAGCTAATTGTGCATCATAAACCACCATCAGAGTGGGAAATCACTAAAATAGGTTACAAAACTATTGTATCAAAAATAGAAACTAGTTTCAAGTGTTCGATTGTGGGTTTTGGGCACCAAGGTAGTTCAGGCATTGGTGGGGCTTTCCCACTAGTCACCAATGAATTGGTTGCTAGTAATGTTGAACAATGTTGAAAAAAAATCAAATGCTCAAAAAAAGAGGCCACCTTAAATTTAATTTAAAAAAAAAATGTCGCCAAAATTTTCCTACCCACCACTATAATTTTTTTCTTTGTATGGACTTAAATGATTTTTACATACGCAGATGTAGATAGAGGGTGCTAATGGTATGATCCATATGGATCTATACAATTATATCATTTTTGCCTTGAATATGGTGCCTTAAAAAATAGCTCATTTTTTTGACCTTCGATTTTAACATTTGGACAAATGCTTTTAAGGTTTTTGGACGATTTAGATGCAACAATGAGGTTTGTTTTGCTCCAAAATGCACTATTTGATCACTCAAAGTTAATTTTCTTAAAAATATATAAAGAACTATAGATTTGGAGCTTTGATATTTTGTTGGAGTTGATTCATCAACCCTATAGCTCCCAAGGATTATTTGCAATCAAATGTTTGTCACAAAAAGAAAAAAAAAAAGGAATTGTTATAGAGGCTAAAGAGACTATTGATCTACAAAAGCATGAATAATTATGAATGTACAATTATAATGTATGAATGAATAGTACAATAATGAATCCTTATAATAAAAAACAAAAAGAAAAAACAACCCTAAATAAAACCTTGGGTGAGGATAAAGATAAATCATGACATGCCTCTCCTATGACTTGAGACAAAAAACATATAACTTAAGTGAGATTAAGTAATTAGTATGAAAAAGGACTTGAGTAATTAAATAATTAATTAAGAAAATACCCCTTTACTTTAATAAGACTTGTAACCGTGACTATTTCTTCCTAATTAGTTACTGTTATATTAAACTTTATTAATAAAATCATAGAATACATGCTTTGTAGGTCATCCCTTTTTTTAAATTAGTTTATACCACATGTTTGGAAGTAGTAGTTCCTTTACATAGAATTAGAAAAAATAAAAGGTTTGATAGTAGATTGGATCACTCACAAATTATGTTATATTGAACACTATTTAAAAGAGGTTACCCCTCAAAAAAGGTTTATAATATTTTGTAATGTGGTTTCATCAAATCAATGCAATATCATTTAGTGTTTCTATTTGAGCATTTTTTTTAATTACATGTTTCTAGCTAGTTTTTCAGGGAAGAACATCACATGGTGTTTAAAAACACCTAAGCAAGATTATCAAATCGTAAGGGTCACGTTCTCTTAGGTTGAACCCTTACTAGCTTTTACAATCACAAAAATAATTGAGGACAATAATATTTAGACACACAAATGCTCTAGAATGATGTGATGTAGAATAATTCTTTTTAGATGTTTCAATTGAAGTCTTTCTAATATGCTTTTCTTTAAATACAAATTATTTTCAATGACTTTCAGACATGAGAGGATGATAAATAATGAATGCAATTGAATGCCTTTAAATATAAACACATAACAATAAGTCACACATGTGTATTAAGTTGGTTCATGGCAAACAAAAAAATAGATGAGAGCCAATCAAAATTCTAAATTTGAATTTTCAAGGGTTAGATCCATAGATATGAGATTGATCATATACATGAGATTGATCATATACACATAGAATTGACCTAAAATATGAAAACAATAAGATTTAAGCAAATAACGAATATTTAAATATGACAAGAGATAACAACCACAATATTTGAAAATATGTATACATATAATCAACTGAACAAATTCAATTATAAGAGAACAAGAATATACCATTTATCAAACATAGATAAATATGCAAATTTCACCATTAAAAAATCATATAAACCAATCAATCGTACATTATGCCAATGACCCACTAACACACTAGTCTGTCGTTTGTTTAGTTATAATTTCTATGTACAAATCTATTGGATGCTATGGTTTCTATTAAAATTTTACCTTTTAAAGGGGAGGGAATTTACTCTTTTGTATCATTGAAAGCATCTCGCGAGAAGAGGGAATCAATTTTCTTTATTTTTATCGTATTATATTGTTTTATTATTATTATTATATAGTGTAATTAATGATCCTCATTCGTAGCCGAATGACTTGGCCTAAGGTAGTCAGTAAACTAAAAGAACATTTAAATGCCGGCAGCTGTTATTATTTAGAGTAGGTTCATGAAAATGCGGAAACCTGGCCGCTGTGTCAATTTTCAGTAGCTCAGTTTCTGAATGCGATGAGAGCGGCATTGAGGAAGACATCATAGGAAGAGGGAAAAAGGTTGGGTTGTGAATTGCTGTGGGTTAAATGCAGCATGATGTTAGTTTGATGAAGAAATCGGGCAGAATGTTGAGAAGAGGAAGTTCCCATCTGTCAAAGGGAGAAGGGGGCGATACAATGAGTGCTTATTTGAGAGTGAGGGACTCTCTGGTGGTTCTATTGTGTTTGGCAATTGTTGCAGTGCCATGTGTGGTGCTGTACAGGAATCCCAGGCCCATAGATCTTCTCAGTCAATCCACTGTTAGATGGAGGATCAGCTACAATTTTAGAAGAGCAGATGTGGGATATAATCTGGTAAGCTTTTGACTCTTTGCTAATTGGGTTTGTTTTATTTTGGAAACTGTGACCCCAAAAAAGGGTAAGAGGGTGCCATAGAATGTTAGTGTCTCTTAGTGATTCATAACAGGGACTTTTTGGGTGGGTTTCGATGTGCTGAACCATGATCATCTGCTGCTGACTGTTTCCTTGATAATAGATACTCACTAGACCAGACCGAAATTTTAAAATTGGAGAGGTAGATAGGTTTCAGGCTATGTAAATGTTCTTGTGGATTGTAACCATTTTTTTCTTTAAAAAATGAAAGCAGGGGAATTTTCTGATCAAAATCAGTGACAAAAAATCCACCCTTCAGAAAGGGCTTGCGTTTAGGTTTACTGTTCAACAACAATTCTTGGTGTACCCACTGCATTCCCAATTCTTGGTGTACCCACTGCATCCCCAATTCTTGGAAAAATGTATCACATGTCTATTCGTGTAATGTTGTCCCATAGACTTATTTAGCCTCTGGAGCGTTATTAAAATTATCGTTCTCCTTAATCTATTTGGCTGTTACTCGGTGAGATTTTATAAATTGAAGCCCATAAGCATCGTGTTGAGTCTCAGACTGGGTTTGGTTTATATATATGAACCATAAACCATGTATATGCTATTTTTTAAATGAAATGTTGTTTTGCTGTATATTATAAAGTGCTGGATACATCTCTATATTTGCACCGAAATGTACCAGATATCTGGTATGTGCCACGTGGATAATGACGCAACTGAAAAGTATCAGATTCAGTAAAATATATCTTGAAGGATGAGAGTTAGAAGGCTCGTGTTTCAACTATCTGATTACCCTCCCCTCCGCAGGCCGCAGCCGGGAAAACTATCTCAAACTAGAAGTTGTATAGACCAACGGGAGAGAAATCACCTTTTATCAAATCTGCTTTGGCCCCTATGCTCGTTATCCCTTTGCATGTTTTTGGGTGGAGGGCCAAAGAGGCAATCTAACATTTGTATCATAAGATCTCTGGTTATCTCTTGTTTTGCAAGATGAGTTGACTTGGTTCTGTTATTGGACTTAAAAATTTGTAGTAAAATATTGTTGACTCCATATAATTAGAAGAATCAAAGCAACCAGCCATCCACAGCTACTGAAAACTTAAAATGAAAATATTGATTTTCTAATCCACCTATGATCAAGCAATTTTCTGTTCTAAAGATAGATATCTGCTAAACATAGAATCAGACTGTCCACATTGTAAATTTCTTAACAAGTATGGGAAATCAATTCTTTTGATTGCAAGAAAAGCCTGAATTTACTACCAAACATAATTTTTAACTAATTGGTCAGAGAATGGCAATACCTATGCTGGCATGTGACTCCATACTAGCAGTAATGTATGCACCCTTAATGTGTTATTCAAAATCTAACTCAAAACCCCTCCGACAGATGCATTGCCCACTCCTGATGTATCAATTTATTTTACTAGTATGACACCTATATTTGTTCAAAATGACTGCCAAATAATTAAACGAACCTCAAAATGTTTAAATTCTGTAAAATACCATATAGTAACACTAAAACTAAATAAAATGAACCTATTTCCATCACTAAAGCATTAACACATTTTAAGTTAACTATGCACAAACTGAAAACTAAGCATGTTTGGGAGTTGTTATAAATCAGTCTTGGTATGAGATCAGCAAACTTTTTCTTCCAGAAGTTACATGTAATAGTTTTAGTCTGCCTTTTGGCCCTCTGCTAACAAAATCTAGGGATCCTGGGCATTATATATATACACACATATATATGTATATATAAAGGTGATTTCTACTACTTGTGATCTATACAGGCCACAGCAGTTTCTGCCAAGTTGAGCCAGCTAACTTGCTGATGGAGACTTGGTTCAGGACTTTGTAAGTCTAATACTATGGTCTTAAGTTAATATTGCTAAAAGTATTTTTGACACCCATTATACTAAACAGGAAACCTAAATTGTGAAATTAAAAAAGTGCAACGGAAGTTATCTTTACTATTTGACAGGGAGGCCTTGTTGGTGTGGATGGAGGTCACAAGTAGTTTGCTGAAAGGCTTTGACTGCTGAGAATTCCAGGCCATCTTGATTATTCTGATGATGTGGTTATGTATTTTGGGCATTAATGATTGCAATGGAATTCAAACCATCGACCACTTTGGGGGCAAATGCTGCCTGCAAACATTTGAGAAAGCTCACTGCCAAGCTGCACAAAGGTAAATTATCCTAAATTGCAATCCACTCATCTAGAGAGAGTCTGAAAGTCCCTTCATGAAATGGGTGATTACTTTATGGTAAAGAAGTTCAATAGTTGGGAGTAGGCTTTGGGTTTGAAATTTCGCCTGTTCAAATATTCACAAAAATGTTGGTTGGGCACCTATTTCTTGGATTTATGCAGATGCAAATCCAATCCCTTGGTGGTGACAGCTAGCTATTAAAAGTTGGGTTGAATTCTTTTTGCATTTGAATTTGACCATGATCACCTTATGCAAGTTCAGAATGGTGGTTTGAGTACCCACTATATGAATTTGTGTAGATAGAAATTTAATCCCCTAGTGATTGTAGATAGCTAGATCTATAAACCCTCAATATAGACCAAACAACACATTAATATAAAGGAATTTACAGTATTGACAAGAGAAAGGGAGGGAGTTTTTATAATATATGACATAGCTTGATTTTGAGATTGTCCTGGTGCATCTAGAGAACTTGCAAAACAGAAAGATAGAGAGGTTTAGCCTTATTTATTTAGTTTCCACCTAGATGGCTAGGTAGGCCAAGATCCAGGGAGACTGCTAGCATAGAGTGAGAGATGTGTAAATTGCGACAAATTCCTTAGTTGTTATAAACGATTCCTAGCATTAAGGGATATTGACCTTGGAAGCGGTTGTTAGAAACCTAGTCCTTTTAGAAGTTTGTACCAAGAATATAAGAGTATAGCAGAGTTTATGAGATATATGAGTGTAGTGAGATTGCTTTTTTGGGAATAACTAAATGGTTTCCCTTTTACATGTATCCCATAAAAATGTTGGTGTAGTCAGCAAGAGCCTAAAGCGTCATAGATGACAGTTTCGTCCATTATCGGACCTTTCAGTTCAAGGTAAGACGTAAAGTGGAAGGAAGTGTGGAGGTTACCAGAAGGATCTTGGAGTTTGGCCTCTATCAATTGTCATGTCCCCTTTTTCAATGAGGACCTAATTTCAGTTAGAGGCAGGAAAGTAGCGTTTTAAAGGCTAAACATAAATATTTAAAATAATATTAAATTTAATATTTAAATTTATTAAGGTTGACCTTTTGGAAGGCGCTTCTATCTTGCATAGTAATATGGAGTCATTGGGCTCAGGGAAGCATCACACAATTTTGAGGCGAAGTCTAGCTAAGTTGGTAAGGGTGAAAATCCTAGCAGCATGGCACCAAGGTGAGGGACGTAGCCCCCTTCCTTGTGGCTGTGTGTTTGTATTATCTCCGCATCATATCTCTTCGTAATCCCTTTGCATTGCAAGTTTAGAGATTCGAAGTTACCATCGTGGGTTGGAACAAGGCCATGTCAGGGTGTGTGGCGGAGCCTGTGGCTCTTGCCACGCCAACGCTATTTGAGCTTCTACCACCATTCAAGTCGGCGACGACATTTGGTGTTCAAGCAACCTATCTGTAGGCAAGCTTGTGTTAGTGGCGATTCTTGGGGTGCAGAGCACGACGTCAATCACCCAGGCTACAATGTATATATTGAGCCATCAATCGTTCTACTTAAGTGTTTGGGAGATTGCAACCATTGTAGTTGGGCAAGAGTTCGGGTTGGGTGTTGGAGGCACCCAAATATATGAGTGATATCTCGGCGGTAATTCTCACTAGCCGCTCCATTTCCAACATCACTGTTCAATCATCCATGAAAGCCGTGTTCTAAGGAACAGTATACAACGCCACTGTATTAGTCTGTTCCTTCTCTTCGGCATGTTCTATTAATCTCTATGTATGAACAACATTAATGTATGGAAACCTGAGTTCGATGAACTGTATTGATGTAGTTGTGTCATGTCCCCTGAAATTGTAGCATTGAGATATAAAACATCGAAAACAAGATAAACAAAATACACATTAAAAAACATTAACTATTCGATATTACTATGATTATAGTCATCAAAGACAATCTTATAATTGTAAATATTAAAAATAATATTGTAATTACCAAAATATAAATACCTAAATATTATAATCATTATACATCAAAGATTGTAAATACATAGGTAATTTATCATATTTTAATGATTATATGAAATACTAAAATACAAATAAATAAACATAAAAAATACATAAAACATAAAAACATTGAAATACAAATGAATAACAAAATAAAGATTAAAAAATATATAAATATTTTATTTTTTTTGGACTGCAGGAATCGGGTAGCACGACCCCCTATAAACTGCAGTGTGCCTGGTAAAATTTTTAACGTGACCGGTGGCGCTAGCACGACACGCCCTCCGGTACCACGGGTTTGGGGGAAGACTAGACCTCGTGACCTCTTGCCTGCAACAGGATGCTTTAGCCAATCGAGCTAGGACCCCCAAAAAATATATAAATATAAATACTATAATATAATAATAATTATATATACAAAGCTTATATAAAGGTAAATATATATTATATTAATAGAAAACATGTATACATAAAATAATATATATTAAAAGTAAAATACATTTATAAAAATCACCACCCAGCAATTACATAGGCAGCGATTTGTATTGGCCACGAATGATGGGCAACAATTACTAATAAAAGACAGTGATTATATTATAAAATAAAATGAGAATTATTGAAAGGCAACGATGGTTCTAATCACATCTCCCAAAAGGCACATCTCTTCGATAATAAATAGGGAAGGACATAAATCAATGAAGGGATATACGAGAGGGGAGAGTAGGTAGAGTTAAAAGGTAAAATATGCAGACTTAAAAAGAAGTATATACAGTAAGAAGAATGAAAATAGGAAAATAAATTAAGAATCGGGATAATGCAGCAATTTGATAAATTGAGAATCTGGATAATACAGCAGAAATATGAAGGAAAGAATAATGAACAAGAAGATTGAAGAAGGAATAAGAATATGGAATGAAGGAATCACCGTTGAGGAATCAATGTACTATTCATTCAGAAATCTGAGAAGGCAGTGAGCAGTAAGTCCAATATTATTATGAGTATAGATACATATACATGTGGAATATATATATAAATATTTATAGAAATAATATATATATATATATTCACGATTAGGCAATAATGATACTTCCAGCAATTATTAAGTCTTATAAGTAATGATGACTCTTTAATATAAACATAAGTAGATTATGTGTACTTATGAATTGTCTCCATCCTATGATTAATCCAGTATAAGGTTGAAGGAGCCGTGTAAGGAATCAGAAAACGTGGAGAGATACAACAACTCAGGTGATGCCTTCACTTAGCGTTAATATTTAGATATTCATATTTAGCAATTCCAAATAACAGGATTAGACAATCATTCACACGGTGGGTGTATGAGAAACTGCCTCAAGAAATTACGCCTTGCAATCTATTTAATACGTACCATGGACTGTTAGGATCTAATGATTAAGTTTGTTGTACTTCCGTGATTATATATTCAGATTTCTGTATTCATAAGTGTTTTATCTTTAGCATACACATTCATGAAAAGACTATTGATAGGATTAACCATCTTGTAGATGTATAACTGTTATTCCATTCATTCGGAATTGTATTTACTAATTAGATGATGCTTAGCAATTACTTGACTATTAATAATTATTGTCATGAGTACAAATGCCTAGATTGGATATTTACTTAAATGATAAACTGCAAATGGATTTGATTGCTAAAAGATTGTCTTCTTTGTGCTTGTAATCCTGCTAGGAGAGGTGAATCATGACTTAAGTGGTTTGTCTAAAAACCCCACCCAGGTTTCCGCTCCATAGGCCCAAAGCAAGGGTTGGGCATTCTGCCCCACAGACCCGAAGCAAGGGTTGGGTCATGGAGGGGTGGGGGTCCCACCTAGGCATTTTGCCCCGTAGGCCCGAGATAAGGGTTGGGCAATAGGAGGTGGTAGGCCTTAGGCCCCTTAAGGATTCCCTTCTCTCGATGGGCTGAGTGATTCTTCTTATGTTTTGCAATTTGCAATTATGATTATGTCTGGGTCCCACCTAAGATTCAGCCCCACAAGCCCGAAGCAAGGGTTGGGCAATAGGAGGTGGTAAGCCTTAGGCCACTTGGACTCTATGGTTCCTCTCCCTTGATAGGATGAGTGTCTTCTGAGGTGTTGCCATGAGTGGAGTATGCAGGTACTAAGCCACTAGGCAAAAAGGTTTGTGATGGACAACCTCTTGAGTTTTATATGAGGACTTTAGGGCGGATCCACCCATGGCACGCCTCTTATGTCTTCATTATTGCTCTATGATTATGAATATATTTTGGATATCTAGATATTAATGCTAATAGATATGTTGTTAATATGGTGAATACAGATTCCAATCCAGGGTTATTGCAGTAGGGCATTCTTTTGGAGAGGGGAAACCCTAAAACCTAATAAACGAGCGAATTCTAGGGCAAGGCCGGGTAAGGGACATTACAAGTTGTTTATTCCTCAATGATTCACATAACAAGTACTATGATGAGTGCATTCTGAGTGTTATGATGCTTGCATATTTACTTTTGGTTGACTGTTAAATTTTATAGATTGATCCCAGTGTTACATCTATCGTACTAAGATCTGAGCTTGGGGGTAATACTTGGAAATTCATCGGAATTATGATTGTCATTATCTAGTGTAGTGCTAAATTGTGTGTGATCAGACTTGGTGTCTTACATCAATCCCTTTCCTGCATTGTCCCACCATGTGACACTGTCAGGAGGTCAACACACCAAGGGAACAAGACAGTAACAGTTTTCTTGGTATCTACATTCATCCCCTCAAGATACTTGGTTTGTCACTTGTGAAGCAAGAGAAGATATTGCGAAGAACAAATGAAAATGCTGAAAGGAAATATTTGAAGTAAAAATTAAAAAACAAAAGAACTAAATGGTAATATGCTGAAGGAAAATGTGCATATTTGAGTAGACTTGTTTACTACAAAAGGGAAAGATGCTACAAGTCTAATGTTGTTCCCTCTAAGCTGTATGTAGATGATGTGTGTTCAAGTATGATGCCCTCAAGTGTGTGTGTGAGATGATGCAAACAAGTGGGAGAAAAGTGTCATGTACTAGTTTGGGCCTCCTATGTGGGGTGGTAATGTAGTGGAGTATGCAGTGCCCCTTAGGCGAAATGCAAGGAGTTATGCAGTGAAGGAAGATTTAAAAGCCGACAATGACAAGTGGCATGTGATATCTATGTGTAAGAATGCCTATGCAACTAAGTGATGCGGAAATGCAGATGCCTGTGATGTTGTGCCTCCCATTCTAAGTGTTGGAAACTTGTTGATGGTGATTACTAAGTGCAAGAGATGATTTTGACTGTGGCCCAAAGTGTCTTGTGTGATAGGTTGTGATGCAGGAGGTGCCCCTTGGGCCATACAATGTGGAAAATTGATTGTGGGCTAGAGAAATTGGTTGTGCATATGCCGGAGATGTTGTGTATGCCTGTAATGAATGTTGTTGGTCAGTGTGTAACCTACAAATATGTGCCAACTGACTTGAAAAACTCAAGTAAGAGAAGTTTGTAGGCTGCAAAATATGGAAACGATAGATAGGACAGGTTTAGTCATGGCAAAAACTGCCTGGATGGCGTGAACAAAAGAGTTAATTAAGAAGGCAGTGTGTGTGAGACATCTGAAAGTGACAAGTGATAGGAAAAGGACAATTTTGGTTGTTATTGAAACTGTAACAGTAAGGTACGTAGGAGACCCATTATCATACTAAGCTGCCTTCAACAATGGCACTTTTCACTTGGTTAAGAAAAATCATGTTAGGGCAATGTAAGATATTTTTCAATCTATAATCAGAAACTTGTCCTCTACACCATAGTTGCCAGACTTGGACTCGACAAAAACTAGGCAGACCCAAAATTTGTGACTCAGTAAAAACTTGGCAACTTGAAAAATTGCTAAAATTTCTTTAAAAACACATTTTTTTGCAAAATTTAATGACAAAATATATCCAATGAGTCCATAAAAGAGTACAAAAGTGTTTTCTATTAAATTTGATTCATTTGAATACAAATTGAGTACAAAATCGCATCATCATGCAGAATCTTGATACAATAGTTAGCTGACAACTATTACAAATTTATGATGATGCCTTTGATAATCATCATCATAATTCATAAATTGCATATTACAAATTTTACATCTTTCTCTTCCCAAATCTAGTGAAAACTTGGGGGGAGGTTCAAATCCTTGCACTCTGTTGCAGCTCCTCGCTCAACATTGAAGGCCGTGTTTGTGGCTCTGACAAGACCAAATCAATGACCTCTTCTTTGTTGTCTACCTTTCTTGTGCAAAGATGAAGGTTGTGTTGTATTTTATAATAATAACGACATTTGAATCTTTGATATTGATAGTATGATACTTCATCATTGATCAATGATATTATGATAGTGATAAAAATTATTGTCTAAGTTGTTGATTCTAGTTTCCACTCTCAAATCCCATCATCGTAATCAAATTTCTTATATGAAAAGAGATCCTAATAACTAGTGGAGGTCTAGGAGTGGAGACCCCAATGGGGTTGAAGGGCAGCGTCCCTCATGGGGGCCCCTTGTGGGGGTTTGGGGGCATCACCCTCAGCGAGGTCAAGAGGTAGCGCCCCTTGTGGGGGGTTTGTAGGCAACGACCCTCATGGGGTTTTGGGGGCAACACCCTTGGTGGGGTTTTGGGGGCAGTACCCCTTGTAGGGGCTTGGAGGAAACGCCCCTAGCGGGGTCAAGGGGCAGCACCCTCGCAGGATTTGAGGGTAGCTCCCTTGGTGCATTCCCTATTGCAATACAGGGTGGGGTCAAGGGGTAGCACCCTTGACACCAAGCCCAAATTAAAGCCTTTGAAACCACACAAAACTTCATGTTGCACATCATTTTCACAATTTTATCAATTAAGGGAGAAATTAGGTGTTTAGCACATTTTTGTGAAAAATATTTGCTCTCCAAGTTGTGTGTGAGGAAGAGTGGGTGGTGTTCATGCATTTATAGGGAAAAATTGTGACCTTTCCGACTATTTTTTCACTTTTTTTTCTTTGTTTTCAGTTTTTATCTTGTTTTGCATTTTTAATGAGTTTGGTGAGTTTTTTTGTCAAACTCGCTAAGTTTCTGGCAAGTAACTTGGCAAGGTAAAAAAGTGGTGAGTACTCAACCGAGTTTGCCAACTATGCTCTACACATTGGGTCATGGGTAGTGTCCAACATGTTTCCTCACCATTAATCTTGCACAAAAGAAAATCTAAGCAACTAGGAACCACAACACCTCAACCAGCCACAAAGAAGCTAACAGAAAACCACCACAAAACAAATGCTAGGAAACAAAAGCACTATAGCCATTACATCACAAGAAGCCACCCATTTTATTGAGGATATACACATGGTTACCAAGCTCACCAACCTTACCCATAACTTGACTGTCGTGGCATGAGCAAAACCACATCATCGTATCTCTTGTTATGGACTTAAGAGGTGCTGTCATCACACCAATTGGGGTGGCTTGTCATTTAATACAAGCTCATTTAACCAATGTCAATTCTCAACCTTTTTGCTTATTAACACAAGAAGGGATATATATTGATTCCATGTTTGGCTAGCAAATCTTCAAACTTATAAGTTATTTTTCTCTTGAAAACAATCGGAGAATGAAATAGAGTCAAACCTATTACAGATGATACTGGTTTTTCCAAGCAGATTGCATCTTTTCACTTATTAACATGACAAGGGATATATATCAATTCCATGGTTGGCTAGGAAGTCTTCAGAGAATGAAATAGAGTCAAACCTATTACAGAGAATAATGGTTTCTTAAGCAGATTGCACAATGGCAACTGGCATTACAGAGACCATTAATGACTGTTCAACAACCTACTTCTATGATGAGATATTTACACCCATCTGAGTATGACATTGCAAGACTGCCAATCATGTCTTACCACTCAACTTTGTTGTTAGTTCTTTTCTCCAAGGGAAGAGAGCCACCTTTAATCATTTCCCCACATGAAGACCGAATGATAATACCAGCACCACTCTGACCAGGATTTCCTCTAAAGGCCCCATCGAATTTAACTTTCTACCTATCTTTAGGGGGCAGGCAACAGCTAGTCACTCAATCTTTCTTCTTTTTGACTATTAACCCATTAATTTGTAATCATCCCAAAAGAGTGTTATACTGCAATGGATACTCCAGAACCATGAACTTGACTCTTTAACTGTCTTGGGACTGGAGTGTATAGGTAATCATATGCAGGCAATTGTCATGCTTTTGTGTCTCATAATCACATGTTGTGTGTAACCTTGAGGTTATTATGGGTGTATCCAAGTTTGTTGATAAAGTTCATGGATGTGACGTGTTTGCTTACCCCCTTATCAATGAGTGCTGTCCTATACAGATTTTAATGGGTAAAAGGGAGTCTTTTGTCTCAAATAAGATTTTCTTACGAATGATATGGTTGGTGGGAAAATTTGTTTTAAGGTTTGGGTTGTGTATTTTGTTGATTTCAATACAATTGACATAGGCAATGTTTTCCTATGCGTCCATAGTGTCCTTGTGTAATAGGGATCTTCCTAGAGGGGGATTGACCTTTTGTAGTAAATATTGGATGGCAACTTGTTTATGGTAGAGAAAAGTTTTCATGAGCTCACAAAATTATATTTTGCTAGGCGTGAAGATTAAGTTTGGCCATAAATACACCTGAATTGGACCAAATTTCAGGTTGTTGTGTAAAGGGGTAATGTTTCTGTATGTTGTGGGGGATTTAGCTATCAATGTGTGGTAGAGGTTGGGAGTGTTGGATATTATCATGTGTATTGGGTTGAGGTTGGAGAGGAGATTAAGGAGGTAGGGTGGAGGATTGTCCTCGCCATGAATGATCTTGGTAGTGCATATATCTTTGCTAAATGGTTATGTTAATGTGGCATGACTTGAGCTATTATATATGTCTAGAATATTGATATTGTGTTCAATGTCTTTTTTGACGTATGGGATGTTATCATTTGCTGGGTAAGCATATTGTAGAGAGTTTTCAATTGCATTGCTGGAATTGACAGTATGGTGGGGGAAAGGTTGCTGATAGACGAGTTAGTTAGCATTTGTGGGGCCAAAGCTAGCAGTGTGTGTGGGAGTCTTAGATTTTGTTTTTTCTAATTGGTATCATTTTGTCTTTCTCTAATGAATTTTCTCTGAATAAAAATGGTACCCAACAAGTAGTTTTATGCAAATTTTCACAGGTCTCAATATCTTTCATTAGATTGTCCATAATTTCAGTACCACCAACAAAATTGGGTGGGTTCATAACTTGAGGAAGAGATCCATTGGGATCCCATATGTAAGATGTGAGTGGGTGGGAGCAAAGTTTTAATTTCAGTGTAATTGTTTCAAGTTGGGTGGAAGCTGGGGGGTTGTAATACTATGGGGTAATACTGATGGGGAGGATTTCAGGAGTTGGACAGTTGAGTGTAGGGTTATAGTGTGGAGGGGGAGATGCCCCAGCTATTTTGTATTGTGTTAGAAACTTGTCTTGCCTTTTTGCTTTGTCCATTGCTTCTCTAAGGTATGTGGTTCAAAATGAAGAATTTCTTGTTGTAGTTGGGGACAAAGGTTATTGATGAAGATAAGGAAGATAATCTTTTTGTTGTATCAATGTTGGGATGTAAAGGATTTCTAGTGTTTGATAAATAGATTTGCAGGTTTGTCATTAGTTTCTTTGATGGTATCAAATTCATGAATGTAGACTTTGAGTGAGGTGTTAGATTGAAAATCCTTTCTTAAGGCTGCTAGTAAGTCAATTTCCTAGATAGAAAATTTGGGGAGTTTTGCATAACATTTTAGACCATAATCTACAGATGTCTTGGAAAAGAGTTTGCAAGCAGCTGGAGGGTTGGTATGAATCCAATCTTTGCAAATGTCTTGGAAAAGAGTTTGCAAGCATCTGGACGGTTGGTATGAATCCAATCTTTGTATAGATAGGATAATGTATTGGCTCAGTTGAGTGAATACTTGGTAGTTGGTATGAAAGACCCAATATTGAGATGTGCAATGGAAGGTGCTGATGGCTCTCCTTGAAAGGATTTAACTATGGGACCTTTGATGTTGAGACAACGTTGGGAAGGGGGTCATAGAGGGCTAGGGGTGTGTTCTATTGGTTTATGTTGGACTTGGTGTTTGTTTTGCTTGGTATCGCTGAAAAGTGTTGGCTAGAGCTTGGTTTTTGAGTGTGTACAAATTTATCAAGGAAAGGAAGAGGTGATTTTTGTCAAATCAATGTTGTGCTTTGAGGCTTAGGCGTTTCTAGTATTTGATAAATAAGTTTGTGGGTTGTGGGTTCATCATTACTTTGTTTGATGGTAACAAATTCATGAGTGTATCTCGGATTGAAATTCTTTTCCAAAGGTTGCTAGTAGGTCGTAAAATTCATTGATAGAAAACTGGGAGAGTTGTGCATACCATTCTAGAGCAAAGTCTATAAATGTTTTAGAGAAGAGTTTGCAAGCAGCTGGAGGGTTGGTATCAATCCTATCTTTGTATAGAAAAGAAAAGGTTTTGATGTGAGCAATTGACCATAGTCTATAAATATTTTAGAAAAGAATTTGGAAGTAGCTGGAGGGTTCGTATCATTCCAATCTTTGTCTAGAGAAGAGAAGTTTTTGATATGAGCAATTGGGTCATTAGTTCCATCAAATGTACAACTCCCTGTTCATGGTCAAGTTACATTGAAGAGAAGGTTTTGATGTGAGTGAAGGTTTTAACATTTTGAGATGTGCACAGACATTTCAGGCAGACCTAGTAGCCGGTATCGCTGTACCATGATTTCGAAAATGGTATCATCAGCACGGGCGCTGGTCCTGCTCTATACTTGTGCTCATGTCTCCGGATAACTACTGTATTATGTGTTTGTCATCATCTATCAGGTACCAATCAGACCAGCCTGTTGTCATGCACTAGTCATGTATATGTTTGATCGCACACAGATTCAACATTAAACATAAACTCCTTTCCCAAGTTAATGAAATGTAAGATGGGAAAATATGTCAATGGGAAATCAGTATTCAGAATCACTCTCTGCAGAATGACTCCTGTTAAATTGGGCCAAGCCCTTTTTGTCATTCTGTAGCATAGCTTGATATCTTCCTTTTGTACATTACATTTGGATTAAAATAGCAAATGACCTTTTGCAAATGTCTTCTGCAAGCCATTAGACTAAGTCTTCGTTACCTGATTATTGCTGATTTTTTACAAATGTGTGTTGGGCTAGGCTTTATAATATATATATTGAGTGCATGGTTAGTTATCAGTAAATGGCTTCCCAAATTTCATTCCAAACTCGTGTAAAATTTGTTGACCTATGGAAACAGTGAGAAATATTGATGGACAATCATATTAAACTGGTGAGCACCAGTCCTGCATATTAACTTTGCATGTTGAGTCATATTTGGACCGATATCTTGGCAACATAACTGTTACAAAATTTGCTTTGTTGATTTGCTTTAATCAAAATACTTAGAAACCATATAGTGAGGAGCTGCAAACTTATAAATGGTCATGAAACATATGGTTTTAGAATTTGTCCTTTTTTTCTATAAGAACATTTATGGGATGTAAAAAAAATCATATATTTTTTCTTTTGTTTAAAGCAGTATGCATTCATTTGGTTGAAAAATGATGATAGAAATCCAGGTTTGTGATTAGTAATTACTTTTGGTGCTAATTCTTATAGCAAATTATTTGTATTGCTGCACTGAGAGAGTTAGAAATGTGCATCAGTATGCAGAAAGATCGATAGGTTTTAATAGCAGCAATATGACAGATAAAATAAACATGCAATATTTATCCAATTTTAAATAATTTAATATTTGTTGGTAATTTTTAATAATAAATTGAGTGTTCAAATGATAGGTTATAACTTCAATTGCCTGAACTTGTAATGCAGAATAGAGAAGATGCAAAGCTCAAGAGGATTTTAAGAAAGGCTGCAATGCCAGATAATACGGTAATAATTACCACTTTGAATCGTGCATGGGCAACTCAAAATTCAATGATTGATCTTTTCCTCGAGAGCTTTCATGCTGGGGACAGAATAAGTAGTTTCCTGAATCATTTAGTAATTGTGGCCTTAGATGAAAAGGCCTATGATCGATGTGAACATATACACGCTTACTGCTTTATGCTCAAAACTGAAGGAGTTGATTTTTCTGGAGAAAAGTTTTTCATGACTGATGATTACGTGAAGATGATGTGGAGAAGAATTGATTTTCTGAGGACTGTTCTTGAGATGGGCTTTAACTTTGTTTTCACTGTAAGCCTTTAGTCTTACTATTTCATTCTTGTTTTTATTTACGTCCATCATATTTGGCTGTTCTCATTCATGATTGGTCAGTTTTAGGAAACAAACATGCTTATGTTGCCTTTTTCTTTTTTCAGTCTTCATTTTCGCAAAAATACACAAAACTTCAAGTTCTAACACAGTGTCTTAGACTTGGAAAAATGTTAAGCCACATTGGTTGTGCGAAACACTGGGATCTGTGGGATGCTAATAAATGTATTTTCAAAGTTGTGCCCCAAGAACTGCTCTGAACTCGACAAAGTATTGACATATGATTTTTGTCTGTCCCATTGATTATATAAAAGCAGTTCCAATGATTATAATTACAATGCTAGAGTTTGCTTGCCCTTCTCATGCCAACTTACAAATATAAGATGGTGCTCAATTTCTTGATGTGATTAGGCTTCAGCATCTTGGTGTTGAATTTGCATATAACATTAAGCCAAGTCTTAGAAAGCTGAAGCGATTCTCACATCATCTTATCTCAGATGTTGAAAGCAATTCTATATTGACCGCTAAAGCTTAACCTTAGTGGACATTTGCTTCTAATGAATCCATGCGAATGAAATATGTTTTTTTTTCTTCTTTATTTTACACGATCCATTGAGCAAAGTATTTTTGCACAAGTTTTCTACCTTTTAGCATCCTCATTCAAAATTTTCTCTTCTATTTAACTAATAGAAATGTAACCTTTTCCCATCAAGTTTCTCCCTACAGCTAATTATTTGGTTGTTTATTACATTTATAGAAATTTTGTCAAGCTTTTACATGATATGCGTGGTCATTATTTTGCATATGTGAGTGATTACACCATTACTATTACTCGATTTATTTAAATATGATTAGTGCCTAATTTATAAATCTGATTATTTCATTAATGATTATTTGGATTAGCTTGTGGTTTGGTTGTCCATAGTGAAAATCCTTACATTTTCAGTTCAATGTTTACACAGGATGCAGACATAATGTGGTTCCGAGATCCGTTTCTCCATTTTTCACGAGATGCGGATTTTCAAATTGCTTGCGACCATTTTACTGGTAACCCTGCAGACTTAGATAATAGGCCAAATGGAGGGTTCAATTATGTGAACTCTAATAATCGGACAATAGAATTCTACAAATATTGGTATATGTCGAGGGAATTGTATCCTGGAAATCATGATCAGGATGTACTAAACATAATTAAATATGATGAGGCAATTACTGAAATGGGACTCAAAATCAGGTTTCTAGATACTGCTTACTTTGGTGGGCTTTGTGAACCCAGTAAGGATTTAAATAAGGTATGTACAATGCATGTGAACTGCTGTTATGGGCTGGACAATAAACTTCATGATGTGAGGCTTATGCTTGACGATTGGAAGCACTTTCAGTCTCTGACGGTAAGAGAAAAAAGATTGCAACCAGCAAAGTGGCGAGTTCCTCTACTCTGCAGGTTTGTATGCTGTATTAGAAGTCATCTTCTATTTAGTAAAATATTGAACCATAAATCTTGATAACTTGCATTCTCTCTAAAGTTTAAGCCATTATTGTGAATTATCTTTGTTTTAGTATCTAGTTGCTTACTTTGTCTAGTTGCAACTGTTGACTTTTTCTTTTTTGAAGAAATATATATGTGACTGAGCAGAGAGGAGTATTTTATCCATCTGTTTTTCTTGAAAGAATATTGATACAAGATTGAATAAAATGCAGGAAGAAGCCTTTGAATCGGAATTAGTCAACATCTTGCCTATGCATGTATCTTTTGGTGACTCTCAGATTCTGATGTGCTGAGTGGCCTTGAGGATTCTTTTGTCAGTTCATATAATATTTATGGAAATTCATATTCTTGGATGAATTTTTGTTGTAAAATGCATGTTGTTTTGGATTGTCTCATAATGTTGAGGCAAAGAAAGTATGTTAGTGGACAGCGCTGAAGGATTGTCTACGCACCTATTGATAAGTGCAAAATCACCATTTAGCTTTCCACCAAAAGAATAAGTAGATACTATAGAAAGTTGGGAATTAAAGCATGTGTTTCTATAAGATTAGAGCACTTGGTCGCAAATGGAAAATTCCTTGATGGACCAGTAAAATACAAAAATCCTCACGAGCAAAGTTGTTCTGTCGTTGCCGGTGGTTGAAAGGATGATTTCTGATTGTGATGCCTTACTCAGTGAAGCCAAGCATCAAATCTTTGTAGTCACATTTTTGTTTCCTCTGCTGGAAATTGTTCAGGCTTGGCTCATCGCTTGATGACATTAGATCTCTAAATATGCCTTTTAACTACTGAAGCACTCCAGATCTGTATGATAAAACTCTCTTACGTGAGTACACATATGAATACTGAAGGGTATGGCATTCTATGAATTTTGTTCGTGTATTTATCCTGACCCACAAAGTGAGTTGTTCCAAGGAAAATTTCAAAATTTTCTCTAGTCTACATGTTTTGGAGTTTTTCTTTGAACTTTAAGTTGATTAAACATTTTAGAAGATTAGAGAATGATGTTCATACAAAGGCTGTTGACAACGCAGAAAATAGTAGCCATCAAAAGCCCACAACATATATAATGGATTCTGGGCTGCCTTCGACATGACCTGGTGTAAGCTTGGGCCACAATCAGGTTTGTTGTAAGTTTGGTTTACACTCCCCCGATACCCATGAACCCTGGGTTACACTCATATGTAAACCATATCTGTTACACTAGAACCATGCTGTTGGGGTTAGGTTAGTCTCATTGTGGTGAGGGGTAGTTGTGTCTGTGTCATGCTCTTATGATCGTTTTCCATTATTTTTACAACACAACCCTTGCACAAAGGCCACAATCTCTATTGGTCATGAGCTACTAAAATTATTTTTGTATGTTGCCAGAGTTTGAACTGTACATGACAATAATTCATAGTTTACCAAAATTTTGTCCTGATATTAGGCTTCAAAAAATCAAGACAGAAAAAGTCTTAGACCTGAATTTCAAAGATGGAACTGAACTGAGAAAATCTTTATTTAACTGTTGCTTAGGCACAAGCTATTTTTTTATTGAACAGAAGAGCACTAGCACAATTTCTATGCTACAATTCAAGTTTGTGTCATTTTATTGTTAAATTTGTCCTTTTTTGTCTGTATATATAACTTCCATCCTCTTATCTTCACTCGTATACCTGCTCACTATCTTGGATGCCTTAAGGAAGCATTCAACTTGCTTTCTTTATTCACCGGTATGAAGTCCTATTAGTCGGCTTTTAGGAATAGTTTCGTTGGGTTTGATTTGTTGGCCTTTATGGTTTTCTGGTATGTTCAAAATTCAGGAGCATTGGCTCTACCCCAAATGCTTACTCATGTACTTAGTTTGCCATTACCATTGTGTTCAAGGCTGTGCGTGATTACATTAAAAGCATTTCCCTCTAGTTCAATGAAAAATGTGTTGAATTAGAGGGTATATAATTTCGTTATCCTAGCAACAAGTAACATGGACAAATAAATTATCTCAGGAATGTTAACATGAATTATCTTGGTTAGAATATGTTTTGCACCTTTCTACTTTTCAATCACTCTTGGACTTGAATATAATTGAGAGGAATGAATACCAGTAAACCTATGGAGAAACAATGCTAACACAATCTTAAATGAAGTAGAAAAAAATAATCACACTCATAATAAAAGAAGAATTTGCCTTGGGAAACCCTTTCAAGAAGAAACCTAACAAAAATAACACTTATGGTATTCACTTAATTATTCACAATTCAATGAATTATTGTATTATTTGTGCTTAACTCTAATATATGTCCGAGTATTTTTTAACACATTTGTGTAGGAAATGGCTAAGCAATTTTGCTATATTTTATACAATGGGTTGAAAGTCATTAGTCAAAAAACCATAGAAGGGCTTGAATTGGGGTTCTCGTCTTTGAACCTTTGCACGGGGACCACTGGCTCCTATAATACTCTCCAAGCAGGGTGGTGTCTCAGATCTAACTAATTATGATAGGTTTTTATAATCTATAAGGGTTTTTATGCGAAAATAGCACACATATCTAATAAATCTCTAACATGTTAATACTTTCTACAAGGTGCTATGCATATATGATTAGTAGTTAATTATTTCTGTTGAGTTTTATAGTAAGAAAATTTTGTACTAATAGATTTTTTGTCATAAGTGAGCAACATTATATAAGATGTAAAACCTTTTTTAAAAGCGTTTTTTTTTTCTTCAATCATGCATCTAACAAAATGATATTACCTATCACTATGTTTCTTTTGAACATGAAAGTAAGGTTTTTTGTAAAACAGATTGTGTTGTAATATATCATTATAATTTTCTACAAGAAACCAACATCTGAACAAAACAATTATATCCATATAGCATCCTTTAATGTGAATGGTTGCCATGCACTCAACATTTGTGGTTAAGAGTAACACTTCTTTACCTTTTGCTCATTCAACTAATTGCTCCACTAAATAAATTAAGTACAATCGCTTGTAGATATTTGACAATCATTAGTTTTAATTCAATCAATACCAACAATACTTTCCACATCTACTAGTATGTGCCATGCAAATATCTTTAAGTCTTCATTTTTAGCATATTGTATTAGTTTATGTGCCACACATATCCTAAGACCCTTGTGATTAGTCGTATGTTCTTTGCTTGGTTACAACATATATTTGCTCAAAATTCTTACTGCGTGACTAATATCTAGTTTGATATTGACCAAAGCATTCACTAGACTTACAATAATATTTGGACAGGGAACTTGACACATTGTCAATATCCTTGTGTCTTGGGACGTTGCTCTACATATAAATTAGCATGAATAATAACAGTAAAAGGTTCACATTCTTACATTCTTTATCTTTGGGATATAAATTCAACATATTTGAATCTAAAGCAACTTCATTTACCTTTTATGTTCAAAATGAATTTGCAAAACTAACATCATCAAAATCAAATTACACTTAAAGCTGAGATTTGATATCTTTGATCTCTCTTTTTTCTTTCAATTAGCATCATATCATCAACCTATAATACCATGATAACACATGGTCACCAACTTCTTCAAAAGATATAAAAACGTAAGTTTCAAGTATCATATCTTTAAGGATTGTTTTAAGCGATATAAAGGGACTTCAATGTGCAAACTAAGCCTTATTTTCTGTCAATTGTAACTTTGTTGGTTGTGATAGAGAGACTACTTATAGAGTTTCATGTAGTAAAAATTGTCTTCACATCTATTTGATTTACTTCAAGAGCAAATGCAATGGCAACAACAAAAATAAATCTAATAGAATTTAACTTAGTAACATGAGAGAATACCTCCCCAAAGTCAATTACCACTTTTGGCAATACATTTTTCCTATCAAGTGAGAATTGTACTTATCCTTATATGTTAATCTTCTCCTTGAACACCCATTTGTAACCATTTTTTTGTTGTTGCAAAACAAGTTAACCAAGTTCCATGTCGTATCTTTGTCTAATGCCTCCATTTCTTTCATGATTTCTTCTTCTTCTAGAATTTACCTTCCTTTGAATCAGGTGCCTCCCTAATTATTCTAGGATCACCATCTATAGTAGATAAAATGAAAGCAAAATGAATTTTAAATTAACATATTTGGCTACCTTTTCATATCAATCATCTCAAGATTGGGATGAGAGGTTCATCCTATTTTGGTTTACCTTCTCCTATCAATTCATATGCCTATTCTCTACATTTTAATTCAAACTGCACCTTCTTTGGTTTTTCCTTTCTTGATTGTTGATTGTTTTTGTTTAGGAGGTTTTTAAGCCTTTTAAAAGATATGATTATAAATAGTCATCTTTGTTTCCAAGTTCCAAAGCTTGTATCCTTTTATATAATTGCCAAACCTAACAAAGATACATTTCTTTATTTATAATCTAGCTAAGTTTTCTTAGGACATGCACATACATGTCACAATAAAAAACTCTTAAGATATCGAAGAGAGGGTCTCTTACTAATGCATGCCTTTTACATAGTTTTATCACAAAGAGCTAATGCAAGTGATTGATTGATAAGGTAGCATACAATTTTTATTACATCTACCAAAAATTTATGTTCAAAGATTAAACCATTGAGCATTCTCTTTGATTTTCCATCAACATCATGTTCATTATTTTTGTAAATCCATTTTGTTGTGGTATATATGGAGTTATCATTTTCTTTTCTATTTCATACTACTTATGAAAACCTTCAAATTCAGTTAAGCAAAAATCCTCACCATTATCTTTCCTTAACACTTGTATGTTCTTTATCTAGTTTTCTACAATAGGCTTAAACTCGAATTTATTAAAAAACCTAAATTTTTTTTTTTGAGGAAATATACCCATGTTTTTTTAAACAAATCATCCATAAAATAAACATAAAACATTATTTTTTCTACTAAGGGAATAGGTATAGGTCTAAACACATTCTTATTTATTAACCACAAAAATCCTAATACTATTATAGCACTAACATTAAGGTATTACATGTTAAATTCTGTATTTACCCAAAAATTCAACATCTTTTCTTAACCTATCCCAAAAGTACAATGGGTTCAAATCTAGGAACATTTTCTTAACCCCTTGGTGCCTTGTGTATGCCACATTATGTGCTTTCTCTAACATTGTGAGTCTCAAAGTTCCTACTTAGACATGCAAATTATTCCTTGATACATAAGGTATCCTTTAGTTTTAAATTTGTAATTGTCAAATTGATGGTCATCAGGGTTGGATTCTAAAGTTTCTTGAACCTTTACATACAAATGATTAATAGACAACCACCTAGAAACTTGTTATCTTAGTTATTCTAATAGAACACATGGTTATTATATGTCTTCTCCTACCAAGATCATTTGCAACAAAGTTTTGTTTACCCTTAATATAATTAATCTCTATAAGGTTCTCACCGAGAAAATCAAACCATTTGCACTATCATGCATTAAGGTTTAGTTGGCTAAATATGTATTTAAGCCCAAGATGATATGCTTTTAATTCAAAAGAATTCCTATTGGAAAATTGAGAAAAAATATAGTAAATCCTATTGTTCCTTAGTGCTCACAAATTAATTTACAATGATAGAACATATATGAAATTGAAAATAATATTGAAGCAATAAACTTGGAATACCAAAAGAACATCAACATATGTGTGGAAAACGTTTCTAGGAAAAAATCACTACCAAATAGAGTACACACTTGTTTTAATCTCAAATGTAAAGTGCATCAAGATTTATTTCCTCTTTATTCCAATAACATAACATAACTTGTAAAACCATACAATCCACTACTCAAAGGCTTCAATATATAGACACATATAATCAAAGAATCCACAAATCCTTTTCTAATACAAAAGAGACCTCATGGCACATGTTCAAGAGTTACAAGAAGCTTTCTAGAAGTTTCAAGACCTTTATCAACTTCATCGTCCAACTTCACTAAAAGACAAAAACAACCAACCAAAGGATAAAAAACCAACCACCTAAGTCTAAAAAGGACAACCAACTTATACATTATCATAGATTCTTTCTTAAACCTCTTACAATGCCATATATATATTTTGCACCTTACAATACCATAAATTGTCATAGATTCCCTTCCATTTCATGCCAAGTGTCTAATGATTCTTTTAAAAAATTATCACATTATACCCCTTACACACATATTCCAAGTCACCTAAAGAATAATTAATTATAAACACCCCTTAACCTTGCATGTCCATCCAAGTTGGTCCTCTCCATGATCTTTAGAAATGTACACAATTAATTGATTACTAAATAAAAAATTTACAATGATTTAAAAGAATTGCAATGTGAATATTAACTCTAATCTTAACATTCCACTATTTTATATTTATATTGTAATGAAACAATAGGAAATATAAGAAAATGAATTAAGCGCTAGGAGAGGTGAGGTCCATAGCCTCTTACACTGACAAAATTTATTTGTTCACACTAGCATAGTGAGTGAATTTGCAACATTTTCCAAAGTGTCAACCTTTTGAAC
>CM021101.1:534585154-534849159 GCA_007115665.2 Sequoiadendron giganteum
ACATCGCGATAAAGTGCCTTCAGAATCCTTATGATGAAGAGTAGCCGCCAACACATAGTTAATGCAAGAATTGGATATCATAAATGGAGTGTACATTGTTATGCATGAAGGAATATGAGATGGATTGTTCGATGGTTTGGAACCTTTGACTCTCCAAACTTGGGAAGATGAGCAATGATGGGTGGGAATAGAGGTTTTCATGGAGTTAGAACCAACCACTAGATATACTTCATTCTTTGATTGAGAAGCATACTTGTGTACTTGAGGACACTTTTGATGGATACATTTCCCTTTTAGACTTTGTCCCATCGTTTCTTTGATTGATGGAGTATCATTAGGATGATTTTCTTTTGCATTCTTTGGTATCCATTTGTATTTGCTTTGTCCTTTTTGTTGTACTTCTTCATTTTCTTTGATGATATTCTCCTTGCTTTGATAGTAATCTTTCTTTTTACGTTGGTCCCAGTTTGTGTATGAGATGATGGGTGGATGATGATTCATGATATGACTAGTTGTAGTTTTGACAATATTTTCATCATAAGGGTCCTTCATGCCCCCTATGTTGATGTTTGCTTTAGACAAGATTGTGCTTGATGTTATCTGTTTGCTATGATTCTATGACATCGTTATCTATTGATACTACTTCAAAAGATGTTGGTGCTAATTCAGAAGATGTTGATGATGCACAATCACTATAAGAATCAAGAATCTCGACTACTGCTTGCTCTTGTGTGGGAATATCAAGAGTGAGAGATTCTTGTTTTGGATGAAGAACATCTATATGCCCATCAGAAATAAATATCTCAGGGGTGATATTGGGGACATCTTTGGAGTTTAAAATGGTTTGGAAGATGTCCCTCAACTCTTGGTGAAACTCCGAGGATAGTGGTTCTTGATCCTAACTCGATTAAGAGTAACTTTCATTATCCTCAAGAGCCTCTTCTTGACATGATCCTTGGATGGATGATATATCATTGGTAAAATAATCTTTGTGACAATTTGTGGGTATGGGTGCAATAAGGGATATTTCTCGCTTGTTTGGAACTTCTTCAACATGCCCAATGATGAAGTCATATGTGGGAGAGATATCGTAATCTGATACATACTTGATGCCATTACAGTATGAAATATTGCTAGACACTGTTGATGGGTTTGGAATTTGTTTTAAAATAGTATCTTGATATGTGTCTAATTCCTCGTGTTGTGATGAATGAATAACACCAATATGTCCCATTGTGGTATCATGGGTATGGTTTATGTTGTTTGAAGTTGATGCCTTTCTTGAATCTTTTGTTTTTCCATGATTAGGCATAGGGTTTGTGTAAATTTTAAGATTTTCATTCCCATATTTTTGATCAAAATTAATGTCTCCTTGTTCAATAAGATCTTGTATTAGATGTTTGAGTCTAAAATAATTTTGTGTTATGACCTTTGTATCGGTGAAATTCACAAAAATGATCGTATCTATAGCTAGGAGGTTTGAATTGTGGCGCTTGATAGCTTGAGAAATTTGGGAGATTGATAAGGTTATACTGTATTAAATTCTTCAACACATCCTCCATAGGTTCCCTTAAGGGAGTGAATTGTCGGTTAGGAGCACTGTTTGTTCTTTGTGGCCCACATAGAGTGTTTGCAACTTTGATTGTTGGTTGATTGTTTGGCGGTGGTGTGGATGGTTGTTGTGTGTTTATGGTTTGGGTGTTTTCTTTCTTAGGAGTAGTAAGACCACCTTTGCATCAACAATGCCATCACTAGTAACATTCTTATTCTTGGCCCAAAAGTGGGGTTTGTCATTAGAACTAGTGGATGGGTGGTTATCTTTATACACTTGTGTGATCCCTTATGCGATTAGGGCTCTCTCAATGTTGAGGGCCCTATGGATAAGATCGCCATAAGACATGACACATTGCATCTTTAACTGAAAGGATAAATCCATGCTGACATTAGCAATGCTGATTCTGACTTGTTGCTCTTTAGGGATAGGCATTTGCTCTTGCTAGCTCTTTGCCTCCACTATTGTAGGAAGTTTGCGAATGATTCCCCCTTGTTTTGTTTGAAGGTGTATAACTCTTCCAAGCTCACATCCATGTCAAGATTGAAGGAGAAATGATCTATGAACCTATAGATTATCTGTTGGAAGTTTTGAATTCTTAGAGGCAATTGTGAGAACTAATTTATTGTTGGCACCACAAAACTACATGGGAAAAGGTGCATTAAGTAGGAATCATTCTAAGCCACCTCCATACACATTACATGGAATTATTTGATGTGATCCATCAGATTTCCTCATCCTTTGTATTTATCAAAATTTGGAACCTCAAAACCAGGTGGGAAAGGTAACATCACTATGTTCCTATTAAAGGAGTAACGACACAAGTTTTGTTGCATATGTGGATTCTTCGTTTTTCCCATTTGAATGTACTGGATCTATTGCATGAGTGCCTTAAGCTGTGATGACACATCCTCTTGTAGATTTGGTAGAGGAGCATATGTGGTATATTGTGGAATGGTGGATGAAGTGTAAGTGGGATTTTGATACGATGGGGTGTTATATGGTGTTTAGGGTGGATTCTAATATTGTGAAGGTGATGGTGGTAGGGGTGGAGGCATATATGCTCCTTGTGTTGTTGGATTCATGATGTTTTGTTGGGGATTATAATACAAACCCTGTTGTTGTTGCATAATCATTTGTTGTTGGGTGTATTGTTGTGCTAGTAATGCTTGTTTTTGGGCTTCTTGTTGTTGGTGTGCGAGCAACACTTGTTGGGCCTGTTGTTGTTGTTGTTGTTGTTGTTGTGTGAGAAACACTTGTTTTTGAGCTTGCTGCTATTGTAAGGTTTGTTCTTGAGCTTGTTGTTGTTGCAATTCTTGTTGGTAGGCATCTTGTGCTTATTGCAAAGCTAGAGCGTGAGCTTGTCATTGTTGCAAGGTTTGTTGACAAGCTTGTTGTTGCAACATTGTACTGTATTGGGTCGAAATGTTTTGATTTTGGGGTACATGAGATGGGTTTTGAGTGAACATGGTGTGAGTGGGTTGTCAGTTGATTTGATTGTGGGGTGGTTGTTTTGGGATGAGATTTGGGGGCAAATTTGCGCTAACATTCCTTGTAGAATTGTTGATGGGGGTGGAGGAGTGTAGTTTTGGGGTACCATTTGATTTTGCATGGCTTGGGGGACCAATGGTTGTGATGGGGGTGCCATTTGGTGTTGCAATATCAATGGAACAATTGACCCTGGGTCAATAGATTGGGAGGGTTCCCTTGATTGATTTGTGGAGGGTTCCCTTGTTGTGTTTGATTGGGGGCCAAGGTATTACCTTGGTTGATAGGATTTGTTACCAATGGGTTGCTTTGATTTGGATTCATGATAGATGGGTTTGATGTGTCTTGTGGAACCAATGGATGTGATGAGGCAATTGGGTGGTTGGATAAAGATGTCCCTTGTTGTGTTAAGGGTTGAATTTGTGTAAGGTTGTTGGCATGACCATGTTGTTCTTCTTGAGGTACTACGATCACATTACCTTGTGTAACATTAGGCTCACTTGTGGTACTTGTGGTGATGGATGAAGATGGTTGTGCTCAAAATGTCGAGGTCATCGTGGTGTTATGGAATGTAAGTGGTTTGTATAGATGTAGAGGGTTTTTAGGAATAGTGGTGGAATAATGGGATGGAGTGCCAAATGTGGGTGCCCAAGTTATATTTTGTAGAAGGGTGGTGTCTTGTGTGCCCACAAGTGTGTTACGTCCTAAAGGGAGAGTGTGACCAAGGTCGGTGGAAATTCTAGTTGCAAGACTAGGAGTTGATGTTTGACTTGGTACAAGATATGATGTTGGTTGAATCGTAGATGGAATCAAGCCTTGTGCTAAGAGTTGTTCAATGAAAGTTGGGGGAATTGAAGCCACGTTCTCTAAGGTTTGTTCCTTGATTGTGTCAAATTCAAATGTAGAAGGGAGTTTAGCCCCTTCTTTTGGTAAAGTTATCATGTATTGGGTAGGGTTCTTTTTCATCAAAGTGTTAACAATGTGTATTGTATTAGGATCTTGTTGATATTCAAGGATTTCTTCCTTAGTGAGCTCATAGGGGTTTTTTGTGACATCTTCTACCTCATACCCTAATGGATTTTGTTGTTTTTGTGAGGGGGTAGAATGGCTCCTTGGATCGAATTCTTGTGGGATAGTATCACTTGTGGTGTTTTGGTTTATGTTTCTCTTATGTTGTGATCATGTTGTAACCATAAATTGTGGGTCAACTATGGGAGAGGTGTGTTGAGATTTATAGTGTCGAACCTCTCTAGTTGACTCAAATTTAGACAAAAGGGACCCTCTAAGTTGTTTTGGACCAATGATGTGAGTGGATGATGAAAAAAGTGAATGATATGGGGGATGAACCTTCTAAACTTTTGGACAACTTTTTTAGATAAAAATATTTGATTTTTTTGTTGTCTTTGGATAAAAAGGTGTTCAATGAACTTGTAAATCTTCAAGGTAGACTTGTGACCTTTAAGATAGACTAGCTCAAAAAATGTGATTACTAACTCAACTGGGTGCATGGAAAAGGATTCATTTCACACACAAAGTAGCTAAGTTAGGGGATTGGTTTGATAATTTGTCTAAGTATAAAGTGTTTGATACATGTCCAAAAGCTTCTAAAGTTGTTTGTGAAGTGGAATGTAAAATGTGAAGGTAAATGAAATATTTGACCCAAAATATGTTAACCTAAAAGGGACCTTTGTTTTACAAGACCAAGATGGTGAGAAACATGCTTTACCTCTAAAGTGGTAAAACCTTAAGGAATCAATGTTTTTGATAATAGAACTTGGACTCAATGTTTGCAGTTCTTTCCTTGTCTCACTTTGTTGCTTAGGAGTCAATGTGTTCCAACAATAAGACCAATGTGTGGTGTGTTCATTTGGTTTTAATTTTTGATTTAGTGAGATTTCTTCATTACCACATCAAGAATTATTTAATTAACTTCAAACTAAAAGTGTCTATGTCTAAGCAACCTTCATTCCAAAAAGTCCATTATGTGAAAACAAAGAAGCTAAGGCCATAGTTCCCTATGTTAACCTTGGAAAGTGTGAAATAAGATATGTCCAAATATTTAGAAGCCTCTAAAGATAAAATCCTTAGGGACAAGCAACAATATAGGACTTTTCAAAGGTATTCACACTAAGTCTAAAGGGTTTGAAATTTGATGAACATGTTGATGTGTGTTTGAGTTGTTTTGAAACCAAGCAATGTGTCAAATTGACTCACAAGCAATAACAATCCTAGCTCAAGTGGGCACATTCTTCTTGGTGGTATTATCTTATGCCTCGAAGGGATAATTTTACATGCAACTTATGGAGTCAAAAGAAAAAGAGTCCACTCTCTTTAAGCCTTTTATGCCTTAACCCACAAATCAAACTCGGTAACTAACTTCTTAGAAGTAACTTCCAATGCACCACTTTAAAGAGCGCTTTGGAAATGGACTTAGTTGGCTACTACACAAAGGTTTTTAGTGACAACAAACTGAGAACATCTTATGTACACTACCATCTTCTTTCCACTTAAGTCATTAAGCCATTCCCTTCCACTTTCAGAGATGGATTAGGTGCAGTATGTTGTCAACCAGGATTGAAGCTACTTTCATTAAAATTTCACAACCTTTATTTAAAGCTAGTTGGTAAAAATGATTGCAAGAATCGGTAGGAGTTCTCCATTGCGGGATGTATCTCCTAGCAGGTTCTCTCTTAGTAAGAAAAATGTTATTTCTCTTCACCCAAGATCACGTGAAGTGCAAGGGGAGAGGATACGTAGCAAGTCCTTAGGGTGACTCAAAACAAGAAAGTACACTTGAGTGTTTCTCTTCACCCAAGATCACACGAATCACAAGGGGAGTGGATATGCACTACAAGTGTATATAAGCAAAGCAAGCACATCAAACACTCATTCATTTTAACCCAATACAACAAAAAGACTTCATTTTAATCACCAATGGAAGTGTTTGTTTGTTTTGCCCAATTTTAACCAATATTACAAAATGAGGTTGTATGGGTTCAATTTTAACCAACTTTGAAAAGACTTAAAGTAATTATGAATTTTAAGCCCAATGGAAATTTAGTGGTCCTAAAAAATAAAGAAAAACAACATACGATGGGTTATAATTGTCCCATAAGTGTAAAAACACTTTTTACAATGTATGGTCAAACAATAGTATGCTCCTTCACTTCAAGTTTTTTTTTTTAAATCTACAAAACCAGTTAGCCTCACAAAACAAAACTAGATGTCAATAAAATATTAGAGTATATGAAATTGAAATTATAAAACAAATGAAAATTGAATCTTTATTTTTTTACCAGTAAAAAGCGTCACTGAAATCAAATGCATCGTTGAAGCTGAAGTGCACCGCTCTCGTGAAATTTGGATGCGTCACTCTACACAAAAACAGTGACATCAATATAATCACTATATTGTGTTGGTAGTGGCATTGTTTTGTCATTGATGTCAAAGGTGTTTCATGTTAGTTAAGGCACATAATTGCTTCAAGGGCATGCTGCTTCAATTCATGTTTAGCTGCATGTGACAAATGATATGTTTATATTCTTGATACATCTAAAAGGTGCATGGATCTGAGAGGTATTGATACTCGTTGTTCATTCATATACACATTGCTTATTCTTCATTTTACAGTGGTGTCCAAGTTGTTCAAAGGTAGTGTTGGTATTGATGATACTTCAAGGTATTCGTTGTTGATGGTATTAGTGCTTGATGTATTCAAAAGGATTGTTCACATAGTCTTGTTGTAAGAGTGTATAGTTGTGTTGATTAATACATTTCAAAAGCATTTGGTTATAATCATGATGAAAAATGGAAAGGGGAGCTTTGTTACAAGTTGTCTTTTAGAATCTTGTAGAAGGTGAAGTATCCTAGTGATAAATTCTGAATCTTGAAATCTCTATCCTAGGGCTTTAAGTTAATTCCAATACTAAACCCTAAGAAACCTAGGGTTTATAGAGACCATCAAAGAAGTGGAGCCTTTATATTTTGCTTTTTCTTATATTTTGAAAGTGACTTAGAGTCACCGGTCAATATAACTTAAAGTAATCTGTTGAAGGGTGTTTAGAACATTGGTTTAACTGACTCTTTCTTGTGACAACCCATGCTCATCGGTAAACCTTTTTTGTTGAGCGCCAAAATTTAAATCAATGACCAATGTTTAATTTATGGAATGGCAGTAGTTGAAGATCAAGAGTCAACATTTAAAGTTATCAAAACAATTTTTTGACTAGCCTTTAGATTGACGATAGTATGAGTGTCAATCTCTTCAGAAAATTGTGCACAAGAATGTAACTGCATTTTTGTATTGATGTTTTAAGAGATTGAAGGTGTTCAAGACTTGAAAAATTGAGCTGCATTAGGAGGGGAAAGAGGAAGATGTAGATTGTATTTGGTTTTTTTTTCTCATTTTGACATATCATTATATATAAATATTTATAAACTTATGATGTTGTTATACATTTGAAAGTTTGAAACTATGAGTACGAATGGTGAAATTTCAAATATTGAGTGTTTGAAGATCATATGAAATGTGCAATATTTGAATTATGACAAATTGATAATCAAATTAGGCTCTTATGTTCTCTAAATGCATTATTTTTTTTATTTTTTTTGTAAAACTACAGTTTTCTTCTTTGTTGAGTCCTAGTTGAGTGTTTTGCTGAGTCTGTGTCGAGTCTTGAGTTTGAACCCTATTTTGAGTTGTCGAGTCTGTGTCGAGTCTTGAGTTCGAATCCTATTTTAGGTTGTCGAGTTCATGCCAAGTCCGAGTCCTAAAAATTTGGGTGGCACCATTGATGACATCATCTATTAGAAAATGGAAGCACACTACCCTAACAAATATTGCACAATATTGCCAATGAACATAGACTTAATCATTAAAATGATGTTTCCTCCTTTGAGATTGAGTTGGGCTAGCATGAGGGAAACTCATAAGAAGTACATTAAGATTTATGATAAAGTGATGGACATCTATGGTGGTTTATGGGATATTTATGTCATTTTATTGTTAATCTAGTTTCCCTCTACACTCTAACACCATAGACCCCATTTTTATCCTCATTCTAAGTTGCTTTTACCTTCTATAATCTCTTGGCAAAGTGGGAATCATAGAATCGTGGGGGAAGATCTTCTAAGGGTGGAACCAACTTTGTGTGATAAGTACCACAACAATGCTACCATGTGAAACATTTTAGAAAGAGTTGCTTTGAACTCAAGTATTTGGAGGCCATTAATGGGCATGCCAAGATTCTATCATATGAATTTATCAATAGATGGAAGAGAAACACAATCTACATTTGGGGCATCGTGTTCAAAGTTTTTGAGGAACTCATAGCCTTGGTCATATGCTTGAGAATGGAGGGGCTCAAGATCCAAAAATATCAAGAGTTGAGACCATTAGTTCATGAACAAATTTTCTCAAAAAAAGGGGAGAAGATCTTTAGATACCAAATTGAGTTCAACTAGGAGGACCTACCAAGGCCATGGCAAGATTTCATTGAGGTTCTCATGATATATTTCACTCTTGAAGGCAAGTACAATTTTTTCTACTCGTACCTTTTTCCTATGTTAAACCATCTCTAACATAACAAAAGAAAGAGTTTCCTATTTTATCATACATTTCCCTTGAACAATATGACCTCAATTTTCTTTTGGGAATTTTTGTTTTACCTCTCCATCAAGGGTTATTTATAACATGTATAGATATGAGTTAGCCAAAATATCAATCCCTACTTTTAATGCTTAGATTATATAGATTTGTCCCTAATTTCCCTCAAAAAAATTGGTCAATCTTCCTCTCATGTTTCAAAAAAGTGTCTACCCAAACCAAACCCCTTTTAGTGTCCCAAGGTGCTTATGCAAGGAAAAATTGTTGAAACCACTATGGCTAAAATTCGTGTGCTCTCCATCAACCCCCATAAAGTTGAAGCCACATATCCCCTTGCCCTTACCCCCCCTAAAAGATATGATAAAGGAAAATCTATTTTTTTAATGATTCAACTATAACCCACCAGGTCCTCAAACTCAACCCCACTTGCACACCCCAAGTTATGAAAAACCAATTGACCTAAAAAGGATCACATAACTTCCCAAGACAAAGAACTAAAAAATGACGCTATCCACCCACCTAACTCTTTTATTGTTCACCACATTGTTGAGTACCTTAATTAGTTGGGACTATTGGAAACAATGAAGAACCTCCAAGAAAGTTTCAATATCCATAACAATGTTATGGATTGGTTTCATGCACAACTACATACCATTAACCTAAGGTAGCAAGACATTAAAAACTTTGTGTTTGATAAAGCTAAGACCTAAAAAGGAAATAGGTGGATCAACAAATTTGGGTTGAGGTGTAAAAATTTGTTTCTTTCAACAACTAAAAAAATATTGAGATTTTTTTTTAAATATGGAAAAACTAAGAACCTCTCTAACCTTTTGGCCATGGGTAAAGAAACCATCAAGAATGCTACCACCAACCTCTACATCCATTAGGGAGAGGTACATAAAAGAAAAAGGGGAGACTTCTTAGGAGGGTCTTGCCAAACATACTATAGCTAAAACTATGACCAAAGTTGGCAACCTAGGCACTCAAGTGGTTGACCCTATAAATGTCACATTCAAAGAAAATGTTAACTTTCTCTTCAAGTAGCAACAAGTGGCTAGAAGCCTACACCATTTAGTTGATAGTAATTAGTCTCCCTTTCTTGGTTTCATTTCTCTACTATGTTTTTACTTGTCATGTCCAAGTTTATCAATTTCTACGCTTTTTGTTTGTTTCTATTTCATATTTCATGAGAATTTTACCATCTAGCTCTTGATTGTTTCATTTTAATAGAGTCCAAACCCTAAACTAATTTCTTTTTTATAAAAAATAATTCAATATTCAAAAAAATAATTTTCACACATAAAAACTCAATAATTCAATAATTTAAATCAATTTAAAAAAAGATGAAAAAAACCTTAATAAAGCACATTTTATTCAGACGACCATCGAAGATACATTTATCTCGTTCCCATATAAGCACAAGTTCAAAGGTCTTGCATCTTTAGCTAGTAGAATTTAAGCCTAGGAGTTAAATGCTCCCATTTAAACCACAAAGCTGAGATCTTTATGCTTTATGTTGGCCACATGAGCTTGCTTAATATGCTTGCTTGTTAATATTAATTGTCAAAAGATTGAACATTTTCTCCTATGTCACTCTTCCTCTTGTTTGTCAATAAATTCCAACCAACTCTATTGAATTTAATGCCTTTTAGTGGGGTTTTAGAATAATAATATATATTTTTTGAAAAAAAGAACCAAAGAAGTCAACTTTGCAAACTCAAACATAACTCAGTGTTAGTTTCTCATTTCAATAGAGGTGGTTTTTGCCGGAGAATCTCGTGGGCTCACAGTATGTTTTAAACGAAAATCTATCACAATTCAGAAAGTTTTTAGAGTAGCGAAGGTAACGCTAAACTCTGCTGCCATTTTTCTTTCTCGTTTCTAAATAAAACCTTTAACGAATTTGTACGTACGTGATATACTGCATTTCTTAAATTGAAGCCTCTGAATTTTCCTCCAAAGCATCACCGTGGACTGAATGTGCGCATGGCTCTCCTTTAATTTGAATGGTTTAGAGTAAGTTTGAAAAAAGTTTAAATTAAAATTTCAGTTTCAAAGAAAATGGCTTGGATTTGGTTGATTTTTTCTTGTTTTCTTTATTTTTCATATTTAAACTTATTGATATTAGTCAGAGGGGTTTTCTAAACATTTATCCGTTTTTTCTGAAAATTTTACCAATTTTAGCAAGAACTGTCATTTTAGCATCTAAACCTGATTTCACAAATGTGTGAAACTTTTTCTTCTACCCATATTTCACAAGCAGTTTGAATTTTATCTTTTACCCTTATTTCACTAACAGTATGAATTTTACCGTTTAACCTTAGTTTCAACGGCAGTAGGTATTTTACCACCTGCCCTAATTTCAGAAGCAGAGGAAATTTTACCGCCTGCTCTAGTTTCTCAAGTACAGGGAATTTACCCCCTTATCCTAATTGCACATGCATTGGGAATTTCACCAGTTGCCCTAATTTCACAAGTGGAAGTTTTACACTTTGACCTAATTTCACAAGCAGCTGGAATTTTACCACTTGCACCAATTTCACAAGGAGGGGGAATTTTGCCATTTGCCTAACTTCACAAGCAGTGGGAATTTTGCCATTTGCCCTAATTTCACAAGCAACGGAAATTTAAGTATTTACCGTTTGCCCTAGAACTCACTAGCATTTGGCATTTTTACCATTTGCCCCAATATCACTAGCAGTATGCATTTTACCAGTTACCCTGATTTCACAAGCAGGAGAAATATTTGGCATTTTTACCAGTTGCCCTAATCTCACAAGCAACGGAAATTTAAGTATTTACCGTTCGCCCTAGAACTCACTAGCATTTGACATTTTTACCTTTTGCCCCAATATCACTAGCAGTATGCATTTTACCAGATACCCTGATTTCACAAGCAGGAGAAATTTTGCGATTGACTCTAATTTTCGTCAGTTTTAGAAGTTTTTTCACTGTAATAGAGTAATTATCTAAAACTAATTGATCATTCTCAAGTGTAGTGATAATCTCGGATAAAGAGAAGAAAAAGTACATATTTTAGTAAAATTTATTTTGATTTCTAAAATTTGGAATTTAGAGCATAGCAGTTTGCAAACTAGTTACGGGTTATCTTCATTTTACATCTATTGACATTACGGGTTATCTTCATTTTACATGCAGTAGTTAGTTGGCATTATTATCCTTTGGTTTATATGCATTGAAATTTCTTTTTCTTTCACTAGTGTGTTTGCTCACTTGATAGCATGTCTCAGGGATAGATATTAAAATTGCTCCTGAGGTTAAGTTCTGATCTGTACCAGGGCACCAGTGCTTTTGAGCTGGGGTAAGGTAAATCCTCTTACCAGGTGCCAGAGGCGAGACCATTGGGGTTATACTATTTGCAAAGTTGTGATTCTTGCTGCAAGTAGTTGTAATATATGCCTGGTATCAGCTGCTAGAGAATTTATCTAGAGCTAAGCACTTGAGCTAGAGTTTGAGTCCTGAACTTCACCAGCTCAAAGTCAAAAGTCAAAGAATGTCTAGCAAGGAGGAGGAAGCAACACAGGCAGCTGCAATGAACGCTGCAAAGGGTCTCAGTGATGTGCAGGCTGGACAAGCAGCAACTACTGCTGCAAGCAATGCAAATGCATATGGACAGAAGGAAGAAGGGCCCAGTCGATGGCAGGAACGTAAAGAAGCAAAATGCCAGATGCATTTGATGAGTACTGAGAAGGCTGTGAAATTGGGAGTCAGGAAGGATTTGACGCTAGCAGCTCCATCTGTAAGTGCTACTCAGCACTGCGAGAAATGTTTTCAACCTGGTCATTGCACTTATGAATGCAAGAATGAGACAGTTAAGATTTCTTGTCCCTCCAGTACACAGCAACTTAAGAATCCAAAACTTAAGATGAAAATTTCAATTTCGTATGAGCTGGGCAATTTTGATAATCCGCAGAATGTGTTGGATCTGCAGCATGGTTTGAATAGCAATCAAGTACCAGAAAGAGAAGATACCAGAATAAAGAACAATGTTACGAACCATAAAAAGAAGAATAAAAGAAAGCGATATTCAGATGATAGCAGCAACAACAGTTCAAGTGAGGCATCTGTGTTTTCAAGTGGTGGTGATATTTCCACTGAAGTCTCAGATTCTGAGTCAGACACATCTGAATCCAATTCAGGTGATAGTGAGGTTTCATTGGAAACATCTTTTGATTCAGATTCTGAAGAAGAACAAAACAAAAGAAAGCACAGGAAGAGGGGAAATCGAAAGTATAGTTCCTTGGAGACTGAAACAGAGTCTGATTCTGATTTTGGAGATTGCCGGAGGAAGAGAAGGCAACATCAGAAGAGGCGTCATGGTAGATGATGATGCCATAATATAAGTAGTTTGGCTGAGAGAGCTATTTAGTGGACTTCTTAGTATATGATTATGGGCTTCATTAAGATAATGATGGTATAATTATTTCAGATAACAGTTTTATTTGTTGTGCTGCTAGCTAGTGTATTTATATATAGTTCATAGTCATTGTTTGTAAGCCAAATAAAAAATGTTTTTCCAACATTGTCTGTAGACAATTACAGTTCTCTTATGAATGGTTGTACAGTTCTAAAAATAAATAAATTGAGAAGGTATCATTCACATAAATCATCAACTAATTTAATATGATAGTCTGTGATTTTCCAAAATTTTGCGGGGACAGATATTTACACAAGATTTACCAAGTGAAATAATAAATACAGAATTGAGAACACACTACACAGCTGATAATTGATCACAATGTCCATTGTCAAATTATATATTCATAAATGTTAATGATCATTAATTGATAATTTATAAATAAAAAATGGTTTATATGAATATGATAATATTATAGTAGCTGCTAGCATTACAAAGTTTCAAAGTTCAAAGTTCAAATCCAAACTAGAGTCTACAGGCGACGAACATCAAAATGTACAAAATTAAATAATAAAGAAAGAATTGAGAAGACACTACACAGCTGATAATTGATAACAATGTCATTTGTCAAATTATAAATTCATAAATGTTAATGATAAATTAATAATTTAATAAATCAATTTTTTTTTAATATGATAATATCATAGTAGCTGTAAACATTACAAAGTTTCAAAGTTCAAACTACAAACAAACCAAAAATCCAAACTAGAGTCTACAAGTTACAAACATCAAAACGACCAAATGGGAAATACCCATAGCTGTATTTTTTTATAAATAAGATCAAAGTTCAAACTCATCGTCCTATCACTAGAATTGCTGCAATGAATTGTATCCTCATTCTGGATGTGAGCCCATCCAATACTGTTTGCACATCATGGTCCTCATCAACTTGTTGGGTTCTTCTTGTACTTAGGTGTTTTGTGATCAATGATACACAATGCACTATCTACAACGTGCTTTTCTGCCCTTGAAGAGTTAGGTTTGTTCCGCTTTATATAGTGGATAAAACTGTATGTGGACCAATTCATCTCAGCAGTTGAGGAATGAGAAACCCAAGAGGGAAGACAAATGGCAAGTGTGCACAACCCTAGAAGTCCATAGATTTGCCACCAACTTATTGGCTTATTCCATGCCAAAGTGTTTGTCAATCCTTGCTGAAGCTTTGTAGCCATCTAGCTTAGTAAACTTTATCCACTCAACTCTATTGAATGGAGACTCCTTTGGACTATACATTTTCTCAAAGGCCTTTAGGAGGCCATTCCTCACTACATGATCATTAATGGGAACAATTCTACCAGGTCCATACACACACCACTTAGGTTTCGATGCATAAGCAGCCATGTGGGGAGGGATTTTCAGCTTCTTGCACTTCTTTTGGATGATGGGATGAATATGTTCATTATAGAACTCTAGGGTGAGGTCTCTCACATGGATAGCGGCCTTCATTTGGCAAGCATGCCACCAATGCACTCATAGATCTTCACAAGACTAGGACTATTAGAATCCCTAAATTTGATGATGCTATGTATCTCACATTTGACCAAAAATATCATTAACCGTAGTCTCCTTCACCCTCTTCCCCTACCTTGTGTTTGAATCTCTCCACCAATTCCATCTCCGTTTCAAAGTCATAAGTTGCAAGGTCTCTTCTCACCCAAGCATCCTCTATAGTGGAATAAAGTATGAAGCAAATTGCATCTCAACTAGCTTTGAGGAAATCCATTCTAGCAAAGGTCCGAAACAATGCCAATGAGCTGTGGTGTTTGCAAATGGACCTTTGTTCCTCCCTTACATCTATTATCACCTTTTGACCTATTCTATTTTTTGAATGTCTTTGAGTGCACTATTCATGGCGTGCACACACAAGGGGACCAGTAGATGAATTTGCATGTGGAATGAATTGATTTACCTTCTGTCCTACACACATTTATTGCATCTGTAATTATCTTCACTACATTTTGAGGACTGACATCCTCAATGGCATCTCTTAGGATTTGAAATTGAAACATAGCATCATTGTGTTTCCTAGAGCAATCGATTGCCCTAAGGAAGACCCATCAAAGCATTAACTATGATGCTGGTGAGTGGGCAGTGTCTAGTGTTTGTTCACCCATCCATGATTATACTACAACCTTGTGATATCCATTTGGCCTTCTTCTCCATCAATAGGTTAACTTTGGAATGACCTTTTTGAATTTTTCTAAGAGGGTGGTTCTCAATTTGGTCTTTCTAGCCCCATATTTCCATATGAACTGCCTCCTTAACTGAAAGTGTGTACTATTTTATGCAGTTCATTCCTTTGTATCTCAAATATATGCTTCAACGTAATTTCTCCAGCATTGCATGGATCTGTGGTTTTTGGGTGTGATGCGCCTTCTCAACATAATGCTGTACCATTTTATGAACTTCATTCCAACTTGAAAAGGGAATGTTGCCACAAATTCTCCTTGCCCTTTTTTTTCATGTGACCTACAAGAATGAAGCAAACACATCCAGATCAGGTTTTAATGGCATTTTTATGACAGTGTAGTGCTCCCTCAAAATAGGCATGGCCTGAAAGGTGAAACATTGCATTTATAATGTTTTATTGTAGGCAAATTAGATATCGATTCAGTTAAAGTATTTGCAGCTGTCACCTACTAGAATTGCATTGCTAGGTTCAAATAAGTACAAACAAACTGAAAGTCAAACACACATAAGTATTGATTAACTACAGGTATAATACAATAAGAATTGCTTGGAGAATTGAATTATTTACAGCCTATCATCTACTAGACCTGCACATCAAGGATGTCTTTTAAAACTGTTTTTCAATAAAGCCAATTGTGTATATATATATATATATATATATATATATATATATATATATATACACACACATATGTACATATTTAAAAACTTGCAAAATTCCACTTTTGCATTGGGATGCCTGGACTTCACTAAGACTGTCAAGGTACATCTCAGACATTCCTGGCTGTCCCAGGCAGGGCCAAACATCTCACAGAGGTTTCCTAACATTCTGTACTGTTTTGGGGACATTTCAAAGTTTGGCGAAATTGGGGACAGCCAGGGACATCCCCTGCCATCCTGTTGCCTTGGAAATGCCATGGAAAACAGGGAAGCTGGTTTTAGGGCTGGGGAGGCGTTCCCATGGAACATAGCAAATGACAAATGATGAAAAGACAAAAGTGAATGTGTAAATGAGAGTCAATAATAATTAATTAAGTATTAGGGTTAGTTTTTACATTTTTTAAATGAGCATTTTGTTTGGCTGTGTTAACTTTGATGCCCATGGGAGATGTCTAGACTTGAAAGGGACATTGAGGATGGAAGGTCATCTCCTTGAGGTCCTCTAAATGGGGAATGCCCCCCCACATTGCAAGACATCCCTAGAATCTGCAAAAAAAAGGGGAAGGGAATGTTCTATTCTCATCCCCAAAATATCCCCCATCATCAGTACTTTGTAAAAACCCTGGGGAACACTTGTTTTGTATCAGTCAATCAAACTTTTAGGAAAGACTACATTGAATAATGAACTTGTTGGAATTTTCCTTGGCGATTTGATATAATTGCTGATGTCACCAAGGGTGGTAAATTCAAAGTGTACATGCAGATTGGGTGTCTTATTTTGTTGAATCTTTCCCTTTCTTATCTATGCTTACAACATCAGTGTAAGTTTTTCGCTTTGTTCAGATGCGAATCTGGGATCCACTCTTCAACTTTCTTAATTTATCTTTAGAGTTTTTCATGAAAGCATTGCAATGTTGGAATCCCATTTAAGCTTTTGCCTTCGTTTTGACAATCTCTTGCGATCATGATGATGATTGAAATATTTTAAGTTCAATGTAATAGTTATTCCCTTCTCTTTCTTACTTGGGAAATGTAGTGCACCATGATCAGATGTCAATTTTAATCTTTTTTTTCCACTTAAACTTAAGGTGTGTTACTATTCTCATCCCTAAAATATAATTCCCCCATCATCAGTACTTTGTAAAAACCCTGGGGAACACTTGTTTTGTATTAGTCAATCAAACTTTTAGGAAAGACTACATTGAATAATGAACTTGTTGGAATTTTCCTTGGCAATTTGATATACTTGCTAATGTCACCAAGGGTGGTAAATTCATATGTTACTAAAGGTATGTTCTATTCTCATCCCCAAAATATCCCCCATCATCAGTACTTTGTAAAAACCCTGGGGAACACTTGTTTTATATCAGTCAATCAAACTTTTAGGAAAGACTACATTGAATAATGAACTTGTTGGAATTTTCCTTGGCAATTTGATATAATTGCTGATGTCACCAAGGGTGGTAAATTCAAAGTGTCCATGTAGATTGGATGTCTTATTTCGTTGAATCTTTCCCTTTCTTATCTATGCTTACAACATCAGTGTAAGTTTTTCGCTTTGTTTAGATGCGAATCTGGGATCCACTCTTCAGCTTTCTTAATTTATCTTTAGAGTTTTTCATGAAGAAATTGCAATGTTGGAATCCCATTTAAGCTTTTCCCTTCGTTTTGACAATCTCTTGCGATCATGATGATGATTGAAATATTTTAAGTTCAATGTAATAGTTATTCCCTTCTCTTTCTTACTAGGGAAATGTAGTGCACCATGATCAGATCTCAATTTTAATCTTTTTTTTCCACTTAAACTAAAGGTATGTTACTAATGTTTTGATATGCTTCTTTTTGGAGTCATAATGTGTCATTACTTTCATAGTCTTCATCTTTTGTCATTGGTTTCTCATCTTGATGATGGATCATAGAGTGTGTTTAAAATTGTTGATGAAAAAATCAAACAGTTTTTTTTCAGAGGCTCCTTAACTGAATTTCATAGCATATGGTGATTAATGTTTTAGATTGAGGTATCAATATTATGCATTTTTGGGGGCAGGCTATATGGTGAAAATCCCTACATAAAAGATATATGAATACAAAGAATTTTTTTCATAGCATTTTTTGATTTATGAATAGTTTTCTTAGATTAATTAGTTGGATGTATCTATAGTGGCTCTCGCATGGAAAGATAAAGCATATACAATAAAATATATAAACATAAACAACCATAATGGTCTCAAAGGACAACATACAAAATTAACCGATATCAACTATGGGGATCCACCAATACACTACCAAAAACTTCAAAGACAAAAACACTTAAGCAAAAAGAACCTCAAAAAAGGGATTTAGCGAACTCGCCACCTCTTCATACTAGATGAAACATTCTCCCCCTCTAGCAATCTCCTCAACATGCACCCCACTGCCTTTTTCACCCACTTTTTCTTGAGGCTTTGGTGTAGTCACCTCCAATGAATGGAAGTATGCTCCATAGAACACCACCTTGCATTGCTAGACTTGATGAACTGAATCTCCATAGAACATGGGGATGGTAAGTTTGTTGGAGACCTTCAATTGACCCCTGGAATGAGTCACCATAAGGCCCTCCAAGACTTTTTCAATGTCATTACGATAGGCGCAAAGTAAATGCAACTCATGAAAAACACACTTTGTCTGAGAATCTCCCTTTCCTTTTGCAGCTATCTCAATTGTCATAGTTGGCATCTCCATATTAACTTGCAAATCTCCACCACCTTAACTCCCGTTGCCTCAACAATTGAGGGCAACACCATGTTAAATTTTATAGGCAAAAAAACTATAAGAACCAAAGCCTTAGTTCTTCATTTGTTAGAGCCACTGTGAATGAGATGAATTCCTTGTGTATTGTAGCCCTCTATTGTGGAGCTCCACGCAAACCCATTTCTTCTCCCCCTAGGATATTTTTAATGAACCCTAACTCTATTTGATTGGAGCTTGAAAAAATAGAGCTTGAGGGGTAAAATAACTTTGCTTGTTGTGTTTTGAGGGTTGCATAGACATATGCTCTCCCCTTGCACCTAGTGCGATCTTGGGGATCATAAATATTGCATCTCCTCATTTTGTTTTAGATTAGAACCCAGGACTTGCTAGTTTTGTGTGTATGCTCTCCCCTCATGCCTTGTGTGATCTTGGGGGATCAAAAACACCTAGCAATTGTCCTTCCCTTTAGGAGGCTTGCTTGAGGATTTCATCACCCCAAGGGATGACCTCAACCATGTGTTACTGATAGGGTATACAAAGGGGGGAGAACGAAAGTTGTACCCCAATCTAGCCACACCATGTCTAGTGAAGCCTTGATGTCTAGATGACTCCAATACAAGAGGTGTAGGGTGGGTATGAGCTTTCCTATTGAAAGTTCTCAACCCATGCTTGTGACGGGCTAGTGTTCACAGTTGTGCCTCACGTACCCTTGTGGTATTTGGAGGACATCCTAGAGAACTTGTAAAAGCCTAGATTAAGACCATTCAACCATAGCTTAGTGTGGTGCAGGGTACAACTGTTCATGCCCGAAGTTACTCACTGTTTATGACCTTTTGTTGAGGTGACAAATAATCCTTGGTTGGGCCTTGTCCTTCCAAGGTAAGAGGTGTAAAGGTGGTACATGAACTTTGCATAGTCCAGGTCACTCATTCAATTGGAAGTATTAGCCTCACGACTCGTGGGCCCACATTAAGTCTATAAATCCACTTGAATAATTTTAGGATTGTGATAAAGTGTTTGGCGTGTCTTCATGTGTTAAACCAATGATAAGCCACTTCGCTTTGATAGCTGAAAATAGTCTTTTCACCTCGAAAAAGTCAAGTCAATTGGCCAATATGTTTTCTTGTGTGATCACATCTCTTGCCAAAACCTAGACTATAGAACTTCACCTCCATCACACCTAGTTGCGCATGCACTCTGACTATATGTGACTGTGCTCTGTGTAAAATTGTCTTTTAGATTGCGCCTATGTTTTGAAAAGCTACGCCTTTGCTTTGATTGTCTGCCCATGCACTCCGACAAACAACGCCTGCACTCTGACCAACTATCTCTGTCAAACTATCCTTACGCCTTGTCAAAAAACCTATAAAACTGTGGTTGTGTTTTGTCCTAGAAAACATAGACCATCCAATGGTACCCAATAGATATCCTTGATCAGGACCTCATATTTTGCAATTCGATAGTTTGACTATAGGCTTACCATCCCCCATTATCAACCCCATATTTCCATCACATTACTTGAACTTATAATTAATCCTTATTTCTTATCATTCCATCCTTCACATTACTTGGACTGGTCATTAATCCTTATTCTTTATCCATCACATCATCTCTAACCTCCTTCATCTTAATTATCCTCTTATCATCCACCTATCATCCTAATCATCCCTCTATCATTCTAAACATCCCAATCATCCTTCTATCATCCTAAACATCCTAATCTTCCAATCTTAATCATCCAACTATCTTCATCATCTAATCCAAATATCCTTACAAATAAAAAAAAAATTCAAAAGTTTAGATCTAGATCCTTACATATCCTCTTCTAACTTAGGTGTTGCTTAAGAATTTTCCTATCTTAAGTAGCATTCTTGGTTAACCCATCATTTTGGAATATTTAGATTAAGGATTTGGCTCCTTTGAGTTAAGTTTTTCAAAAATGCTCAATCTAATCTTGCTTAGGAACTTTTCTACCCTAAGTAAGCAAAGATATATCCCAAAATCATTTTATTCCTACGGATCTAGATTTTAATCTTTGATATAAGGTTGATTTTGTATCCATGAATACCAATCCTTTATCAAATCATTCATATCATCCTAATTCATCTTAATCCAACTTCTAGACCTACATAATCCTAATATAACTTCTAATCATATTCACCATCCCAATCTTAATCCCACTCCTAAACATCTTCATCTAACTTCTAAGTCCACTATTCTAATCCAATTTACTAACTCCATCATCCAAAACCCAAGTCACCTTCATCATCCAATCCTAATCCAAGTTCCAAATCCAAATTCTAAATTCTAATCCAACTTCCATCACCATCTAATCCTAATCTAAGTCCAAGTTCAAGTCATCACCTAGCCAAATCCATCCATCACCTATCTTAAGACATCTCTCTAAAGGATTCCTCACCTTGCATGCCACTCACTAGAGCACAAGCTAAAATAAAAATGGATTCCCAAGATAATGTTATCATTAACAATATCACTAATCAACCTCCATCTCCCTGCAATGAAGAAACATATGAAGACCAACCCGAACACTCCCCTAGGTTGCAAGACTTTGCTCAAGACCCCCATAACTAAGAGATGATGCAAATAATATAAAAACTTGACAAGGATGCCATCCTATTAGACCTTCTATCTAAAGGAGTTAGAATCCCACCTAAATTTGATATGTCACTAATTAGGAGGCAGGACCCTTCTAATCCATCATCATCCAACCACTTTTTGAATAATATTTTGGGGTCACAACCTAACCCTAACCATCCCATCTACACAACCACATCTCAACAAACGTTTGACCAACTCCTTGCATCTTCTTCTCAACTAAGGCTCAACATTCCTACCAATACCAACACCACATACACATCTACCCACCCAACCATATCTACCCAATCAATGATAATTATATTAACCCCCAAGTATCCCACCCATCCACCGACTTACACACTAATCAACATACCATAAACACCTCTCAACCTCCAAATACTCCCAATACAAAGCACCCTTCAACAACCATCTACCACCACAAAAATAATCATTAATATATCAACACCCACACATCCACCAACATCAACCTAGCCCAGAATTCCAAAATATGAAGAACATGATCCAAGGAATCCAAATGGGTCAATCCAAGGGGACCTATAGGTTTGAGGACATATGTCCTTACCCTTTTGATCAATCCATCTTATCCATAACCTTCCCTAAGAACTATGAAATTCCTAAATTCGATAAATATAAGGGAAAGGGCGATCTAGTAGAACATATCTGGGGAACAAGCCTTGAAATGGTATTGTAAAAGAGAAGATTGTCTTATTTTCCAAATTGTAATTATTGCTTTTCAAATAGTATTCATTTTATTATGGATCATGTTAAACGAATGTTATTTGAAAGTTCAAAAAATTTACTATTGTATTTTTAGCATATGATAATTACTTTTTAGTTATTTAATTAAGAAATTTCTTGTTTAGAAATTTGAGTATGTTACACAAGTAGTCAGAGTGGTGATGATGGACTTGTATGGCACAAATTCAAATTTTGTAAATGTATGGAGTGCATGCATAGAGCCTTGGGATGGAGAAAAACTATTGTATGATGAATACTTCACACAAAAGGGATAAATGTTAAGGGGGCAATAATTATGCATCCCAAAAAGTTCAATGAGGAAGAACCCCATTAGATATTTGTATGAAGGTGGAGTAAAATAACACTTTGGCATAGAAAATATGTACATCATGTTAGAGGAGAGGTATCATTGGTGAATTTTGCACAAATATGTGAATAGATTCCTAGAAAAGTGCAAGATATACCAAACAACAAAGGGAAGAACATAGAACACTAAATTCTATAGGACATTATGCAAACTAGATGAACCATGAGAGGAATTATCCATGAATTTTATCCTTGGATTGTTGCACACTTAGAGGGGCAATGAGTCTATCTTGATAGAGGTAGATATTTTTATAAAATGACACACTTCATTCCTTGTGAAAGTGTAATGATGTATCCAAGCTATCATATTTATTCTTCAAGGATGTAGTTCAATTGCATGGGTCACCATGTGAGATCATATTGAATAATGATACAAATTTTCTTAGCCATTTCTAGTGCACTCAATGGAATAAATTAGACATGTGACTCAATGATATTTTACATAGTATCCAAAAACATAGAAACAAAGATTTTATTTCAATCAAAGTCTTGGCACTCTATTTAGATGCCTACTAGAAGAGAATCCTATATAGTGGGACTTTATATTGGTATAGGAAAATTTTGCATACAAATCAGTGAACAAATCATTAGGGAAAATTACATTTCAAGTGGTGTATGGGGCATTCCTATAATGTTTCATAGATCTAATAAGAGTGAAATTAGAAGGAAAACATGTGAGTAAAAATATTAGGACATTGCACAAAACACAACACAAATTCATGTGTAGGTCAAGAAATAGCTAGAGAGAAAAGCAATGGGAATGTATAACAAGTTAAAACCCAAGAAGATTGGTATGTGCCACATTGTGCCAAATTTTCTAAGAATTATTATGATATTAAACTAAAAGAAATATTAGATATCTTGTTGATATCCAATGTATCTTAATTGTATTCCTATTATGGATATAAAGATCTTGAGGGCATGCAATCATTGGAAGTGCTTGATTAGAGAGGATATATCAAAAATTAAGTGAGAGGAAATAACATAAATGATGTGTTCAAACATAGACAAGAAGAACTAATAGAGTGAATACAAGGAATATCATATTTTCTAGAAGGGTAAAGGATTGAGGAAGACTCATCAATTTTTGAAACTAAAGTAAGCCAACTTGGGTGACCAAATTACGTATCCATGTAGTCCATATTGTGGGCACTTAGTTCATAATTTTAACCAAGCATATCCAATATAATAAATCCTTGGATTGGAAAGTCTTGCATCATTTAAAAAATATTGTGGTGCTCATTCACAAGCTTATCTTATACACACATCATGCAATGGTATTTTATCACGTAGTGCATTAATCATGTGTGCTTGTGTTGTGTAACTTTTAAGGTCCTATGAATCTTCCAATTTGTTAATGTGTCCTCATGCACTTTTGTTGAGCAAGTTATTTTTGTACTTAAACCTACCATTGTTCTTTACATAGGCTTATCATGCATTATCTTTCACTACCATACAACTTAATGTTTCTATGCCTACTATAGTGATTAATTGCTATCAAATCTAGGATTTGGTCATTCTAATAGATTATTCTATTGTATGGATATGATTAGATCTTCTAATGGTGTGTTAGTTCTATAAATTCAAAAGACGTCAAGTATACATTTATGAAGTAATGGTTAAATATTCTTATGTTAGATAATACCTTATTGATTAAGATACCTTCTGAACATGTATTTACTCAAGAAACCTACTACTATCATATGTGGTAGCACAAGTGGCATGCACTATATACTAAGAAGTTCAAGTCATTCAAATAATTTGGTTAACTAGTCAGTTAGTTCATTGATTATTTAGATTATTTTGGCTAGAAGATTGGATTTTGGGTAGATTTGAGGCTAAGTTGATTGTAAACATAGTTTCTATACATATCTCTCTAGGCTTAGATAACATAGCATGAATGAGATTCATATATTGGCAGCCCTTTGTACTCTTTTAATTTTCTACAATTTCATTTGGTTTCCACTATTTGACCTCCATTACTTTCTTTCATATGTGGATTTTTGTGTGTGATCTATTCACCTATTTGATATGTGAAACCCAAGGGCCACAAATATGAAACCATCAAACTATCCTTGCACCATATTTGCTTCTTGCATCTTTTTTAATTAAATATTACGGTAGATTATCTTGCCAATATGGGAATCAATAAGGCACCACCTTTTGCCCCTTAATAGTGATAAATTGGAAGTGGGTAATTGAAGATTAATAAAAAAGTATTTTTTGTCTCAAAGGTTTTCAAGTGACCCCATTCTCACTTCTCATGCGGTTCATGGTTTTTATGTTAGAAATTATTTGTCACATACATTTGTGCAATGATTAATTGGTTGGGATTGGTTGTATAGGGTAGTGACTATAAGGAAGCTAAGGTAGCGGAACAACTTCCTACACTAATCTTGAAAGGAGAATGATGCAAAAATTTTATAGATCTTTAACAGTTATAGAAAATTAAACATAAATAAACATAAATATCATGCATACCACGACACAGTGATTTATGTGGAGAAAACCATTTCGGGAGAAAAACCTCACAATCCAAAAGCCATCCAAATATATTATTCAGTAAATCACAAAGATTACAATATACTTCCAGAGCAATATTTTCACAAGAGTATCACCACTTAGAGATCAAGAGACAACACGACCGCTACCAGACTATCATAAATCATCACAATCTCTACTGTAGTCGTAATACAATGCCCTCATAAAATAGAGTTACATTATAAGGCAAGACATGCCAACAAAATATCTTCCATTAGATCTAAAACCTAATAACGAGTGGTCTAGATTTACAATATATCCTTTATTTAATGTATGTCGGCCATTCTAGATGTTTCTTGAAAAAGTTAACATGCTCACATTTCGCTCTGTGTTGCCATTGTATACACCTATCAGTGTAACTAGGAAACATATATATTAATATATATACATTCTATCAACAATAAACCACATATAATTGCAAGGTTGAGACACATTTTCCCAAAAAATCTCCCATTTGTCAAACACCTTGCAAGAGCAACGTGAGGGTGTAAACATCGTCTCTTTAATTGCTAGGGGCTGAAAGACCCATAGTCTTTGAACACCATTTGAACTTCTTTGTGCTCACAAGCTTAGTTAAAGAATACACAACATTCATCAAAGTCTCTACCTTAACTAGCTTCACCTTGCCATCTTCGACCATATCTCTAACAAAATGATACTATACATCAATGTGCTTCATTCTAATATGAAATGTTAGGTCCTTGGCTAGACATATCGCACTCTGTCACAATAAATTGTCACTGCACCTTGTTTTATACCAATATCTGAACATAGTCTCTTTAGCCAAATGACTTCTTTATAAGCATGAGTAGCTGCCATATACTCTACTTCAGTAGTGGACAAAGCAACCACAACCTGTCGCTTACTCATCCAACTAATTGCACCACCAAGTAAAGTAAACACATAAGCACTGGTGGATTTTCTGCTATCAACATCACCTGCCTAGTTTGAATCCACATAACCATGAATATCAAGGGAAATCTTATCTCCAGTCATATTATTATGATAACATAAGGAATAATCTTAGGTACCCCACAAATATTTGAAGACTCTTTTAATTGCATCCCAATGAACTCTACCAAGATTAGACATATACTTGGAAAGAACTCCTACTGCTTGGGCAATGTCTGGTCTAGCACAAACCATAGCATACATCAAACTCCCAACTGCACTCTAGTAAGGAAATCTGCAAATGTCTTCCATCTCTGATGGAGATGCAGGACAATCTGAAATAGATAACTTTGTTCCAACTGAAACAGGAACACACAATGGTCTACAATCTTGCATATCAAATCTCTGTAAAATTGAATTCACATACTTACTTTGGCCAAGCCATAACTTTATGTTCACTCTATCTCTTTTAATTTCCATCCCAAGAATGTGTTTAGCTGTACCAAGATCTTTCATTTCAAATTTAGTAGCAAGTTGAGATTTCAATTCTGAAATCATACCTTTCCCTTTGCCAATAAATAACATATTATCAACATATAATGCAATAAACAAGAAAGGATCACCATCAGTTTTATAATAATCACAATGATCTGATTTAGAACGCTCAAATCCCAAACTCAACACATATGTATCAAATTTTTGGTACAACATCCTAGGACTGTTTTAAACCATACAAAGATTTCTTCAATTTGCAAACCAATTTACTTTTACCTTTCACCACGTAGTGCTCTGGCTGTGTCATATAAATATCCTCCTCCAAATCACCATGAAGGAAAGCAGTTTTCACATCTATTTTCTCAACCTCTAAATCAAAAGTAGCAACAATAGAAAGCAAAAATCTAATGGATGTCATTTTTGCAGCAAGAGAAAATATCTCACCATAATCAACACCCTTAACTTGAGAGTAACCCTTCACAACCAACCTTGCCTTGTATTTCTCAATACTTTCATCTGAACCAATCTTTTTCTTGAACATCCATATACAACCAACATTTTTTCGTCCTTCAGGCAATGGTACAAGATCCCATGTACCATTCTTTTTCAAAGATTCTATTTCTTCATCCATAACAATCTTCCAAGATTCCGCATCATTCATACCTAGTGCCTCTTCTACAGATCTGGGTTCATCCATGTTAGTATTCAAAGAAAAAATACATCTCCAATCATTAGGTGAATACCTTTCAGGTGGATGTCTATTCCTTGTAGACCTATGAATAGGTTGAGTTGGAGGTTCTTCCTCCTCTTTTGAAGATCTAGAGCTAGATGATCTCTCCTCAACTTCTTGTCTATCCTTGGGCCTTGATTCAAATTTCTCAAGTGTAGGAGGAAATTGAATCACATATTCTTGTTTACTTTGTTCTAGCTGCAATGTAATAGAAGAAGGCTTAGTTTCTCTAAAATCACACTTCTACTATGTATTACCTTCTGTGCAACTGGATCCCAAAGCTTTTATCCTTTCACACCATAACTGTATACGATGAAGATACATTTCACAATCTTGTTCTCCAACTTTGTTCGTTTCTCCTTTGACACATGTGCATATGCCTTGCAACCAAAAACTCTAAGATGTATGAATGAAGTCTTGCGACCTGACCATGCCCCTATAGGTGTCTTATCAACAAGAGATGATGTAGGAGACCTGCTAATCAAGTAACAAGCATTGGCAACAACTTCAGCCCAAAACCTTTGTTCTAGACCAATACCACTCAACATACTCCTAGCCTTCTCCATCAGTGTCCTATTCATTTTTTCTACAACTCCATTCTATTGTGGAGAATACAGAGTTGTCTTCTATCTATGAATACCACAATCTTTACAAAATTTATCAAAATCATTAGAGAAAAAATTACCACCATTATCAGTTCTCAAACATTTTAATTTTTTTCCAGTCTACAACTCAACCATTGCTTTAAATTCTTTAAATCGAAACTTCAGATTTACTCTTTAGGAAATATACCCATGTCCTTCTACTATAATCATCAATAAATGGAACATAATATGTGGATTTACCAATCGAAGGAACATCTATAGGACCAAACACATAAGAATGAATAAGATCCAATACACCACAAGATTTATGAGAACTCGAGTAAAACTGAACATGGTTTTGTTTTCCATAAATGCAATGCTCATAGAAATCAAATTCAAGATTACAATCAGAAAAACCTTCAACAAGGTTTTTATTTTTCAAGGTCCTTAGACCCTTTTCTCCAATGTGACCAAGTATCTAGTGCCATAACATAGTTTTCTCTGCAGGTAAATTTGTCTCAGAAGAAAGAGCACCCTTGGGTACCCAAAAGCCATGACCATCTACTGAAGGTGAAACCCTCACTTCTTCCACATACTTGTTTTTCACAAAAGTAATATTGCACTCAATAGTGCATGCATCAAGATTATACAATGTGCCATATCTTACACCTCTAGCAATCACCATAGCACCTCTAACCATCTTGCATCCTGCATCAAAAAATACTACCTGCACACCCGCATCTATTAGTTTTCTCATAGATAAAAAATTTTGTGCTAATCCAGGGATATGCAACACACCATTAATCCTTTTTATTCTACCATCAGAAAATATGATTTTAACTTTACCACGACCAACAATGTCTAAATGAGAATCATCACCCAAGTACACCTTACCTCCATCAAATTCTTCATATTCAAAGAACCAATCTCTATTAAAGGTCATATGGAAAGATGCACCTGAGTCAATTAACCATGCATCATTACTTGCGCAAGTTTCCAAAACTGCAAGGAATCTGTCACCATCCTCCTTCTCGGGCTCATTATCAAAATCAACTTTCTTCTTTTTCTTCTTCCTTTCTTCTTTGCATTCCTTATGAACATGCCCAAGCTTACCACAGTTCTAGCAAATAACTTTAGACTTTTTGAGAGATTTAGATCTCCCCCTGGACTTGGATTTGTCACGCTTCTCATTCTTCTTTCCTTTTTCTGTAGGTCTTCCATGAACATTTAGGGCCTCCTTGGTAGTGATCATGGATACCTTCCTCCTCATTTCTTTAGAAAGAAAAGAACCCACCACATCTTCAGTCTTCAAAATAACAGAAGTACTCCCAATAGCCATAACAAGAGAATCTCACGAATCAGGAAAAGAACAAAGCAAGATCTGACATTTCTCCTCCTCATCCATTTTGACACCAACTAATGCTAGCTAAGCCACCAACATATTGAATGCTTCCAGGTGGTCTGCGATTCATCCACCCTCTTCCATTCTCAAGGAATATAATTTCTTCCTCAAGAAAATTTTATTTACTAAAGGATTGGCCTGATACATCTCAACAAGATTCTTCCATAGTTTATGTGCAGAGGTCTCCTCATAGACATTAATTAAAATAGAGTATGCCAAACACAATCTGATTAGACACTTGGATTTACGATCCATAACATCATATTGAGCAGCTTGAGTAGGATATGCAGGCCTTGAAACATTCTCATCAATAGCATCCCACAGATCTCGATCTATTAATAGACCATCCATCTTTAGCTTCCACATTTCAAAATTATTTCCAGAAAATTTATCCATCTCTATTCTCCTTGATGAAATTGTCATCTGAAAATTCCTACAACAAGATCACAAAGTATCTTCTGCACAAGCTCCAACTCAAACCTAGATTAGTCCAAAAAACCCAACAACTCACAACTGAAACGAAAGGTGATTAGGCTCTGATACCACTTGTAAGGAAGCTAAGGTAGCAGAACAACTTCCTACACTAATCTTGAGAGGAGAATAATACAAAAATTTTACAGATCTTTAACAAGTACAACAACTTAATCATAAATAAACATAAATATCATGCATACTACGACATAGTGATTTACTTGGGGAAAACCCTTTCGGAGAAAAACCCCACACTCCAAAAGTTGCTTGAATATATTATTCAGTAAATCACAAAGATTACAATATACTTGCAGAGCAATCTTCTCATAGGAGTATCACCACTCGGAGATCAAGAGACAACATGACCACTATCAAACTCTCAAAAAACATCACAATCTCTATTGCAGTCATAATACAATGCCCTCATAAAATAGAGTTACATTCTAGGGCAAGATAGGCCAACAAAATATCTACCATTAGATCTAAAACCTAATAACGAATGGTTCAAATTTACAATAGATCCTTTATTTAATGTATGTCGGTCATTCTAGAAGTTTCCTGAAAAATTTAACACACTCACATTTTGCTTCGTGCTGCCATTGTATAGACCTATCGGTGTAACTAGGAAATATATATACATCTTATCAACAATAAACGACATATAATTACAAGATTGAGACACATTTTCCCAACAGTGGCCTCCTTTATATGCTTTGGAAGTGATGTTTTTAGGGAGTTACTTTGGCTATTCTCTTAGTTTTTCTAAATTTGTAGTGTGTTTTACTAAAATTATTTTGGTTTTATTAGTGGCATTGTTTGGTGGGTTCTAGTTCAGTCAGTAATGTATTTTGATTATAATTTTATAATACCCAATGACCCCTTTCTCAAGGTTGGGGTTTCAAATGAGAAACTTGTGTTCAATCTTTTATTACCTAAGAATGGCATTTCTCAACTTGATAAAATATTCTTGTCATTCAGTTTTTTTGGTTAATTGATTAGTTAGTTGGTAGATTGTATGGATTCTTTTAGCTAGAAGATTGGTTTTTGGGTTGAGTCGAGGCTAAGTTGATTGTAAACACTAGTCTATACATATATATCTCTAGGGTTGGTTAAAGCATGACTAGATTTCACATATTGGTGGCCCTTTGTATTCTTTCATTTTTTGTAATTTCATTTGGTTTTGATTGTTTAACCTCCAATACTTTCTTATTCGGATTTTGTTATGTGATCTACATGAATGTTTGATATGTGAAACCCAAGGGACACTAATATGAAACCATCAAAATATTGTTGTACCGATTTGGTTTATACATTGCTTTTTTGAATTGAATCTTGTGGTATATTATCTTGCCAATATGGGATTTGATAAGGCACCAATTTTAGTTCTTTACAATGATAGTCTAGAAATGTGGTCAGAGATTAATTAAAAAAATGGCTCCTTAAAAATTTTTTTAGGTGGCCCCATTCTTGTTTGTAATGTGGTTCATGGTGTTTATTTTAGAAATTATTTGTGTCAAATATTCATGCAAGTATTAATTGCTAGGGATTGGTTGTAGATGGTTGTGCCCTCTACATAATTTGGAAGTCGTGATTTATCGTTACTCAAGAAACATCCCCTTGGCATTTTAAGGAAATAACCTTTGTTTCAAGGTTGATATCTATTTATGGATTTGGGTATTTGGCTTTTCTCTTGGTTTTCCTAAAGTTGTAGGGTTCCATAGTGGGGAATTATTTTGGTTATTCTATTGGTTTTTCTAAAGTTGCAAGGTGCTTTACTATAAAGTTATTTTTACTTTGGTAGCAATGTTATTTGGTGGGTTATAATTTAGTGTGTGATTGATTTCGATTGTTATTCTATAATATCCACTAACCCCTTTCTCATAGGTATTCACTTTTGCTCCATATTTCATTACCTAGACTTGGCACTTCTTGTGATAGTAAAATGTGTTGAATTCTTCTAGAATTGGTGACTCTAGTTTGCATTAATTTCAAGGCCTCAATTCATGGCGATTTTATGGAAAATTGATTCTATCTCTAAGTTGTAGTTTTGGCCTATATGTACCTTCCTACCTACCTAGTTCAACACAATAGAGATAACTATGATTGGCTTGGAATGTAGGTAGTTGAATTTGGGTGGTCTAAATTCTCTAGCATTTGTTGTGAGTGTGGTCAATAAGAAAGTCTTTATTGTGTATCAAGAGTTATAGAAGATCAAATCCTTTTGCATGGATTTGATAATGGTTTTGAAGAATTCAATAACTACCCATGTATTAGAGCTCAATTGGAAGTTTCTAGCACTTCCATGTTGTTGGAGTGAGTGGATGATAAGGTAATTTGAACTAAGATTAGGAAGTCTTTCATGGGTTTATATTTCCTTCCATGGATCTAAAATCAGTAGGCGCATCCTTTTTGGTGGGGAAGAGAGGACATGTTCAGGTGGCAATGGTCTATTTGGATGATTAGGGTGGTGATTCTACTAATGGTGTGCATGACTGGGGTGTGCCAAATTTGGGAGCTAGTAGTTCTTTTTTTAATGTATTTTATCCTATTCATTCCTTGTACTTTTTAGGTGGCAATTGATTGTTGTATCTTATTTTTTTGGTTTGATTTTTAGATTGTCATTATTTGGCCATTTTATTTGTCGATCATTTCAACTAGGTTGTTTGTAACATTTTAAAAAAATCTTTTCTTGGAGACAAGGCTTGTGGAACCCTCACTAATTTATAAACAACTCATGTGATAATAATCATATCACAAGAATGATGATCAATATAGTGCTCAATAGGCATGTTCAATCTTTTCTTAATAGATATTCTAAAATTCAAATATTAAGTTCATAACAATAAAATTAGTAAGAAACAAGCACCTCTTAAATGAGCTTCATATGTATTCACTTCCCATGTAGATCGCAAATTTTGAAACTATCTCAACACTAAAAAAAAAATCAACCAAAGATCATCTTCAATAAACCTCCAAAACAATGAAAACAAAATATCCACATCAATAACATTAGCCAAAAGGTTGAGCTCAACAAATGAACAATGTCACAATTCTTCGAATGTCCCCATTTTTTGACTCGCCACCCAGACATTACTTTAATTATTTGATATTGCTTGGTGAATTATGTAGAATGGCGAAATATGTAGAAAGATAATATTATATAATTAGATTAAGTGTTGTTATAAAATGACCTAAGGAATTATTTAAAAGATAATTTATAAAGTCATTTTATAATAGAGAGCTTAATATGATTTTAGCAAGAAATTTCAAATGAGGTTTAGAAAAGTGATATAAAGAGGAAGTGAGCTCATTTGTTCTTCATGCTGGTTTATTTTTCTTTTGGTATTTTGGAGGAGTTCTAGAGAGTGTAAACCCTAGGTGGAATCCCTAGAGTATCTAGTTTTGGTGGTGAAAGATTCATCCCTAGCTGGTAGTAGTAGAAATCATCCAGGTTTCTTGCATTTGCACTTCAACATCTTGTGTCAAAATCTATGAGTCTTCATTGAAGACAAATTTCAGAATTTTTGAAATTGTTTGGTTAAGTTTTGGTTCTATGGTCTGGTCCAAGTAGGCCATACCCCTCTAAAATGGATACCTGGTTCGTATGATGAGTTTTTGGTTATGGGTATTGGTTCAAAGGGTTTTCTAGCACATGCCGACCACTCTTGCATAAAAATTTAGGACTTTATAGTGGCAGTTTATTTTCCTTAAAAAAATCATTCCTCATACAGGTCGTACAAGTCTGAGGTGGCTCTTTAAGTTTTTGATCAAATTTGGCTTCTTTCAGGGCAGCAAATCTGATCTAAGGTGACACCTAGGGTGGTTAAGGGTTTCCCAATAGCAAGAACACATTTATGATCACTCAAAAATTTAATATAAATTAATATTCTAGTCGCCCCTACACGTCTAGTGCCTACCTTGGCTAGGTATTTGCACAGTGGTAACAAAATATTAGAAAACACCCTTATTTTGTAACAGCTATACGATAGTGTTGGGCATATTTTGCAATGTGCCTGTGCATTGGAGCTGGGCATGGGAGTTATTCCAGATTGTGCAGGTTTATGAAGGCATCTACAACTGAATTTGGAGTGATTGGACATTTCCATTCACTGTTGTTTGCTCAGAGTGGCTGTAGTGTGTGAGTTGTATGCACAAGAATAGTATATCAGGCCTGGGCGTAGCTGGAAACCAGTGACAAAACCTGTTGTGTATGTTGATTGGTCATTACAAAGGGTACTTTAATCTGCTGGGTGAATTGTAGGTTGTTTGGAGTTCTCAGAAACCATCATCTGCAATACCTGGAGGTGGATTTCAAAGATTTTAAGGGTGTGTTGACCTGCAAAAAGCATTATAGACCTATTGTAGCTTCTTCAGCTCTTCACAGACCCTCTGTTATCAGTTATGAGTGTAGCAGTAGCTCGACCTAGACCTTTAGCAGCAATGTTCAGGGCTCTTTCCTAGAGCTGGGTGATATTGTGTGTTCCTTACAACTTGCTATGTATGTCAAGAAGTCTCCAATGTTAATTGTGATGGCATTTGGTGATGTTAAAGACAAATTTGCCATGTAACCAGCTACAACAAATCTGCAACTCTCTCTATCATTTTGTATTGAGGTATTTATACTTCATGTCACACTTGATTCTGTTTATGTAATGAGACTCTTATGATAAGTGTAATCACTCACCGAGTCAAGGTCAATAGTTTGCCAAGCTATAAACCATTACATCACATGATATGAAAGCTTGCTATCTATTTGCTAATCACACCAGAGATGTGACTATGTTATTAGTCATTGGAATTCCCTTGTTTGAATTTAATGTGAAACTTTATTGAACAACAAATGTTTCAGAAAAAGGTGGGATATTACAGAAACTATCTCAACATTAAAAAATAATCAACCAAAGATTATCTTCAACAAACCTTCACAACAATGAAAACAAAAGATCCACATCAATAACATTAACCAAAAGGATGTTGAGCTCAATTAATGAACAATGTCACAATTCTTTGAACAATAAAAGGTGTAATTTTTAAATCATAAGGAATTACAAATTCAACAACAAATAGTAAAGCTTGACAATTTGTCATAACCAATCAGACATCAACACAACAATAAGTAAGATCCCTCAACAATAAACAATAAATAACTAATAATAAAACACCAATTCATAAACCATTGGTGGGGTCACTCCACCCAAGCCATTCTACTTAGATATTTGTGAGGTAATTCCACCTATTTTTAATTTCATGAAATGTTGATGTGACTACATCACCTATATCAAATCTCATTGAATATTGATGGGAATGCACTACCTACATCAACTATCGTAGAATTGGTGGGGACTACTGCCTATGTCTACCATATATATAAATCATATAGGTGGGGCTACCCCACCATCACCAATCACATAAAGTAAAACTAATGTTCTATTGCCTCAGGTTTCCACAACAAAGTTTTCATAAACAATTTTTACAATTAAATCATCGCATGAAGCAATGTGCATATATATTGTCTTGCAATTCACATATATAATGCAAATACCATGTATTTTCCAACATTCCATAGATTCACTATTCTAAATAACATCTAGATTTCACTTATGGGTTCTCACACATATATTCCCACTACCTTACTACCTAAAGGCTAAATTGCTCAATGATTAGAAAACTCATTTAAAAACCCATTTTTTAAAATACATTAGATTTAAAAATTAGATATAACACACAATATGGCACAAACAAATCAATGCCCATGATACAATTTGATGCAAATTCTCAATACACATCATTTGACATCAATTTAGTCACTCTCACAAAGCATCATTATCTCATAAAACCAATTATGAGGTGATCAATTCTACTTGGAAATTACAATCCAGGGTATTCAAAAACTTCATTCAAATAATTCCATGACGCTCATATAGCATCATCACTCGTAACCCTCATAAATCCAACATTCCTTTCCCTAAAACGTTCCTAAATCATCACATAGTATTTTGTAAAATCAATCCTCATCCATTCATCACTATTTAAAATTTGTCACCTAGAGTTCTCACCTAATCTAATTTCAATTTACACAATTTTAGTTTACTGCCAAACATACAAAGAATAACATATTTAACTATGTAATATTTAGTTTTCTGTGTAAAGGGTACAACACCCTATAAATGTTGCTTATCTTTTCAAAAACATATTTAACTACGTGTTTCTCAATACAATTATATAATTCAAGCATCATATCATAAAATGGTATAAACATAGTCCAACAAGAAACCCAATCAATTGTATGAATTTCAATTTTAAATTTCAAAAGATACATGAAGGACCACATATTTCTAGAAAATTTTGTGATACGAGACATATATGACCACAAATTTTAGCTCACAAGAGTCACGAGTTATCAAACAATCCTAATCTAAGATGCTAATTTTTGAACCACACAGTTTTGGGAAAAAAAAGCGATCTAGCAAAGTTCTTAAGTGTTGGTTTTGAGAAAAGGTAGTGGTATTTGTCTTTGTTGCAAGAACTTGATTTTTTTTTTCAAAATAGTAACCCTTTGACCACTAGAGGTGAATTAGGGTTCTTGAGGTGTGAAAATCCAAGTGTTTAGGTAGGAAGAGGTATTTTTGAATACCAGAGACACAAGCATGCACATTCCTATCTAGAGGATAGGAGCACGACACATTGACACCTAAGATGTAGAAAAAATTAGGAATGGATGTGGGACGCTGTCTAGATGTGACAAGGGTTCTATTTGGATATGGGGCACATATTCAAGGATGTTAGAATATTGTCATTGATGTCAAAGGAGTTTATCAAAAGACAAGTATTTTGTTAAAGGAACACCGACGGACCCCCTCTATGTTGGGGCCTAAGCAGCAATGTTCAAGGCTCTTTCCTAGAGCTGGGTGATATTGTGTGTTCCATGCAACTTGCTATGTATGTCAAGAAGTCTCCAATGTTAAGTGTGATGGCATTTGGTGATGTTAAAGACAAATTTTCCATGTAACCAGCTACAACAAATTTGCAACTCTCTATCATTTTGTATTGAGGTATTTATACTTTATTTCACACTTGATTTTGTTTATGTAATGAGACTCTTATGATAAGTGTAATCACTCACCGAGTCACGATCAATAGTTTTCCAAGCTATAAAACATTACATCACATGTTATGAAAGCTTGTTATCTATTGGTTAATCATACCAAAGATGTGACTATGTTATTAGTCATTGGTATTCCCTTGTTTGAATATAATGTGAAACTTTATTGAACAACAAATGTTTCAAAAAAAGGTGGGATATTACATAAACTATCTCAACATCAAAACTTAATCAACCAAAGATCATCTTCAACAAACCTCCAAAACAATGAAAACAAAAGATCCACATCAATAACATTAGCCAAAAGGTTATTTTTTTGAAACGATGCTCCCTGCAACGACTCCTCCGCACTCTGCATCGGCTCTTCCGCAGTGGCTCCTCCGCCTCTGGTGTCGTTGGGTTCTTCGGCTCCTCCTCTGGCTCGAGGGGCTCCTGCGGTCCCTGCTGTGGGCTCTACTCCTCTCCCTGTCCTGTGCGTAGGTTGTAGGCGCTTCGTGGGATTAGCTCCTTTGATTCCTTCCATTCAGCAGTCGACTCTGTCACGGCCCTTGGTTTCTGGCAATGATGCTGTCCCTGGTGCGCGTGGGGTTCCTGCTGGTGGTGTGTCTCCTGTCCAATTTATGTGCAGATCTGGTGTGTCTTTGCAGACTGGGTCTGGTGATGCGTGTTGGTCATCAGATGCTTTGGGTGATTCGGCTGTGGCTGGGATTCCTGGGCCTGTTGCTGGGGGTGCTTCGGGTGTGGCTAAATCCTTCTCCGATGCGGCGCGTTTGGGTCCTTGTCCCTCTGGCCGGTCTCTTCCCTATGCCCGGGAATCACCTGTGGTTGTCTGCGGTCCGAAAATCGTGGAAAATGACGAATTTTATTCGAAAACTGGTGTGGTTTGTAGGTTCAACGATTTGTGGCCCTCCCTCCCCAATCTCCACGATTGGGTCTCGGGCTCTTGGATGCCTTTGGTCGCCGAAGAGATTGAGCTTTACCCCTGTGCTAGAGGGTTCTTCATTGCTACTTTTGCCTCCCCTTTGGAGCGGAATGGCATCCTGGACCGTGGGTGGATGTGGGGTATCCATTCTCTATCCATTAGACCCTGGACCAGATCCTTCAACCCCCTTACAGAGCCATTGAACACCAGACCTATTTGGGTTCGTCTACCAAATCTTCCTCTTCAGTTCTAGGAGGCAGCTTGTTTCAAGGCCATTGGCAATTCCATTGGTTGCTTCCTTATGGTGGATTCCACAACCAGAGAATTTGGGCACATGATGGTCACCCGGTTGTTAGTTGATCTAGACACCTCCAAACCTCTTCCTGCTAATGTTGTTTTGCTAGTGGAGGATAGACTGTGGAAGCAACTCCTAGACTATGAGGGTCTCCCCTTTCGGTGTAGGAGGTGCTTTTCGGTGGGTCATTTGGCCTCTGCCTGTCCTCATGCTCGCCGCAAGGGCACTGCGACTTGGTGGAAGGACGCCCTCCTAGATCATCTCACTATTGGTTCTTTTTCGGATATTGAAGAGGTCGTTCCTCTGTCTGTTGCTCCTGTCCCGAACCTTTCTTCTTTGTAGCCAATTGGGTCTTCTTTGGAGGTTTCTCCTGAGCAGGTCGTCCATCTTGTTTCTACTCCTCTCCTGAACCTCTATGTTGTGGTTCCTCCTTTGGTTCGTTCCACTGACACTGTTGTGCCAAAGCCCCCTGTTGTTGCTACGTTGTCAAACCCTGAACCCCCTTTGTTGGGAAATACTTTTGTTCTGTTGGGGGTTTCCTCCTCGGCTGCCTCACTACCGACTCCCTCGCTGTTTGGTGGTCCCATGGTGGCTGTGATGGATTCGCTCCTCTCTCCGTTCTCTTCGCTTCTTGCTTCCGAGCCTCCTTGGTCAGTCGTTCTCCGGAAGAAGAAGTCTATGTCGGCTCCTCGGACTCGGGCTCGTGGAGCCAATCTAGACCCCTCTGTGTCTGGAACTGCTTAATTTCTTTGGTTTCTTCAACTGTCTGACAGCTGGTTCTAGTTGTTCTATAGTTCAAAGCCTGTTTTGAACTATGTTTTTCTCTTTTTGGCCCCTAGGGCTCCTTGCGAAGGGTACGACACCCTGAAAATGCTGCTTAACTTTTCAAAAACATTAGCCAAAAGGTTGAGCTCAATTAATGAACAATGTCACATTTCTTTGAACAATAAAAGGTGTAATTTTTAAATCATAAGGAATTACAAATTCAACAACAAATAGTAAAGCTTGACAATTTTTCATAACCAATCAGACATCAACGCAACAATGAGTAAGATCCCTCAAAATAAACAACAAATAACTAATAATAAAACACCAATTCATAAACCATTGGTGGGGTCACTCCACCAAAGCCATTCTACTTAGATATTTGTGAGGTAATTCCACCTATTTTTAATTTCATGAAACGTTGATGTGACTACATCACCTATATCGAACCTCATTCAATATTATGAGAATGCACTACCTACATCAAATATTATAGAATTGGTGGGGACTACTACCTATGTCTACAATATATATAAATCATATAGGTGGGGCTACCCCACCATCACCAATCACATAAAGTAAAACTAATGTTCTATCACCTTAGGTTTCCACAACGAAACTTTCATAAACAATCTTTAAAACTAAATCATCACATGAAGCAATGTGCATATATATTGTCTAGCAATTTACAAATTTAATGCAAATAACATGTATTTTCCAACCTTCCATAAGTTCAATATCCTCAATAACATCTAGATTTCACTTTGGGTTCTCACACATATATTCCCACTACCTTACTAGCTAAAGGATAAAATTGCTCAATGATTAGAAAACTCATTTAAAAACCTAGTTTTTAAAATACATTAAATTTAAAAATTAGATATTACACACAATATGGCACAAAAAAAATCAATGCCCATACAATTTGATGTAAATTCTCAATACACATCATTTGACATCAATTTAGTCACTTTCACAAAGCGTCGTTATCTAATAAAACCAATTATGAGGTGATCAATACTACTTAGCAATCACAATCTAGGGTATTCAAAAAATCCATTCAAATAATTCCATATCACTCATATAGCATCATCACTCGTAACCCTCATGAATCTATCACTCCTTCCCCTAAAACGTCCCTAAATCATCACATAAATTTTTGTAAAATCAATCCTCATCAATTCATCACTATTTAAAATTTGTCACCTAGAGTTCTCACCTAATCTGATTTCAGTTTACACAATTTTAGTGATCATATTTTAGTTTACTGCCAGACATACAAAGAATACCATATTTAACTATGTGTTTCTCAATACAATTATATAATTCAAGTATCATATCATAAAATGGCATAAACATAGTCCAACAAGAAACCCAATCAATTCTATGAAGTTCAATTTTAAATTTCGAAAGATACATGAAGGACCACATATTTCTAGAAAATTTTATGATATGAGACATATAGGACCACAAATTTTAGCTCACAAGATAATGAGTTGTCAAACAATCCTAATCTAAGATGCTAATTTCTGAACCACTTAGTTTTGGAAAAAATAGTGATCTAGCAATGAAGTGTTGGTTTTGAGAAAAGGTAGTGGTATTTGTCTTTGTTGCAAGAACTTGATTTTTTTTTTCAAAATAGTAAGAGATAACTAGAGGTGAATTAGGGTTCTTGAGGTGTGAAAATCCAAGTGTTTGGGTAGGAAGAGAATATTAGGGACACAAGCATGCACATTCCTATCTAGAGGATAGGAGCACGACACATTGGCATCTAAGATGTAGAAAAGTTTAGTAATGGATGTGGGACGATGTCTAGATGTGACGAGGGTTCCATTTGGATATGGGGCACATATTCAAGGATAAATTAGTACTCAAAATAGTTAAAATGGTCCAAAATTAATTTACCGATATTATGTTTATAAAGAACTTGTAGATGCATTGACCTAAACTTGGGAGTGTGTAGACCAACTTGAGTATTAGCATTTATATGTCTTCCATCATTCTTTTCCAATTTTCCTTCTTCTTAATGTGTTGCTTCTTCCCTCATGCAATGTATACTATTTTTCCTCATATTGCCCTCTAAAATTTGTTTTATGTATATGAAATATTGAAAGTTCTCAACATTTTGTTTTATCAAAGAATTGTTCACACAAACTTCACAAATTTAGTTATGGTTGTTTAGCATGAGTATTCTTATAGAGAGATTCATTTTAGGTCCTTTTTACCCCATTTTCCTTCATTTTAGTGTCATTTTTTTCCCTCATGGTGTTTACCATATATTAACATATTGCTCGCATGACATCCAAGTAGCCTTTCCCTAAAACCCTTCTTTGTTGCTACACTTGTTGGACTGAATTTGACTAACATAATTGCCAAAGTGATTAATTTTATAGTTTGTCATACCATGATTGGGAACCCATATATATAAAGCTCATCCTTATTTCCAAAAGAACAATTTATTCCTTGCTTTGCTTTGTGCTCATAATAAGCATCTCCCCTAGGGGATTCTAAAGGTTTTAGGGTAAAAGGAACTTCAACAAAGGAAGACAAGTTGCAAAGCAATAGAAACTCAAGAATATAAGATTTGACAACATAATATATCACCCATGGGTCAATCAATCTATCTAAATCAAGTAGGGGCAACCACTTCCTTTTATTGTGATGCAACACTTCATCACAACTCGCCTTGCTCTTCAAATCTTTGGTTGGGTCGTCGAACAAATAGGAGATTGAATCCCACCATCTGTTCAAGGAAGGTTCTCATCCTTGAATTCCTCTCCCCTCCCAACCGTTATCCTATATCTCATATAAGTCCTCTGCTATAGTCTATCCTAATCAAATTACTTAGAGTTCTCTCCCCATGTGGTTTGGACAATGGAGGCTTAATGTGTCTAAAAGCAAGCGTAAGATATGTATGTCATTGTTTGATTTTATTTTATTTTGTTTTCAAGTCTTATCATGTGTGTTATATGGTTTTATTATATTGCATTCTTGTTGTGTGTTCACTTATCAACTCACATGTTGATTTATTTATTGTCTTTAATACATTGCAAAACGTTTTTACCTCGTTATCATGCCTTATCACATTAGGTATTATCTTACCTATAACCCCCAATTTATTGAGATATTACTTATCATTTGCATATTTTTATTTTTAAGCATACGCTAGGAGAAGCCTTCAATCATTCCTTACTTAAATGCCAATTAGTAGAGTCCATATTTTCACTTTTAAGATTGATTAGGTTAGCCTTTTGGGTAACTCTCAACATATATCAACTTATTGTTAAGATGGATATATGCTATTAACAAGCTTTCCCTAGCTCCTTGATTGATGCAATTGCTATTGTTTCTTTTCTTTTCTTTTTTATTAATAGTGACATATCTATGAAAATGTTTGTTGCCAACGATCTCATGCATCCACCTACCTATTAAAATTAATATAGTGCATAAAATGCAAAAACACAAGGCAAAAGCAAGTTGTCAACCAAATGCAATTGACATTTTTGTAAGGTGTTGGTATGCTTTGTAGATCCCATTGCCTTAGGATTTGTGCCGATGAAAATTTTATGCACTTATATAACTTTGTTAATTATTGTTTTAATCAATTCATTCATAAGACCTAGGCAAACATAACTGAAATAATGTTAAATTCATCCCTTCCAAAACTAATTTTAATAAATGAAATAATGTTAAATTCATACATTCCAAGGCTAGAACATTCTAGAGCAACAAATAGAATAATCCACTAACATTCCACTAATATACATTCTTAAAATATTTAATTTAAAAAATATTTTAGTTTAGTTAATGGGCCCTTTAGCCTTTGGAGAAATGAAAAAACGCTATTACCATGCATAAGAAAAATTTGAAATAATGATTGGTTATCGTATGGTCAAAATACCACAAAGATTAAAAATAAAAATGTATATGAAGTGCTAATAGGTGAGTAGACAATAGTTGTGTGAGTTGAGGTTATGAGATTTGTTAACAATTGTTTTACATGTAAATCAACAAATGATCAGATGTTGTTAAAATGGACCCTTACATGAACACATTAAAACTTACAAATTACATATAAAAAAAATCATAATTACATTCACTAAAAAATTAATAAATATTATTTTACTTTCTATAAAATATTATAACTATCAAAAAAACAAGTATTGCTCTTATGTGGACTGTTCTTATGCATAAAACTACTTAGGTGGCAATAATATGCATTGTAGTGCTTCATATTATATGTTTGTCCTATAACAAATGTAAAAAATAATTACAATAAATACCTTATTTTATCGTGAAATATGTAAGATTGACAAAAAGTTTTTATGATCATTTAAAGTTGAATATAAGTTATATTTTAAATAAGAATATAGTGTTTTTATGACAACAAATAGTAATTTGTGTTCAACTATTGGGTCATTTATGTTGGATATAAAGGTTGATGATAACAAGATTTATAATTACCAAAAAATATTGAGATTATTCAGGTTGCATATAAGTTATTTTTAAAATATGAATGATGACGTTTTAACAACAAATGATATTTTTTTGTTCAAACTACCAGGAATTTCATGATTAAATTTTGATCAAATCTTTAAAATTTCATTTTTAAAACACTTCTGTGCTGATGTGGTGATTTGCGTGATGGGTTACCTTAGTTTTAGATAGATAAGAGTCCATATTACATTTCTAAAAAATAAAGGTCATACGAAATTTCATATAACCACTACATGGACATAAAGTTAGTCCACATGACTACTGGCCCCTATCCCCTACTTAATCAGACAATTATTTCATGGCTGATTTAATTTTCTTTTTATAAAACATTAAAATGGGATTTAAAACATTAAAAAATGCTCACTTTAGGTTCTTCATATCTTGAAACGCACATTCTAGATTGCGGGTTTGACCAGCAATCCCAACAGACTCTGCATGAGACAGCCAACTAGCTGTTTTTAATTTCCAGTTATTGTATCTGCAGCCCAGAAATGGGCTTTCCAAGGCAATTCATGTTTCATACTTAAAATCACGTAAGTAAAATGATTCCAAGAAATAAGTTACTATAAGTACATTTTCAAAGTACAAAGTACATTGTTTTCTACGTTCTGTTTACAGGTCTGCACTACTTTTCGTTCTCAATCAAAAAGTAAGCCAACCATCAATGGAGCTCTTGTCTGTGGCTATCTCACCTGTATGAATTTGAGCCATTACAAAAAAAATTGAAGTAACAAGACACATGGATAAGAACAAGAGAAAAAGGCATGGCACCCCAACTGTGGTCTTCAAAGACACAACAAGATAAATATACAACTCAACAAAAAGTAGAACTGTTGCCCGGAATGTGAGCTGTGATTGTCTTCGCTGCTTGATTAAAAACATCAAGGCCGGGAGGAATGAACACAATGTCCTCCCATCCGGAGCTGTCCTCACTATTCTGTTATATTCATTAATTGGCACAGTTAGTAGTGATTCAATTTTTACTACTTACACTACTTACAAATTACGCACATCAGTAGAGTAATATGTTAATGTATAGTTCGGCAAATACCTCCATCCTCTTAATTACATCTTCAAAGCTCCCAACCTAGAAGGAAATAAGAAAAAAAATGAAAAATGAAAAATAAAAAAAGAATATTTTTTAATAATGTGCAACATAATTATGATTCTTATGCTGACTTCTGATGCGAAGTACTGATGGACAAAGCCTAGCACTTCGTGCTTCCTCAGAAAAGATAAGGAGTATTATAAGGTCTGAAATGGCACCTGAATATCTGCATTAATTTCAAGAGAAGGATATAATCTCTTTTGCTGCTGAGAAGCTTGACTGAGCGAGCTCTCTAAATCCTCCTGGAAGATTTATAACAAGACAACTGTTTGATATGTAAAATCCAAAAGCAGAATAACGTAAGTCAAATGAATGTTGAAACTCAGCAATTTATCTTAACTGTAGACAGCAGACATGTTAAATAATATTAACTTACATGCAACCTAAAAGATCTCAACTCAATATGAGGTGTCAACATGTTTCCAAAATGCAACACATAGGCAAATGAAGATAAAGCATGCACCAGTCCATGGAGGTTTCAAAAGTTGAAAATATTGAAAAGTGAGTACCTCCCAAAATATGAACCATCACACAATGCCAAACGTGCACATAATTACAGAAGTGGCAAGGCATGCGCTTTCCACTAGAACATCAAAATGTGTTTTAATCTAAAGGTGTGTACAATTCCACCAAGGTGCCTAAAAGTTTCCAAAATGCAACACATGGGCAAATGAAGGTAAAGCATGCACCAGTCCATGGAGGTGTCAAAAGTTGAAAATGTTGAAAAGTGACAGTCCCTTGTAAAAATGTGTGCCTCTACATAGTGATGCCAAAAGTGCACAAAGTTACAAATGTGGTGAATACATTGGCAGTGTGTTGCCACTTTGCTCTCATGACAGAGTTAAAAACATAAAAACAGCTGAACACCCATGAAGCACGGGATCATGTATAGTGTCACCAAGTTTAAACAATGTTAATGGTTTAATTTGTCTGTTGCCAAAGAAAACAAAACAGAACAGTTTGTATGGCAAAGCTGTTCTTCTAATCATGAAGGGAAGCTCCCTAAGACCTAACTAAATAGAATTTATAAGTGTACACACTATTCAAGATTTAATGGGGGTTTTGCATTAAATGTAAATTGCTAACTGACTCTTATGTTTTTGTAAGAACCCCTACTTATTCTGCCCTGATTTTTCAGTTTAGGTTGTTTGACATTTTGTCAAACACTTAGCATGCAATCTGGTTTTTCTGAGTTTTGGGGTTTAGTTTGTCTGATTCTTGATGGATTTCAATACCAAAATGATCACATAAAACATAGGAATGGTAGACAATGTTTGCATAAACCAATAACAAGAATTTCACATGCAACCTCCACTATATTGAGAATATATCAGATCTGAGTACATTGATTATCAGGTCTTATCAGGTCTGATACAGGTGATATCAGATTGAAAATACTAATGAAATGTGTCTACAATATACAAACAAACTATAAAATTGGGTTTACCACATACCCGTTTGCTTGTTACTTCATTTAGGCTCAAAGTGAACACATGGCAAAAAATTGATGATGTAGATGCTCTCAAACCTTGCTGTTGATGTTTGAAGTATTTGCTGATAATAATGATGTAAATGGCTGCCAAAACAAACCCTAAACTCCTCCAAAGGAAGGCAGCTAGGTCTAGAATTGGAGCAATGAAACCCTAGATTAATGTGATGTCAAACAATGCCAAAGTTGACCACAAAACCCTTGGATCTGCAATCTGATATAAAACTAAAGAAATCTAAAACATAAATCCGCACATGAATATATGTTGCCAATGACCAAAGATTCCTTCCAAAACAATGCACTTCACTCCCAGCCCCTAGTAATATATTTGTAGATGAAAATATGCCAATATAGCCTTCAGATTTGGGCTCTTTGTCTTCAAACTGCAAATAGAAAACTTCAAACCCTAGCTGGAATGATGATTTCCTTCAAACCCTAGCTGGTTGATCCCCAAAATTGCCAGAATAGGGTGTAGAAACCCCAGCACCCAGCAGTGTAAAATAACATCAGCAATATACCTACACCCAATGCCTCAATATGGAAGCCAAAATACTGCCATAAACCCTCAAGGTCGAATCTGCAATGTCTTCCCCAAAATTTCAAATACCCAACTTGGAATTTTGCTTCCAAATCTCTCCCAAGTTGCTCCAAACCCTAACCAAAATTATATCAAACCCTAGCAACTGTAAACCTGCAAATAAAATACCATTTCCAACTCCTTCTCAATGCCAGATACCTACAATAAGCTCAATGGCAAACCCTGGGTGGTTTTACCTCACAAAGTAGAGTTGGGTTTTCGTCCAACCTACTAATTCCTAAAGGTTTTCGTCCTCAGAAATTTAGTTGAATCTGAGATTCAAGCCTTTGCAATAATGCATAAAAAATAAAAACTCAACAATGGATCTTAAATGCCTTGCACTCAACTCCTTTTAAAGGCTCAAATGAATCTTCTAAAAGAAGCCAATTTGTAACTAACTCCAGCTTCTAGAAGAACACTTTATTTAATAAAGTGACCTTAAAATATTATTTTATTTTTCACTTAAGTCACTTTAAAAATATTTAATAAAATGATTTTATAATATTTTATTCTTTTATTTAAGCCACTTTAATTAAATTAATTAAAATAAAGTTACTTTTATGATTTAATTTATTTAGATAACTTTATAAATAATTAATTTAATATTATTCCCTTATAACTCCTGAATTAGCCTATGGGAATAAAATAGGCTAGGTACTTCCACAAGGTGATCACTCGAAAAATGGGGACATTACAGTTTTTGCCGTAAATACAAGTGTTGGACTGTCAATAGTCAAAGTTTGCAGCAAGATATTCAGATTAAAGGAGGGTAAACAATTCAAGCACGAATGAGCACAACTTTCTACTGGCTAAAATAGAGGTCAATATTCAGCTGTAAACAAAGATTTGATGAGATAACATCAACGAATTTTGACTACTAGCTAAATCGAAGGCCAATAAATTAGCACTAACAAGAAATGGTGAAATAGGCGAACATCACACAATTCCAAAAAATAAATTGTTAAAAGAATACACAAAATTAATACTTTATTGAATAACAAACACCTATGCAAAGCTTAACAAAGTTACTCAATTCAGTTTCATTGTTTGGAATCACAAACACAAGATCAATGACCTCAACATAAGCATTTGCAGCATAGGCTTTGCCATAAACACAATTTTCACCAAACTATATCCAAACAACAATTATTACTTATACTCAAACAACACAAATAAACTTGCACAGATGATTTGAACTCTAGCAATAACTTATACTGATTATGATCTGATCGCTACAACAAGGGACTGTTATGACAGCCTTTACACAGGAATACACAACATTAACCAACAATGCTCACACTAACTCATTGAACTTTCTTGCAAATCCTTGAAGCTCCAATGCACTCTTTCAGCGAGAATGCCCTCAAGAACCAAAAGGTTTTCATCCTCTGATTCCAACAATCAATGGGTTTTCATCCACTAATGACAGTCTCCTATAGGTTTCATCTACAAAAGATCACTTGAACACAAAGTGCCCAGAAGATATAATAACATAACATGGATGCCTCCCAATGCAAACAATTCCCAAGTTTATATGCTACCCAAATGACAAGACTAGTCGGCCTAAACCTGAATTGGCACTAAGGCCCAATTTTTAATTCTAGTTCTACATGCTACATCATAGGTCAGCCTTAAAGAGCCCTTTACACGTTTCAGCACAGGTTGGCCTTATAGGTCTTACAATCTTTCCTATCGAAAGTTTGAGGTTTCTCCTTCCTTCTGACTTGGTGTAGGTCAAGCAAAAGCTCCAACCCCCAATCCTCGATGTGTTGTCGAGTTCTTCCATTCTCTTGCCGTGGCACAAGTTAGGCGGTATCTCAAAACTCTGATGCCCAACAGCTTCCCAACACGAGTCGGGTGGTATCTTTGAACCCCATCACCCGACAACTTCCCGGCATGGGTCCAACAATATCTCTGAACCCTAACGCTTGATAGCTTCCTCATCTTGGCAAGGATCAGGCAGTATGTCTAAACCTTGATGCCCAACAACTTTCCGACATGAGTCAGCCAGCATACCCAATCTCCAATCTCTAAGAGCTCCCTAGCAGGTGTCAAGCAGCAACTCCGATTCTTGATCTCCAGCATCTCCCTGGGCGAGTAACCTTTTATCTGGTTTTTGAAAAGGGACATGACAAGTCCTCCCTCCCCAAGATTGTTCGTCTTCAAGCAATGCAAGTTAGGAGGGTCGAGAACCTTAGGCCCTTCTCATGTGGCATCTTCAACTGGTAGGTTTTTCCACCTAATTAAATACTTCATGATTCTCTTGTTCCTCAACTTTTTGACATGGGTGTCCATCACTTCTTTTGGGATCAAAACCAACTTACCCTCATCATCTAAAAGTGGCAACTCCTTTGAGGGAATAATGTGTCGACCAAGGAATTTTGTCAAACAAGACACATAAAAAGCATTATGAATCATGTTGTTCTACGGAAGCTCCAACTCATAGGCCACTTCACCGATCCACTTCACAATTTTGTAAGGTCCATAGTATCGAGGTTTAAGCTTTTCAACTCCACTATTCTTAACTGTATCGCTGCAATCTCAAGAACACCAATTCTCTCACCTCATAGCAGCTCTCTATTTTTTTCCGGTCTACATAATTCTTTTGCCAATTTTGTGCCTACTCCAAGTTATCCTTTAGTGCCATCAATATCTCTTGACTGTGATCCATCAAGTCACTTATTGTTGGGACTCTACTATCTAAAAGCAATAGATCAGTGAAAGATAGTGCATCATAACCATATAACCTTAATGGACATGTGTGAAGTATTGTAGCAATATTCACCCAAGTGCAACCACTTGATCCATGTGGTCTGCTAGTCTGAAACATAGTTTCTTAAGTACACTTCAATTCACTTATTCACTATTTTGTTTGTCCATCAGTTTGGGGATGGTAGATGTTACTTGGTGTGAGTTTTGTACCTATCAAGTGAAACAATTCTTGCCAAAAAGAACTCATTAATCTGTTGTCTCTGTCATTGGCAATGTTTTTAGGCAAACCATGTAATCTTAATATCTCCTTGAAGAATATATCTACTACTTGAGGTGCCTTGAAATCTAAAGCAATAGCAATAAATTGTGCATACTTTGTCAATATACCAACCACATCATAAACATAGTCTCTACCTTGTACCTTGGGTATACTTTGTCAATCTACCAACCATATCATAAATATAGTCTCTACCTTGTGCATTGGGTAAACCTATGATGAAGTCCATGGATAAGCTCTCCCATTTTTGCTCAAGAATCGGTAATGGTTGAAGCAGCCCTAAAAGAGAAATTTGTTCTCACTTGTTCCATTGGCAAGTCATGCATTCTCTAATATGCTTATAGACATCCTCCTTCAAACCCTTCCAAGAAAACGTCTCATGGATTTTCTTGTATGTCTTTTAATACCCTTCATGTCCTGTTGTTGGACTATCATGAAAGGATTTCAAAATCTTCTCCTTGATCTTAGACTCAAGCACCAAAAAGATTATGTTTTTGTAGAGGATCAGCCCTTCCATCACAACATACTCGTCGTTTTTCACAACCTCATCAAGGATGTTTGGCAGCTAATTTATTCTTGGCATACTCAGCAACAATGGAAACCTTCCAATCAGTAGAAAGGACAGATAATGAGCATAGAGTAGGCCTCCAAGGGTGCATCAACTACCACATTCCTCTTGCCCTTCATGTACTCTATTTCAAAATCATAAGCTTGCAGCTTGCTTACCCAATTTTGTTGGCAATCACTCAATTTTTTTTACCCAAGAAGAACTTCAAACTATTATGATCAGTCTTCACAACAAATTTTCCACAAACTAAGTACTGTCTAAACATCTCTAGTGCATGCATAATTGTCAAATATCCTTATCATAAATGGTATATCCCTTCTCTAAATTGCTTAATTTTCTGCTCTCAAATGCAAATGGATGCCCTTTCTGGGTTAGGGCAGCTCCAATACCTTCTCCAAATGCATCACATTCAACGACGAAGGGCAATGAAAAATCAAGAATAGCAAGTACAGGGCACAAGCTCATTACCTCCAACTTGTCAAAAGTTTTTTGAGCAGCTTCAGACCATTCAAAAGCTCCCTTATTTGTTAGATCAATCAAAGGAATGACAAACTGAGAAAATCGTTTCATGAACCTCCTATAGCAGTAGCAACATAAACCCAAAAATCCTTTCAATTGTGTCAGATTAGTGGGAGGTGACCAATCTAGATTTACTTGGATCTTTTGCTAATCCACTTGAACACTCTTAGCACTTATGACATGTTTTAGATACAAAATCTCTTCCAAACCAAACTCACCTTTGGACAACTTAGCAAAGAAAGATTGTTGCTCCAAAATACCCAAGACTTTATCTAGATGTTCCAAATGCTCCTCCCAAGTTGTACTATATATCAAGATATCATAAAAGAACACTAATACAATTTTTTTGAGTTTCTTACTAAATACTTGGTTCATGCATGACTGGAAAGTGGTTGGAGCATTAAGAAGTCTAAACGGCATGACCAAAAACTCAAAATGTCCATAATGACACCGAAAGGCTATCTTCGCAACATCTTTGTCCTTCATGTAGATTTGATGGTATCCTAATCTCAAATCAATCTTGGAGAAGTATACATCTCCACGCAATTCATCTATTGCTATTCTTGATGGCCTTCTTGAACAAGGCCCTATAGTCAATACACATTCTCATTGTGCCATCCTTCTTGACAAAAACTACTAAAGATGCAAATGGACTAGTGCTAGGTCTTATGAATCCCATGTCAAGAAGTTCTTTGACAGCCTTCTCTATATCCCCTTTATACCCTCTTTGATGATGGTATGGTCTAGTGATAATAGGTTTAGCCCCTTCTTCTAACTCTATAGCATGTTGAAACCCTTTATACAATGGTAGTCCCAAAGGCATGTCACTGAAAACTACACAATGCCTATCCAAAAAAATTTGAATATCGACATGATGAGTACCTTTCTTCCCTGATGGAGACTTTGTGGGAAGAATCAAGCAATTTTCTGCCCATGCTACTTGGCCTCTACAAAAGATTATCTCCATCCTCTTTGTTGTCACCACCCGTGGAGCTCTGTTAGAGACCCCTCTAAGGACAATTTTCTTCCCATCTGCTATGAACTTAAGCTCCATAGTTTGGTAGTTCTGTGAATACTCACCTAGAGAGTGCAACCATTGTACACCCAAAACCATATTAGTATCTCCTAAACCAGCCACATAAAAGTTATCACATACCTTATGGTCCCCAAGAGTTATATTGAGTTGCTTGATTACTCTAGTGCATGGGATGGTGAATCCATCAACTACTGTGACATTGAAACCTTCAAATTCTTCTCCCTCCACTCTTCTCTTCATTAACAAGCCTTAATCGATAAAGGTAGCCCCATCATCAATGAGAATGGTCATTCTTTGTCCTGCAAGCACTCCACAAACCTTGAAGTGAAGATATTTTGGGCTCCTAAGAGAACAGAAAGTGTACTCTCCCTTGTGACCTCATATTCTATCCCTTCACTAATATGATCAACAAAATCTTTAAATACCTCAAGATCATCTCCTAACTCTAAGTCTTTATCTAACACTTCAATTTAATGTATTTGTCCTTTACCCAAGCATCTATGTCTAGGAGTCCATGGCTCTCTAGAAGAGAAATATAACTTCTTCCTCTTGATTTCATTCTTTGTCTTATCCATTTTGCATGGTTTAAGAGGGGCTGCCTTACGTTGCAAAATGTCCTTGTGAAAAGATCTCCCATGTTGTCTGTTGTACCCAAAATTAATTTTTTTTGCTTCATTAAGTCATTTTGTAAAAAATAGTTAAAATCTTGTAAAAATGGCCGTCAAAAGTCAAAAAGGTCAAAATTTCCAAAAATAGCAATTTTCTATTTTTAGAAATTTTTGAAAAATAAATAGACCATAGGGTTTTTTCTGCGTTTATTGTCAAAAGGATGCTCATAAATTTTTTCTATAAATAAAAATTTGCATGTCAAACCATATTTTTTAGGGATTCACACATGTTGGTGAAAAACCCTGATTTTTCAAAATCCAATCTGACGATCTAGGTCTCTTCAAAATGAAATTGTCTACAAAACCCAGACTTAAGTTTTTCGGCCCCTTTTTTTAGGAAAATGGCTAAAAATAGAATCTTTGTAGAAAGGGCTCAAACTGATTTTGATTGGTTGATTTTACATCTTGATCGCACTGGTCCAGTCAGAATCGTCAAAAAGGTAGTTTTTCTCTGGTGGATCTATTTCACTTTTTTAGAAGAAAAATCAGGTCCTTCGAGTCATCAATGGAGGATGGCTAGCTGCCAGGTGTCAGAATCTAAGTCTCAAACGCTGTACAAATCAATCCACGGTAAAGATGCTCAAAAAACGGTAAATAAAGGGGAATCTAAAAATAGCCAAATTTGTGAAAAAAATTCTCTGTGGTGAAGATGGGTGCCTTATTTCAAGGAAGGCGCCCAAGTCAACTTAAGTTAGAAATTTTTTGAAGACGTCTTCATGAATGCATGCTTTGGCCACCTTACTTTTTAGGAATTCTTTGTGTTGATGCAAATGAAGTCAGATATTTTTGCATGTGGGCTCTAAATTTAGCGTTTTTGAAGTAAAGTGCTTGTTTCACCTTCAAACTTTATTTAAAGAAGCTTTGGGCATCCATTCATTATTTTACAGGTTGACATCTAAAAGAAAAGAGCTACCATTTTCTTTTCATCAAGATTTGAAGACTCAAACAAAGTGATTTTTCAGCATTCTTCGTGGATTTGAGATTGAGAAGCACAAAAGATCACTTTCCCATGGTCTATTTTTCTAGGGCATCACTTTTCAGAAATAGGTGGTCAAAATTTTCAACTTTCATAGATCTAGGTCTACTTCTTTTTCATTCTTCTTCAAGATTGGAAAAAATTTCGTTTGCTTCTTCGGCTTCTATTTGTTAGGAAACCATGCATGTTGAAGAAATCCTCAGATTTTTCAAAATCTAACAATCTGGGTCTCTTCAGAATAAGATTATCTACAAAACCCAAACCTTTGCTTTTTTTGAAAAAATTTGCTTCTACGGCTTCCAATTTTTAGAAGGTCTATCATTTTTGGGAAAAACTCAACTTTTCGAAAATCTAACAATCTAGGTCTCTTCACAACGAGATTCTCTACAAAACCCAAACCTCAACTTTTTTCGAAAAAATTTGCCTATGGCTTCTACTTTTTAGGAAATCTTGCATGTTCTTGAAAAAATCAGTTTTTTGAAAATCTAACGATCTGGGTCTCTTCAAAATAACATTCTCTACAAAACCCAAATTTCAACTTTTTTCGAAAAAGTTGCCTCTTTTTGAAGAAAAAATCAACAAGCTATTTTTAGCTTTTGTGCAAAACTTGTTCGAACCTAGTCGTGTTCACAGTCAACCTTTAAGTTTTCAGACATGCAATTCTCTCTAATAGAAATCAGGTCCAAATCAGTCTTGCTTCATGATTTCTTGAAGACATTTGACACTGACTTGCATCAAGTACATCCAGTGGTTGATCTGAATACTTTGAAAGGCATAGATAGCGTTACAATCAAGAATCTTGATCATTTTGGGTTGCTTGCAGCAGCTTCTTTTCCCATCTTAGCGCAAAACATTGAGTTTGTGATTGCTTGTGTCAAGCATTACAATCCAACTTCATGAGAAATGCAATCAGCGGATGGGTGTATTATTTGCAGCCTCAAGCCGGGAGACATTGAGAGATGTTTTTCCATTCCACCATGTGCGGATAACTTTATTGTATCAACTGAAGAATATGAAAAGGAGTGGAATGCGCAAAACGATCAGTGCCAAAAAAGGATTGCACAAAGGTGGCTGAAAGAGAAGCGAAACACTTTGCCAAAGAACATTGGATGTGGTGAATTCAAGGATGAATTCGCAATCATGATTACTCTACTCAGCCGATTCACAGGTCAAGCAGAAGCGCATAAGTTTCAGCCTTGGATGTTCTACATCATGTCCCAGATTGTCAACAAAAGAAAACACTATGATTGGCCAGCATTGATCAGTGATACTCTTCACCGCCAAATCATAGGGTTCTTCAAGGCCCATGAATTCCACATGATAGTATACCTCGTATATCTAATGGCCTTTCAAGGCAAGTTTAGAGGTTTGAATGTCATTGGAACTCTAGGTGTTCAACATGTGTATGAGCATTAACCGCAATTAGAGTTTTCACAGTTAGAGCGGCATTTCAAACAGGTGAATGATCTTTTTCTAATGCATAGGTGTGAGATCTTGACAATGAGTTGCTTATATGGTTTTCAGCAGATGCCATATTGGCGATGGCGGATTGGGCTGATTCATTTATCGAATTTCCCACTTTCTCCTACATTAGAGTATATGGCTTCTCAAGAGATCCAGTCATGCTACCTAGATATCCAACGGATAAGGTAGTGTTCATGGAGTTCCTAAGGCAAGTACATGAAGTTCATCTCCTTTTTGCGTAATAGACGCAAGCCTGCATTTAGTTTCCCATGTGAGATGAGCATATATAGATGTAAATCAGCAGCTGATGCTAAGTTGATGAGCAATGAACCATCAAAGCTTAATTTCAAGGTTTTCAAAGAGAGGCATTCATATGACCCTTGGGGTCTCTTGGCAGCTTGTCTTGGTTAGAATCATTCACATAAACCTACAATGGAATTTTTTTGGGTTAATTGTGAAGATGAGTTCGAAGTGCGCAAGCACGATTACAGTAGACTTACTCTTCATCAGATTGTTGATTTCTTATCAGAAGATGTGGAGGGTTTGTCAGATGATGATGGAGAATTCCTACTTCCCACATATGCTAGAGATCAGGTTGATCAACAACCACTTCGATCAATTGATTGGTTCGCCAAGAGAGCACCTTGATCGAGGAAAGAACAAGTTGGATTGTCAAGAACAACAGACTATTCTTGAGTAGCAAGAGGACATGGAAGGTAGTCATTCCAGTTACAGAGCCGCCAGTGGTTCATTTATCACTACCTTCTAGATTGAAACCCAGAGTTAAAGCAATGAGCAATCCTCCTAAAGGTACCAAGGTTAGCAAAAAGACAAAGAGCTTGAAGGAAAATGGGAATCGGCAAGAACAATCAACGGATGCACTGGAAGTCCCAGTTGAGGAAGTATCACAAGTTGAGATAGAGCCTTCATCTCCTATTCTTCCGTCATCACCACAGCCTTCTATTCACATAAACTCAAAAGTGGATTCACCAATTCGCAATGTCTCAACACTGATTGATCCATCAAGAGTGGCTAGAGTTGGAACCAATTCTCCCAGAGAAGTTAGTAGAGACCCTTTGTCTTGGCTTGAGAACCTCCTAGGCAGGAAGAGAAAGCCTTCTTATCAGTTGGACTTTGCAGAGTTTGATAACGTCTACCAAGACACAACAAAGAAGAAACTCAAGAAGCAGGTTCACGTGGAGAAGAATGTTGATAATGAGGTTGTCGTTGAGATTGCTACACTGCCAGAAGACAAGAACATAGATGAGATTGAGATTGATGACTTCACATTGGTCAAAGCCAATATTGGTAGAAGCACCCGGCATGCTGATGTGAATCTCTTTGAGGCTGCAACAGTTAACCTGAAGGAGAGAGTGCTTAAGGATGGAGAAGACAAGGCAGCCCTCAAGGCTGAGAATCGACAACCACGACGATACATTTCCAATCTACTTCATGGTACTTCACACATCATTGCCTTGCTTCCACAGATTCTGGAGTCACCTATAGATCAATATCAACTGAGTCAATTGGTTATATATGGGAAACATCTGAGAGATTGGATAGAAGATTTCATCACTAGGGGCAGATTTATACTTGCAGAGATGTACCAGTTGAGGTACAACGCCCATGATCTTTGTTCGAGGATTCAGGAGTTTGAGTAGAGTATAGCAGAGAGGAAGCCAAAAGATGAAATCGCCATTGCTGATTTGAAAACGGTTTATGATTCAAACGTTACAAAAGAAAATAAAAAGAAGTTTTTTGCTTGGAGAGAACAACACCTCTTCAAAGTAGAAATATATGAAAGAACATCTGTAAGAGTGGCAAAATAGAGACAGAAGGTTGCCAGTGCTCTCAAGTTCATAAGCACGTTTGTCTCCCAGATCCCGTGCCAATATCTTCATGATGATGGGACTTACTTTGATCTTGGTGAAGTACAGACAGAATTCCAGAATGTGGTCCGTGACAACTTTAATGGTGATCTTGCTACCTACAAGATGAATCATATTGCCACAATGTCAGCAAAATTTGATAAAATAGTTGAAGAGAGGAAAGAATTCCTAAGTGTGATTGAAGATGGTGAAAAGATGTTGGAGAGGCAGTACATTGTTCTGGACAATATCAATGTTCCTGATGAAGAGGCAATTAACAGCTTCTTGGAGGACATGGTTGTCCAAGATACCAGTGAGTAAACTTTCAATTGAAGCATGCCAAGATTTCCAAGAATAGAACTCAAGTGAAGGCAGCAATTAACTTGATGCCTTTTCCAAGTTAAACTAACTGTTCTTTTTTCATGCATATCTATTCTTTGGGAATATCTATTGTATAGTTGGAGCTTTCCTTGCAGTTAACTAATGTTAGCTTTCTAGTTAACTGTTAGTTATTTTTTGTTTAGAATAAGAAATAAAGCTTGCATGTTGGAAAAATTAGTTGTCAAAAACAAGGAGATTTTAGGGATCCCTACTCCTTTGTTTGTGTATAAATAAGGGCAGCCTTGCCCATTTATTTTTTAACCGTGCTTGTGATAACAAAATTGCTAAGCCTACTTGTGCCTACAAGTTTGCTATCTAGTGTCTATTCAATTGTGTCAATTGTAATTTGGTTGATCACATATTGTATGCCTACATTTGCTACAATCTGTTGTCCTAGAAGTTTGTTTACTCTTATAAATTGAGGAAGGAAGTCTCATGCCTACTTTGCTCTGATATACTATCTCAATCTATTTCAGCACTTTGTTGTATGTTTTGCTTTAAATAATTTTTATTTCAGCTTACATCTCATAAGTACAATGAGTCTTCGGGTGTGTTCTAGATGTGAGCTTATTTAAGCTTTTGTGTTATCAATCATTCCTTCTTTACTTCTAATTCTCAGGCTTTGAATTTACTTGAGTAATTAGAAGCGTCATTAGTTGAGGCCTAGTTGTAGTTGAAAGTTTATGAAACTAGAGAAAACCTTAGCTACGACGCAAAGATTTTTATAACCTTGTGCTCTCAGCTGAGATAAAAAGATTGGCAATTAGTTTAGTATTTCTTTTTAAGCATAATCAGCAAAGAGGGAGCTTCCCCTCCTAATTTGAAGAGCAGTCTAACTGTGCATAGTTGTTTGTTCCTAATTCGCATTCCAGAGGTGCAAATTGAAACACCAACTTTGTCTTGATGGTTCATTCCTCACATAAGATTTGTTCTTGGTTGTGGTGTCCTCCAGACTCAAAACCCTCTTAATTGCATCTTGCATAGAGGTAGGCTCAAAAGCCCTAACTAGGCATCGTAGTGACTTTGATAGTCCCTCCATGGACAAGATCATAAGTCTCTTCTCCATGAGATAGGGCACCATGACTAAAACTCGTTGGAACTCAACTACATAATCCTCCATAGAGCCATGATGGCTCAAACGTATCAACTCTTTGAAATGCATCTTAGGGTCCTTCCTATCAAACCTATATATGAGCCTCTACGTGAAATCAACATATGTCAACACACTATGGTGTCCTTGTGTGATTAAGCCATGATGCTACCACTCATGCGTTGTTCCATCCAAATGAAGAATAGCAAATTTGATAGTGTCATCTTCTATCATCAGGTTGAGTGAAAAAAATGTATCTAGTTTTTTAACCCAAGATTGTGTAATGACCTTCCCCTAGCCGTCAAAAGTTGGGAGAGTCACCTTACTCACCCTATGTTGAAGGTCTTTGTTAAATGGTTGTCTCCCTCCAGATCTAAACCTAGCATTATGATATTGTGCAAATGGCACACAACACTGATCTTTTGGATTGATTCTTGAGTATGCAACTATATTGGCATTATTATCATTGTCTGTTGGATTCAACTCCTCTTCTTGTTGTGACTCAACCCTAGGCAAAAATGTAGGCGCTATAGGTCTGGGCGTTGATGGAACCGTTCTATATGACCTATTTGAATTAATACCTTCTACACCATTTGGAGCAGATTTCCCAACACTCCATTGTTGATTCATTTTCCTAAGAGTCCTCACCATCTCTGCTATAGGAGTCCTCACCATCTTTGTTGTAGGAGTCCTCACCATTTCCACCATAGACTCCCTCAAGGTGGATTGAAATTCTCTGGCCAGCTTTTTGTTCTCCGTCCTAATGACCTCTTGGAAGTGGGCTTCCTCATCTCTATCGCCATAGCTTCCTCTTTTCTCTTTTCCCTTCGCATATACCAGATTTCCCTACCACTTTTTTGCATGAACCCCATCACCACACAAATCTACCCAACAAGTTGGCAAGATCTTTGCTCTTATACCACTATAATGTCCCTTTCTAGACTTTTCAATGACAGCAACAGTTTGGAACACAAACAACAATATTCACCAAATAACATAAACACAATCTTCACCAAACTATATCCAAACAGCAATAATTACTTATACTCAAACAGCACAAATAAACTTGCACAAATGATTTGAACTCCAACAATATCTTATATTGATTACAATCTAATCTCTACAACAAGGGACTGTTATGAGTATGACAGCCATTACACAACACACAACATTACCCAATAATGCTCACACTGACTCACTAAACATTCCTACATATCCTTGAAGCTCCAATGCACTCCCTAAGTGAGAATGCCTCTAATGTCCCCATTTTCTGAGTGGTCACCTAATGGGGTCTGTTAGCCTATCCTATTCTCGTAGGCTAAGTTGGAGGGCTAAGGGAATGACCTAATTGATTAAATATTATATTTAGTCAATTTTATTGAGCAAATTGAAGATATGAAGTGACATCCTATATTTTTATGAGCCATTTGGTGAAGGAGAAATAATTAAATAAAATGGCCTTGAAGGTGGACGACCTAGGCAAGGGCCTAAAAATGTGATATCAAGGGTCATAAAGAGGTTTGTTCCCCTTGGAGAAGACAATAAAAATAAAATAAGAATACTTTATTGAGGTCAGCCAAGATTGGAGGAGAGAAAAAATAAAAATAAAATAAATATTTTGCCTTGAGGAGGTCGACTAGATTTGGAGAGGAAAGGTGGCTATAAATATAAGAACACTCGAGGTCATTTGGGTATTGATTCATATCATATTTTCATTTGGAGATTCTTCTCTTTGGCCGCAACTTTGGTTGTCAAATATACCCCTTAATTTTTGCCTTTAAATTTCAGTCACAACAATGCAAATCATGCACCCGTTAAGAATTAGCTCTAAACCAAAACACAGCTGAAACAACTCTAACCAAGAATGCACCCTAAAACCATTTAAGGAGGAGGGGCGGGCATATGGTCAGAGGATCCCTAGGATCTAATAACTTGATAACAATTGAAAATAGAGAGCTAAACTCGACACCAAGAATGTGCATGCAAGATCCTTTTGCAAGGCGAGGTGTTAACATATGGTGGAGTGCTAGATAATTAAGTGAAATACAACTTCTTTTGCAAATGCAGGCATCCACAAGCAGTGGGAATACTCCACTTATTTCGTGGGTGTGATTATTACAAACATTTAAAGGCGGCAAGCCAACCAATTAACCTCACTTCCACTTAAACTGTGGGGGGTATACAATCCACACAACCACTTTATTACGTGGGGGAAATACAACAAAAGTAAATTGCAACAAACAAACAAATTGTTGTTAGTACTACTAAAAAACTTACAAATGATTGATAAACAGCTGCAATGTGACAACCATGAATTCCCAAAATGTCCAATGGTTAGAGTATCACTTCCTCTAACATTTACAATGCCAAAATGATATAGAAAGAAACTTAGAACAGCATTATAACAATTTCAAATTAATCTGATCAGAAACAGGAAATACAGAAAATCAGATCAGCAAAGATAGAATTCACCAAATTCGACATATCTTCTCCAATTCAGCTCGGAAAGCTCTCATACCATAGCCAATCAACAGCTAAGAGCTACGCGTCCAACATCCACTGAGAAAACGATCCCAAAATAGAGAGAAACAACTGGCATGATTCCCAAGGCAAAAAAGAAGGAAGGTACGGCCTCCAAAAAGGGTCGACCTTCTCCCAAAAATCAGAAACTCAAAGATAAAATCTGCAAACTTGCAGAAAGGGGCGCCCTCCACAGTAGAACAGCATGGGCTAACACCCAGAACCAAACAAAAATCTGACTTGAAGCTATGAACAGAAAACAACTTCAGCCAGGCCAAATCAGCAACTTGCAAAAACAGGTTTTACATCAGCAACCTATTCGATTCCAACAATTGAAGCTCCATCTGTATTTCAAAGTGAAATACAGCCATGATGATCCACCTAGGAAGCCATAGTTGCAGGCCCAAAGGTAGGATTGAGTTCGCTAAGCTTCCCCTTAGCCAGGTTCTGGATTCAAACTAGCAGCAAAACCTTACTATTCAATTTCCAAGATACGAATGAATGAACAAAGCATCAATAAATAAGCTTCCAAAAAGGAGATGAATCAACTGTAACCTCCAAACAAGAAACTCTTCAACTTCTCCAAGAGGCGTCCATTTCAAAAAGCATTTCTTTTTGAAATATTTAAAACTCTTCATATTTCTCCCAAGTCTTCCCATTTAGAGGAATAAACATTTAATAAAATATTAAATGTATCACTTTATGGTCCCAACTTAAAAACAACTTAAAGTCATTAAGCTAGGCGTGGGGTACAACTTCAAAACACAATTTTAACTAAGTATAAAACTTAGTCCAAGGAGACAATTATCACCAAACTGGAAACTAAGACATTACCAAAATTTGGATAATGAACTACACCATACTGCTGATGACGACACTGCCAAAATAGACTTACTAAAAATAGCCAATGCCAAAAATAGTAAGTTCACTGCAAACTCGACAGAAGGCCAAACAGAACAACCACACTGAACTGCAAAAGGCTGAATTGTTGCTAGAATGATACTGCTATAAATTGACTAACCAAAAATAGCAACTGCTATAAATAGTAAGTTTGCAAAACATCAAATTGAACACCGACTGAGCAGTAAACAAGACTTACTATAAATAGTAAGTGTTTCCAAACGCCTTCTGAGCACAAACCGGGAAGCCAACATGACTTACTATAAATAGTAAGTGCCTGGAAAGGTTATCAGATGGAGATGCATGTTACACCATTCTGAAGCTCTCTGAAAACCCAGAAAACTCCTAGAAACACACTTCCAAACTCCTGCATGCAAGCCTTCAAAAATGCATCTGAAACCTCCTATAAAATAGGAAACTCTAATTTTCCAATCTGCTTAGCCTACGAGTTTCCGGAAATAGGCTAAAACCTCAAGAAGAGCGTAGGGCTAAAATTGGGGACATTACATGTTGGGCTTTATTCCAAGGACGAAAACCCTTGTGAATATGGTGAGTTGGAAGAAAACATAGCTCATCTTGTGGAGGACTCATAATGGAGTTCTAATAGCACTTCATTGGAGACATTTGGGGGTTTGGAGCATCATTGCATAATCAGATTTGCAGATCAACGTTGGAGCAGCGTTGTGGCATTTTGTGTGCAAATTGCATTAGGGTTTTTCCCTAATTTGGAGTGCCACTTTGGAGCAGACTTGAGCGCCCATTTTTGGAGGGCGATTTTGCATTTCCGGAGCAGCAAACCCTAAGCGCTTGCCAAGGAAGGATTAGCGTATCTAGGGTTTGATGTTTGAACTTTGAAGACTAATTTGCATATTTGTGGTATGTACAATCTTAGCTTTAGATCTGATTTATAGAGCAGAAATCTGGGTGTATGTTTAGCATGTTTGAGCCCATGAATTCATTGAAAATTAGTCCAGAATATTCTGTTTTGTAACAGCAGAAGTTACCTATAAAAAATCAGATTTGTATGTGGCATTTGGATGCCCTATCTTGTGTTTTTCATGATGGGTTTCATGTTTGATATGAATATCAAATGGTAGCATCATTTGGGCACTTGTATGTTCGCTGTGATATTTTGTTTTCAGAAAATTTAAAAAATCAGAAATCAGAATTAGGGTTTGCGCAGAAATAAAAATCAGAATTTTAGGGCAGATCCCATTGGGGATATTTCAAATGCCCTCAAGAACCAAATGGTTTTCATCCTCTAATTCCAGAATTCAACAGGTTTTCATCCACTGATCATAGTCTCTTATGGGTTTCATCCACAAAAGATCACTTGAACACAGTGCCTAGAAGATACAATAACATAAAATGGATGCCTCCCAATGCAAACTTTTCCCAAGTTTATATCCTACCCAAATGACAAGACTAGATGACCTAAACCTAAATTGGGCACCAAGGCCCAAATTTGAATTCTACACGCTACATCATAGGTCAGCCTTAATGGGTTCTTTACAAGTTTCAATACAGGTCGGCCTTACAAGCCTTACAATCTTTCCCTTCGAACGTTTGAAGTTTTTCCTTCCTTCCAACTTGGCACAAGTCAAGCAATAGCTCCAACCCTCAATCATCAATGTGTCATTGAGTTTTTCCTCTCACCCTAACATGGGTCAAGTGATATCTTCGAACTCCAATGCCCAATAGCTTCTCAGCATGGGTCTGGTGGTAGCTTTGAACCATGTCTCCCGATAGTTCCCTGTAATGTCCCGTTTTTTATTACATAGAGAAATATAATATTATTTTAATTATTTAATATTTTCCTTCAAATGCTAACTCAAGAGGAAATACTATTAATTAAATAATATTATATTTAAAATGACTTATTAAATGCAGATTTAAAAATAAGTCACAATTGAAAATTAAAAAACGAAAAGAATTTGAACAGTCAGGCATACAAAGCCAAGAGTCAAGGCAAAGGTTTTTAAAACAATTATGTGGAGCAAATTGCAGCAGGTTGGATTTGATTTTGTGAAACAGGTGTTTGGCTGGAGTTCATCCAGAACTTTGTGAGGACGAAATCCTTCTCACCAGGAATATCATCTTTGGTGTTGGAAGATACACCCGGGGTGATTGCTGGAGAAATCACATAGGTTTCTCACCTTGGTTTAACTGATTTGGTTTGTGGAAAATTGTGAAATCTTTTCTAAAGACAAATTTCATTGTTTAGTTTCATATTAAGGTGAAGTATTTCAGGGTTTCTCTGGATTTGTGGAATTATGCAAGCTGTAGATTTATGGTGATGAATAATAATATAAATCTTTGTTAGCAGCTGAATTCAATTCTAGTGATAATATTCATTTCCATATCATTGTATTCTTTGGTGATTGTGGAAGATAAATAAGTGAGTGTCCTCAAAGACAAATCTAATATCTTGAAAATTGGAGAGCTGAAAGGGGGTTGATGGCACAATACAAAGATTCAATTCATTCAATTTTTGGTAGGATGCCACCTGAAGAACTACACAGTATTTAGAGGAGTTTCATTTTAGCTTCTCCGACTTGTTGCCTCTACTACAACATTAATCAAGAAAATAAATTTGTGGTTCTTATTTCAGTGCAAGGCTACGCTGAACTTGGAATATTGTCTTATATGCAAAATTGTGAGGAATTTATTATTTCTATCGGGATGCTCCTTATATGCTAGACGTCTGGCTTCTTTGTACTACCGCTCCACTTCCTTATTTGCCATTCCTTGTCTTGAAGATTAATGATTCTTGGAGGAGTCGGGTTACAACATTTCAGGAGTCGGTATTTAGAGCCAAGAATTTGAGGCTATACAGTAACTTCAAAATTATTATCAAAAATAACCATTGAGGGCGACGAAATATTCAGGAGTCGAATTATTAAAGATTGATGCCTCTGACCGCCAGAATAAAGACTAGCTGGAGGAGATGTAGTGTATGTGGATCCTTTAGTAGATACGTTGATGTCTATATTCAGGGGAATTCAATTAGAGGAGTTGTAACGCCATTCTTGCCGCTAAGAGAGTTGAAGTTCCATTTACCTTTCCTGGCATATTGAATTTAATCTTCAAAGTCTCGAACTTCATATTTGGAACCGTATTTCTCATAGTGTCACGCGCCCGTAATCAGCATAGAAGACCGTCGATAAATAAGGGAGCCGAGAAAACATTGAGTTTGAAGAATTTCACGAATTAAGTGAATCGATTTGGCATGTTTTGAGTCGTGAGAAGATAGCGGTTCACATTGATAGAAAACTGAAGAAAAAATTGAGGAGCCAATGTTCTCGATGAGTCGGGAGTCTTGGAAGTTGTTTCTTTTAAAAGAATCGAAAGCCGCTCATGTTATTTAAAAGATTTAAAGTGGTATCTTATTGAAAGGAGTCGCTGTATGTTTTCAAGGCAATGCATGAGACCAAAGAGAAGTGACGTGGAGTATTAAGACAACTGCACTCTTCAAGTAATTTATGACAGGTAATTTACATCTGGCGGACGATGGTTAAGTAGTGAAATTTAATATTATCAAAGTCCTGCCACTACAGTTTAAAAATGGTTTGTGGCATTCGTAAGGAGGAATTGAAGGGAAGTTGAATGTTTATGGAGAGCTCAACAGTGATTCAATCTTGTATGGTCTCTATAATATTGCCACTGGGAAAGAAGAGAATTTACACATCCACACGTGATAATAGGTCATTTGGCTGTGGACTGTATATTCAGAAATCAGCACGTATCCTAGGTCAGGATGCTTATGTTATTATGATGTATGGAATATTTATGAAGACATTAAAATATTGAATATGAGTTTTCAGAGTTTATTATATCATTTGTATTTATGTTGTTTGTAATGAATAACTATTCACTGCAATTGGAATAATAAGGAAGTGATTGGAGTTAGCAAAACTGAAGTTCTCATTTAAACATTAAAACAAACTAGGAAACGAGTTCACAACTTCTTTTAAGCAAACTGTTTGACGAAAATGCCTGAACCAGTTAGTTAGAGAAGTCACGAAATTTTTTATAGCAAACAGGGCAGCGCATTACATTCCCCGACATGGATCGGGTGGTATCTTCAAACCCCGACGCCCAAGAACTTCCTGGCATGGGTAAAGCGGTATCTCTGAACCACAACGCCTAACAACTTTCCCGCATAAGTCAAGTGGCATGCCCGATCTCTTATCTCCAACAACTCCTTGGCAGGTGTCAAGCAACAACTCTGATTTCCAAACTTCAACATCTCCCTATGCGAGCAGCCTTTTATTTGGTTTTTGAAAAAGGGACATGACATAAATAGAATGGGAGAAGTCAAAGTCTTGGCCTTTTCCCATATAGAAATCAGCTAAGGTTATCTTTTCTCAGTAAGGTGCAATGGATTTTGAATGCAAGGGTGGATCATGAGGAAGAAGACAGTGGCCATTCTAAGAAGATTGTTCCTCAAGTTGACAAAAGCCCTTCCTTCATCAAACACTTTTTTTCTTTCACACCCCCATCAATAAATTGATTCTCAACTTCACTAGGCTTTAGTCCCAACCTGCACTTTAAATAATAATTAATAACACCATACTTTGAAGACTGTAAAGTAATTGGACAATTGTCAATCATCCAATAGAGGCGAGCATTGTCCTTCTACTATAACTAGAGCTTATATGCTTTGTAAAAAGAGAGTAGAAATTTTCTAAGCTCCTTCAGTAAAGAATTCATTTGAAACTCCCAGAGAGCAAAGTATAGAGCACATTCTATATTTCTGTAAAATCAATTGTAATCCCAATTTTGATAAATCTATAAGACTTGAAACTATTCTCCTCCTCGAATTGTCTCTATTGTCTACTAATTGTATCAAAAATATTGGCAAATTTCTAGATGCACATTTACTGCATATGTGCTAATGTTTAGGTAGCAAATCATTCAAGTAATGTTCATAACTCTTTCTATTTTAGCATGTTGTTCATCTTGTTAGGAAATGGATTGAGATATAGAATTTAAAGTGTTTGCAATTGGGAAAGTGTTCTGAGGACCCAGACTCTGCAAGTCAGAGAAATGCAGTTGGATCTCTTTATGGTTGTTGATTGCACTTTCATTTTGTTGTGTTTGAATTGTTAACTCTCTTTTTAATGAATTGAAAGCACCAATCTTACTTCTTTTCTAATCTTTATCTAACACTTACATTTATAATGATCAATATCTTTTCAAAGTGTAAATTATATTTGTTTGAAAGTCCATAGAAAGGTTAAGGGTACAAGGGATAATAAATATTTGTTCACCTGCAATGCGTAAATTATATTTGTTTGAAAGTCCAGAGAAAGCTTAAGGTACAAGGGATAATAAATATTTTTTCACCTGCAATGCCTTTGTTCATTTTAGGTATGGGTCTTGTTTAATTCTGTCAATTCAAGACTTCTAGTTGCAATACTATATGAAACCAGTATACTGTAGATTAGTCACAAACAATTGGGTCTAGGATTGTGAGATTGGATTTAGTTTCATTTTTGTAATAATTCTTCATTAAGCTTTGAGTCATTCGTTGATAAGCCTTGTAAAGCTCAATGTGTAGAGGAGTTGAATCCACTCCTATCAATTGGCCTGCTCGGCCAACATTTTAACCATTGAAACTTGCTTAGTTCCCATGTTTGACTCTGTACTCTGGAAGTATGGAAATTCCTCAATGAGCTTCATAGAAATGCTGAGTACTAGACAGATCACCCGCACAACAGTTGTTTCCTTTAACTCGAAGGAAATATACAATTTAAAAAATATTCCTGCATTTACCTACAGTCTTCTTTCGCTCAACAATTATCCATCAAAACCTAGTCATATTATAAAGCAGTTTTTAATCCAGTTTCCATTTACAAAGTGGTATCTTGAGTATTTACTATTTTATTTAAGGGCATGACGGACAGTTCTGGAAACTTCTTGCTTCCTTCAGAGTCTTGGCCTGATTTTAGTTTTAAATTCTGTAGCCAGATATTCTATTAGACAAGAATGCAAAATAATCAAAAATTATCTTGGCTTCACTCTCAGTGAAAATATGAATATCAAAATAGGTGAGGAAAAAAATGAAAATAAGGTAGAGTTATACAAACCTTGCTAAAGAAAAGTGGCCGAAACCGCTTATCTTTGCTCCTTATTATTAGATTGCTTGACTGCAAACCAATACATGTCAAAGCAAAGAAAATTCATTAAATAAAATTGAAACAATATACAAGAACATCGAACATCGATAGAAAAGATGCAAATTCCTTTTTGATGTCAAGTATAGATGTGTGATATAATATACTAAATATCCAATCATATAACTCAAAATAATTCTCACAAAGTTGAATTCATACAAATTTAGCAACCCATGGCTGCGTTATAATATAATCTTTGATTTATGTGTTGACAACAAAAAGACAATGAAAGCAAGTTATCAAGGCCTGAGAAGATAGGTCTACAGTAACCAAAGAAATGATTACATGTATAATCAAACTCATGGAAGAAACCTGAAAGTCATCAGCAAGAAAGAATACTAAATTAAACAACAAAATGACAATGAAAGCAAGTTATCAAGGCCTGAGAAGATAGGTCAACAGTAACCAAAGAAATGATTACATGTATAATCAAACTCATGGAAGAAACCTCAAAGTCATCAGCAAGAAAGAATACTAAATTAAACATGAAAGATAAGAATAATACCGCCTTGGCATCAAGTCATCAGGCTTAACTGCTAGAGAAGCCACAATTGTGAAGAGTTTAGACTGGCCAAGGTTATCAAAGATAGAATGTGTAAAACTATAGATGCGAATATGGCATTATATTGAGTGATTTGAGTGCATTAAACAAAGTCTTTAAGGCCAACCTAGATGTATACACTTCATGTTCACTACCATCTATTAATACCTAGATCTTTAAGGCTCATTACACATCACTCAATGCCCACCCTCACCAAGTGTGCATTGACAATAGATTTACAGTTAACTGGACAATTATTTTGGTTTTTTCACTTCTCTTCCATCTCACGAATAGAGCTACTCATCTCATTTGATGTTCATTGTTGAAAACTGTTAGCATCGGTCAGATGCAAATGATGATTGCATTTATTCATTATCATCATTTACATCCAATCGCTTTATTCAAGTATAGTTTTCGATCTACAAATTGAGGATATAAATTATATTTATTTAGATCGAACTTCTGTTTGATAAGTTTAAATGCGGGTGTCTTAAAGAGACTTAGGGACGGTAACTAAAGACAAGTCCGCTCATGAGACATGTCTCTCATGATACGTGTCTCACTTGAGATGCGACCGTCATGAGACGTGCCTCCCTAATGACGTGTCCCTCTAAGTCTTAAGACACAACTCCCCCTCTCCATATTTATAGGAGTTCCAAAACAACCAAGCAGACAATAGAAATCGAAAATTTAATCTGCTCTTTGAAAGTCGAACATCTGCACAGAAAATTCAGACTTAGTATTTTAGTGACATAAAGAATATCTTGACATCAACCTCCTTATTTCTGGTTTAGATTTAGAAGACATAATCTGATAGATTTGATCAAACATTTACATGGTATCAAAGCCACGTTGAGAAAATCCGAATCAAATCTAAATATCAGATTATTTAGAAAAATCGTATTTTTTTAGAAATCAAATACACATTACATTCTTCATAATGTCTAGTGTAATCAGATTTGAGGATCGTCTTGAAGGCACAAACAACTTTAATTCATGGAAGTTCAGAATCATGATTCTGAAAGAAAATAAGTTAGACTCATTTGTGAAAGAAAACAAGAGAGAACCTGAGGATGATCCAGAGAAAACTCAATGGATTGAGAACAATGAGAAAGCTATGCAAATTTTAGCAGATGCAGTTAGGGACCATATAGTACCTATTCTGTCAAAACATGAGACTGCATACCTAATGTTTATATCCCTTGAGAGCACCTTTGAAATAAACAACACCAGTAGGACCCTTGCTTTAAAAAGGCAACTTAATCATATTCAAATAAACAAAGGAGAGTCTATCAATGCATACTTCATGAGAATCACTGAACTAAGATATCAACTGTCAACAATTGGATATCAAATTGATAGCAAGGAGTTAACACTAATAGCTCTAGGAGGCCTACCAAACTCATGGGAGACATTTGTTCAAGGAATAAGTGCAAGATCTAAACTCCCTAAATTTGATAGGCTAAGAACTAACTGCTTACAAGAAGAAACAAGACTCTCAACTAAAGGAAACAATCAGAAACCCATAGATGAGGATATTCATGTGCTAAACATAAATTCTCATAAAAGGGGTAAGAAGAATTCTTATGGGAAAGGGTCATTCAAAAGAAAGAGGAATTCTTATGGAAAAGGATCATTCAAGAAGAGGAAAGACATCTCTCAAGTACAATGTTTTAGATGTGATCAGTACAGACACTATGCAATGAAGTGTCCTGATAGAACAAAACAACAATCATCATTTGCAAAAGTTGGAAAATCAAATACAGACTATGACTCTGAGAAATTTGTCTTCTACTCAGCACTATCAAGTCAAGTATCAAACCAAGATAACAACTGGGTAATTGATAGTGGTTAATCTAGGCACATAACAGGGGTTCAGAGAACACCTAGATACTATGAAAGAAGAATCTGACGAAGAAGTGACTATTGGGGATGATTTTGCACATCCAGTAAGAGGGGTTGGAACTTGCACCATAAATTTGAAATCTGGCCTCTCTACAACTCACCGGAGTACTGTTTGTACCAGGAATAAAAAGGAACCTAATATCCATTTCTGCTCTTGAAGACAACGGATATAGGGTTACCTTTATGGATGGAAAAGTTTTGGCATGGCCAAAGAACTCCAATATGAAGAAAGCACAAACTATAGGGGTGAGACAAGGATATCTCTACAAATTGTGCACGGATCCTAAACAAGCTCTTATTCATGAGACCTCTAATTCAAATGAAATTTGGCATCGAAGATTAGGACATCTCCACTTTCGCGCCCTACCTTCTGTAGAAAAATTAGTAACAAGATTGCCCAAACTAAAACAAATCCATGAAGGAACATGCAGAGGGTGTGCCCTAGGAAAGAATACAAAGGGATCCTTCCAAAATAGTTTGAGTAAAACCAAAACTGTATTAGAATTAGTACACTCTGACTTATGTGGACCCATGTATATACCCTCCATGGCGGGATTCTTATATTATGTAATATTTGTAAATGACTTCTCTAGGAAGACCTAGATATATTTTCTTAAGTGTAAAGAGTCAATAGAAATCCTTAAAAGGTTTAAGGAGTTCAAAGCACTTACAAAAAAAATCTCCGGGAAGAAAATCAAAATCCTAAGAACAGATAATGGGAAGGAATACACCTCACAAATCTTTAAGGAATTTTGTGTAAATGCTGGGATTAAGAGGGAGTTTACTATAGCCTACAACCCTCAACAAAATGGTGTTGCTGAGAGGAAAAATAGAACAATTGTAGAAGCTGCTAGAGCAATGTTGTTTAACCAAAACATTGAAACCTCATTTTGGGCAGAAGCCTCTAGGACAGCTGTCTACATTCAAAATAGATGTCCCCACTCACATCTAGATAACAAAACTCTTGAAGAAGCATTTACTGGTATAAAACCTGACATAAGTCACTTAAGAATCTTTGGTTGCCCTATCTACATTCATGTACCTAAAGAAAAGAGATCCAAACTAGAACCTTCTGGAAAGAAATGGGTATTTGTGGGATATAGTGAAACCTCAAAAGCCTATAGAATATACATATCCGGGCATAAACAAATTGAACTAAGTAGAGATGTCATATTTGAGGAAGACATTGACTTCAAAAGGGCAAAGAGTTCAAGTGAGATAGAAATTCAAGATCCTCCTAAAGACGTAGAAGAGGAGCCTGCTCCTGAGATTCAGAGGGAGTATCCTGAAGAAATCATTAAGAAAAACCAAACTGCTCCAAAAGAGGATCCAAATGACAACAGCAAGAAGAGACCTCTGTGGGCTAGAAAGATGATTAAAGAAGATGAGAATCATACAGCACCCAAAGGAACTTTTAGAGAAAGTAAGAGACCCAAAAGATTCTCAAGCTATGTTGCCTTAATGAATGAGATCATTAATTCAGAACCTACTAGTGTTGCGGAAGCCTTCAAACATCAAGTGTGGAAAGATGCAATGACAGATGAGTATCAGTACATTTTGAAAAATGATGTATGGGATATAGTACCAAGGCCAAAAGAGAAATCTGTTGTCTCTTCCAAATGGCTCTTCAAAATCAAACATGTTGTTGATGGCAGTGTAGAAAAACACAAGGCACGTTTTGTGGCTAGAGGTTTTTCACAAAAGGAAGGTATTGATTATGAAGAGACATTTGCACCTGTTGCTCGGTACACCTCTGTGAGAGCAGTAATAGCCATTGCAGCAACTAAAGGCTGGAAGATCCATCAAATGGATGTGTAAATTGCCTTCCTGAATGGGACCATTGAAGAAGAAGTCTATCTAGAGCAACTTGAAGGTTTTGTGATACATAAAACTGACTCACATGTATGCAAATTGAAAAAAGCGCTATATGGACTTAAACAGGCTCCCAAGGCTTGGTATGAAAGAATTGACAGCTATCTCTTGGGACTAGGATTCTCCAAGAATGATGCAGATCCAAATCTCTATTTTAAGGTAATTAAAGGTGATATGCTAATAATAATTTTATATGTTGGTGACCTGCTAATAACAGGAGAAGATCACCTTATTGCTCAAGGTAAAAAAGACCTGACTTCAGAATTTGACATGAAAGACTTGGGCATTTTACATTACTTTCTGGGGTTAGAAGTCTGGCAGAAGTCAGATAGCATCATCCTAAATCAAGGAAAGTACACTATTGATATTCTGAAGAGATTTGGGATGTTGGACTGTAGACCCATGTCTACACCTATGGAAACCAACTTGCACAAATTGAAAGAAGCAGCAGCAGAATCAAAATTTGCAGATCCTACTCTCTATAGACAGATAATTGGATCATTAATATACTTGGTTAACACCAGACCTGATATTTGCTATGTAGTGAATGCTCTAAGCTAGTTCATGTTGGAACCAAAGACAATTCACCTTGTTGCTGTGAAACACATATTGAGATACCTTCAAGGTACTATCGGATATGGTCTCAAATACATAAATGTCCAACTAGACTTACATGGATACTCTAATTCAGATTGGGCTGGAAGTGCAACCGATCGGAAAAGCACATCGGGATGTTGTTTCAATTTAGGATCAACTATGATCTCTTGGATCTACAGGAAACAGTCTTCAGTAGCACAAAGCTCTACAAAAGCTGAATATATTGTAGCCTCTATGGGGGGAAGAGAAGCAGGTATGGCTCGGAAATTGCTTGTGGGATTATTTGGTGAGCCCTTGAATCCTACTATTACCCATTGTGATAATCAGAGTTGCATTAAGCTTTCAGTAAATCCTGTATTCCATGATAGATCTAAGCATATTGAGATTCCTTACCACTATGTAAGAGACATGGTAGAAAGGAATGTGATCCAGTTGGAGTATATTAGTACAAATGATCAAACAGCAGACATTCTCACCAAGCCTCTCTCCAAAGTTAAGGTTGAACACTTCAAGAAGAAACTTGGTATGGTTGAAATGTAATTTGTTATTGAAATTGAGATTCAAATTGTTTATTTTGTACTAATGTATTTAAAGATGTTTAATGTGTAAACTCTTTTGTCATGTGTGTGACTCCATGACTTTATGGGCCCTCTCTCCCCCTTGTGTACATTATTGAAAGGTGATGATCTTTCTAATAATGAACACTTGTATTTGACATTGTAAAGTAACGACTCTACAATGATTAGTTGAACTATCATGATAGATATCATGTGACTTGATATCTGTGGATATGTCATGATAGTATCTCTTGGACATTTTTGATAGATATCATGAGACTTGATATCAGTTGAAGATCATTATGATCCTTATGAGATAATCATGGTGGATAAATGTATCCATGGATATGCCATGAATTTTATGGTAGACATCATGTGACTTGATGTTAGTGCAAATACCATTATGAAGATGTGTTATGATGAATGTCATGTGACTTGACACATTCAGAAGCATTTCATATCTTCTGATATTACGTGTAAGGTGATATCACTATATACTTGATTGGAGTTATCTTCCCTAGCTAAGAGGGAGTGTTGAAAACTGTTAGCATCGGTCAGATGCAAATGATGATTGCATTTATTCATTATCATCATTTACATCCAATCACTTTATTCAAGTATAGTTTTCGATCTACAAATTGAGGATATAAATTATATTTATTTAGATCGAACTTTTGTTTGATAAGTTTAAATGCAGGTGTCTTAAAGAGACTTAGGGACGGTAACTAAAGACACGTCCCATGAGCGGTGGAGACATGTCTCTCATGATACGCGTCCCTCATGAGACGTGTCTCTCATGAGACGCGCCTCCCTAATGATGTGTCCCTCTAAGTCTTAAGACGCAACTCCCCCTCTCCATATTTATGGGAGTTCCAAAACAACCAAGCAGACAATAGAAATCGAAAATTTAATCTGCTCTTTGAAAGTCAAACATTTGCACAGAAAATTCAAAATTTTAGTGACATAAAGAATATCTTGACATCAACCTCCTTATTTCTGGTTTAGATTTAGAAGACATAATCTGATAGATTTGATCAAACATTTACATTCATCATCAATGTCATACAGCTAAGGCATTTGTTGATTAATTGTTGTGGTCTTTGTGCAAATGTGTGATTTTATGAACATTAGATGCTTGATCTAGGAAAATGGATAAATTTGTTGTTGGTAAGCCTCTTTTTATTGTTTATTGGAGAAAATATTTCCAATGCACCTATTGTCATGATCCATGGGCTTGTTTGTTGAAACAATTGACAATGTTTGAATGAGGAAAAAATAATGTGCTAGATCTATGTCTATCTGAGTTTCCCAGCCACTATAACAGGTAGATACATTACCGAGATGGCAAAAATTGCAGGATTTAAGGAATAGTGGAGCTGAAATTAGAAGAAGCATTTCATATTTGAAGTTAATGTAATTTGAATTTAAGCTCATCCACATTTTACATCTTTTCAATTGCATGATTACAATGCAATTGAACTTCAGATACCATTCGGCATATTTCAAATAGCCTAACATCTAAACATTCTCAGAAGCTGAACATCAAACAAGATTAGCGTCTCTGACATTGAATATTCAACATTCAACATTGACCTTTGGAAATTGAGTAAAACATTGAAGTATGAATACAAAATCATAAGTATCAATATCTCATTGCTATATTACCAATAATCATGAAATTTTCAAAATAACAGTTTGAAAAATGCCCCCTTTTTTAGTTTTTATTAAAAAATTATGTTTTCTTTCCATTGATTTTAATATATTGTTGACATGGGCGATCTCATAAGTTCATAATATCACTATTAAGAAGTCAGCAGATTGGGCACATCCCTCAATGCCCTAGGGACATCAGAACATTCCCAGATACCCCTGGAACACTGCTTACAATAAAAAATCATATAGAAAGGCTTGTTGATGAAACACACACAAATACTGAGAGGGGGGGTGAATCAGTATAGATTAAAACTTTACTCCTTAACTCAATATAGTAATATTACTTCATGCCCTAATTATCCATAGCAATATTATTCATGCAAGATGTAGCAATTTGAGAACATGCACAAGAGACACACAATTTACATGAAAACCCTTGCAGGAGAAAACCACGGCAAACTCTTGCTTGTATTAGTCTTCTTACAAAAATTTGTAGGCACCAACCCATTGGAGACTCCAATCCCCACTACTGAGCATCAACTCAGCAAGAGACTCCAATCTCTTCAACAAGAGGCTCCAACCTCCAAATAATATGTTTGACTTCTTCTGTATTTCTGTTACAATATACCTCACCAATCTGCTTTAATACTTTCAGAAAACTCTGCTATAAGTATGTCTTCAAAGAATCCTCCAAATCTGCAATAATTCACTTTAAGATCTGCTCATAAATCTGCAATAATTCGCCTTCAGGTCTGCTCATAAATCTGCAATAATTTGCTCCTTTGATCTGTTATAATTCCTCTAAATTATGCTTCTTAAATCTCTTCAAAACTGCTCAAATAATCTTCATAAATCTGCTCAAAAATCTGCTATGATTGGGAATGATATTTGTTAATTGCTCGTTGAAATAAGCCTCAAATGATCTTCTTTTTATATATGCTAATGCACCCCTTTACCAACAGTTACATCCCTTCATATTGGTTGGCCAAAGAGCATATAATTTTTTTTTTGCCTTGCCCAAAGTTGGGCGCACCTTCCTAGGGGGTTCGGCCTCTATAATAAATTAATTTAAATTTTTATTTCCAAATTAAAATCCCCAAGATGGGGCGCCACTAAGAGGGGGTCGGCCTCATGTAATTTATTTGATTTTTCTTCAAGTGGGGCGGCTTAGCTAAGGCATGTCGGGCTTATAAACAAACAAAGGATTTGTTTATTTTTATTTAATTTAAAACCTTAATTTGGGCACCAAGAGTAGATGAGGTTGGCCAGCAATAAGGTCATCATGGAAAAACTCCTTTGACATCAATGACAACAATAATTCAAATAATCTCCCCATTTGTCATTGATGGCAACTCTGCAAAGTAATCATTTTGAAATACAATAGGACCAATGCTTCTCCCCCCCGACTCTACTCCTCCCCCTTTGACATCAATAGCAATTCGAGGCTAAAAGATAAGGCAATGAATAGCTCCCCTTGAACATATGCTTCTTTTGAAGCATTCAATGACTGGATGAGAGTGATATCACTCCCAATTTTTCCCTCAAATACTCAAAATTCTCTTTTGGTAGTGGCTTTGTGAAAATATCCACAATTTGTTCCTTTGTAGTAACATCTTCCAACTTCACCTACTGATCAACCACTTGCTCTCTTAGAAAATGATATTTGATCGAGGTGTGCTTTGTTTCGAAATACGTAACAGGGTTCTTTGATATCTTAATCGCACTTGTATTATCACAAAAGATCGATATGGAGTGTTCATACTCAACTTTGATGTCTTTCAAGGTTTGTTTCATCCAAAGGACTTGAGTGCAACAAGAAATTGTTGCAATATCTTCCACCTATACTATGGACAAAGAAACCGACTCCTGTTTCTTACTTAACCAAGATACAAGATTGGGGCCAAGAAAGAATGCTCCTCCACTTGTTCTTTTTTTGTCATCAATATTGTCAGCCCAATCTGCATCTATGCGCTGTGAGGATGAAATCTTCACCTCTTGGGTACCACAACCCAAAAATGATAGTGCCCTTTAAGTAGTTGAATATCCTCTTCACTGCTTGCACATGTGTTTCCTTTGGTGCTACCTGAAACTATGCCACCAAACCAATTGCTTGCATAATGTAAGTTCTTCTTGTTGTCAAATATAGCAAACTTCCAATCATGGACTTATATAGAGTTTGATTTTCTTCCAGAGATTCATCATACTTGCTTAATTTGCATCTTGTGACCATGGGAGTACACACTGGATTGTAGTCCTCCATCCTCAACTTCTTCAACATTTTTGTAATATACTTGGTTTATCAAATGAATATCGCCTTATTTGATTGAGAAATTTGCAACTCGAGAAAGAAAGACGAATCACCAAGCATGGACATTTCGAATTCCTTTTGCATGTTCTTTGCAAACTCTTCGCACATCTTATCATTGCTCCCTCCAAAAATAATGTTGTCCATATAAACTACAACAATCAATTGATGATCACCTTCAATTTTGATGTATAGATTGCTATTGTAAATACCCTTTTTGAAACCCTATTGTTGTAGGTACTTGTCCAACCTTGAGTACCAAGCCCTGTGGGCTTGTTTCAGCCCATAAAGTGCCTTCTTTATGTTGATGTTACAGCGTCGGTCGATTTATTCCAGCCACAAATTTGAAGATAAATTGAATGTAGCCTAAACGGCTATTCAATTTATATGATATCGAAATGTATGTATGTGAAGGAGCACTTCACTTGTGATAATGATTTAATAATTAATTATTATTAAATAATTAATAAATGTCGACTTCTCCTTGAAATTCGCACCACCTCCAAAACACATGTTTCTTAATGGGCCAACTTCTCACCATGAAGGGGTGCGATCTCTCTTATTTGTATATATACATGAGGTTCTTCATTTGTGTGGATCATCAAGTTCATTCATCATAATTCACATTCCTAGAAGAAGTTCATACGTGAGCAGCAGATCATCTTCCTATAGCAGCAGATCGATTTCAAGGAGAAACATATTCATTTGTATTAGCATCTAGGAGAGGTGCGATTATTCATTGTATCAAAATCAGCATTGTGTTGTGCCTGAGTTTTAAGCAGATTTTTGCTCTTATTGTTCAATATATAAGAGATATAATTGCTAGGTTTTTCTCCCTCAAGTTGGAGGGTTTTCCTAGGGTATCTTGTTGTGTTCTGTGTCTTAAGCGCTGCATTTTCTGATTGCTTTAAGTTTATATATCTGATCATAAAAACTAACATGGTATCAGAACCAGGTTTAAGGAAAGATCTGATCAGACTTATATAAGCAGTGCATTTATTCATTATTGTTCTCATCTTTGATTGCATCTATCCTTTCATCAAGATGGTGAACGGGCTCAAGATCAAAGACAGACTTGAGGGTGCATCAAACTTCGCCTCCTGGAAGTTTAGAGTGATGCTCGCTTTTGAGGAAAATGAGTTAGCTGAGTTCGTGGAGGACAAAGTTCCCGAACCAACCAAAGAGAATGAGAAGCCTCAATGGAAAAGAAATGGCACTAAGGCGTAAAAGATGTTGGTTGATTCCGTGAAAGATCACATTGTGCCAATCCGTGTCACAGTATTCGGCAAATCTCATGGATGAGATTTGAATTTCACCAAATTTCAATGCAGACAAAAAAATTCGTTTAAATTCGCGAATTTATTTGTACAGTGTAGTCGTGTTTATTTTGATTAAATTTTATTTTTTTAAAAATATTACTTAGGGTTTTCGCATAGATTTTTTAGGGTTTTCCAGTGCTGTCAATTCCCCAAAAGTTGCAGAGCTTATCTCCACATCTGCGACTATTTTTTTGTCCTGCTTAACTCCGTATCCACAATTGGCGACTTGCATTGGCGACCTACATTTTCGGCGACTTGCTTTGGCATTCACGGCAGCTTCACTTATGGCTTCGGCATTCACGCAGCTTCACTTTGTGCTTTTATTTTTTCCTTATGTTTGTTTTAGATTTTATTTGTTTTTACTGGGTTGTATGCATTTTAAACTTTTAGCGTTGTTTTTTCTATATTAAATGTTTAAATCTATGAATGCGTTTAATTTTTATTTTAATAGATTTATATTTATTAATATAGTTTGTAATAAATTATGAACTACAAATTATATTATAATAAAACTGTTATAAAATTATAGCAGTTTTTTAATATAAATTTAGTTTATAATCTATATTATTATAAATTATAAAGTATATTATTAACTTATAAATTATATTTATTGATATATATTTAAAATTTATTATTAACTTATAATTTATATTTATTAATATATATTTAAAATTTATTATTATAATTTATATTATTATAAATTATAAATATATTATTAACTTATATTTTATATTTATTAATATATATTTAAATTTTTAATATTATAATTTTTAACATGTAAAAAATTAACTAAATAAATAAACTGTAATATTTAATTAATTTAAATATAACTAAATTTTATTAAATTAATTTGTTTTATAATAATATAACAATATACTATTTATTCTATGATTTATTTTTTATTTTTTATAATATGTTTATAAAATTAATGTTTACAAATCCCATATTTTATTTTGTTTAGTTATTAAAAAATTGAACATTTATTAATTATTATAATAAATTTAATATTATTTTAATTTATTTTGTTTCATTTTTTAATATTATCATTTAATAAATTATATATAAAATTCAAGAAATGTAAAATAAAATATTTAAATTAAATTCAACAAATATGTTAAAATCTAACATAAATTAATATATTTAAATATTTATCTATTGTGATTTCACATGTTTCTATGGTTTATATTTTATAAATGTGTCATATTTTTTGTAATGATTTCAAATCTATTTATCAATGTTAAACTATTTAGACAATTTTGTGGATATATTACTTATATTTATAAAAAAAAATTAAAAAATTACATAAGGCGAATTTAGTCTGAACTTTTTACTTTTCAGATTTTTTGCTTGTCGAACTTCATTCGAATTTCAATGTTGCCGAACTCAAATTCGAATTCAAACCTTGTGACTTAGGTGCCAATTATCTCTAGGTTGAAGACAACAAGAGAAATGTTCAAAACCTTGGAGGAAATGTATGAGTTCAATAACACAAGCAGAGCACTTGCCTTGAAGCAACAACTTCATCATGTCAAGATGGCAAAAGGAGATTCAGTCATGTCTTTCTTCATGAAGATCATTGAATTGAGAGATCAGCTCTCTACCATCGAGCATATAGTTGATGATAAGGATTTGGCCATGTTGGCCCTAAATGGTCTAACTAAATCTTGGGAACCATACATCCAAGGTATTAGTGCAAGATCAAAGCTACCTAGGTTTGATCGCTTGAGGGCAGATTGCATTGAACTGGGAAATCTTCTCCTTGTTTGGATTTGTGTATCTTTGTCACCAATAGTCAGATTTTTTGGATGGTTCTTCTAGACAAATTTGTATGGAGTCTTGGTTGGTGCTCTAGATGGTGTTTTTGGATTTCCTTGTTCAACCTCACCATTTTCATCTTCTTCCTCTACTTCTTTAATGTTATCTTCTTGATGATCAACTACTTGTACTATTTTTGTAATGTCCCCATTTTAAGGTTCTCTTGCTCTGCAGTTAGAGATAACTTTTTGGATTTGTGTCTGCCTGATCAAAGGGGTAATTTGAGGTTACCAATGAGCTCAGATGGTAGAGGAGTTCTATGATGCTCTCAGATGTTATCTTTGGCTTCTGGTTTAGCCTCCAAGATTCTTGGAGAGAGCGTCTATTAATAGTAAGTCACCTGCTTGGCTCCGTTCATCATTATTTTTCATCGAGATCACTCCAGTGCGGTTAGTTTTTGATTTCGATGCATTCTGGCAGTTTCCGCAAAATGAGTATATTAATGGTTTTATTTTAATTATTTTACTAAGGTTAATAAATATTATTTAAAATATTTAAAAGGCACCTTAGTGTTATAGCTCGTCAAAACGGGGATGAAATGTTTTAAATCATGGATGTGTTAAACAAGGACCTTACGTGTCAAATTATCATTATTTTAATAAAAAGGTCATTTTCAGAGCTAAAAGGGAGTTTAAATTAAAAAGCGAATTTTTAAAAGAACCTTCTAGTGTGTTTGGCGAGAAAAGTATAAAAGGAGCTTATCAAAGCTCATTTGGTTATGTTGAATTTATTCTATTTCTCTAATCGAAACCCTTGTGGTTTTGGAGATTGAACCTAGTTCATCTCAAACATCTGGAGGATGAAACTGTCATGTCCCCAAAATAGCAATACCATAAAGACCAAGTGTTAAAATACAAATAAATTAATAAATAAAATAAATAGCAATATTAATATTAAATATAAAATAAATGTGTACCATATCAATATAAAAATATATAAATATGAAATAACAAATATAATTTTAATATATAGGCAAATTATTGTTATTACATTCTAGTATTAAATAACTTAATATCAAAAATAATAATAATAAATATTATAATCATTACACATCAAAGATTGTAATACATTAGAATAAAATAATAATAAGATATTAGCAAATTGGTTTTATTATTATACTTTAATGTTAAAATATGTTCAATAAAACATCAAAATAAAATAATAAAATAAGTATATAATCTGAAATATCATAATTATTAGTAATAATATATTATTTTCAAAAATAGATATTATTGTGATAATAAGCCTTTAAAGGTAGCAATTAAATCTAACAAAGGGATATATTTAATGAAAAGTCACCTCTTTCACCAAACAATACATTCCCCCCATAAGTCACCTACCTTGAATGGTATAAATAGAAGGAAGGAAAATAAGGAAGAGGGAAGAACATTGAGAAATATGATCTGCAATTCAGAACAGCAGCAACAATAATTGTTATGCATATATACTTGTATGCCTATTAAATAATATATATATTATTTAATAGGCATACAAGTATATATGCATAAATATAGATAAATTTTATAATGAATAAAAAATATATATGAATAAGGAAAGAATAATTATATAAACATATATATATATATATATATATATATGAATACTAATGGATATAAGTAAAAGAATAATTATATATATATATATGAAGTGTATATATATATATATACATACACGATTATGCAATAATGATACTTATAAGTAATGATGACTCTTTAATATAAACATAAGTAGATTATGTATATTTATGAATTGTCCTCATCCTATGATCAATTCAATATAAGGTTGAAGGAGGCGAGTAAGCAATCACAAAACGTGGAGAGATACAACTCAGGTGAGACTACTCACTTAGCTTTAATAGTTAATTTCCTCAATCTGACATAATGATGCTACATAAACCTTTGACCCAGGCTCCAATCGATCTGTGTATTATTGAATATAATATCCAGTCTTTATTCATTGAAATATATAAGTGCTTCTGACATGTTTTGAAACCATCCCTCCTTGATAGATCAAGATTTGGAAATAGATTCTTGGCATTAGATTTGGCAGACTATGTAGTCTTTGAACGAATATAGACCATAATTGTTTACCTTTTTCAGAACTGGTTTTAATGATGCTTGATCTACATTTATGTTAGATTGAAGTCTGAATTCTGCAAAATTGCAATTCTAACGAACTAATGCTGGAACTATAGGCTATATTGAATTACATCATGGATCAAATGGATATGATGAACATATAGATATGGATATTGCTTAATTTAGTTCTGCATTTTGTTATATTTACTCATGCACTTTGATATATCATCATGCTGAATGAGATACTCATGTAGGACTCTTTCCTAGCATAATAGATGAAAATACAAGTTAATCAATAATGACTGCTTCTTTGGAAATTGTGTAGAAACTGTCAGCATTCTGATTGAAATCCTGCCAGGTGAGGTGAATCATGACTTAAGTGGTTTGTCTGAAAACCCCATCCAAGTTCCGCCCCATTGGCCTGAAGCAAGGGTTGGGCAATCTGCCCCAGTGGCCCGATGCAAACGTTGGGTCATGGAGGGATGGGGGTTCCACCTAGACATTCTGCCTTGTTGGCCCTAGACAAGGGTTGGGCAATAGGAGGTGGTAGACCATTGGCCCCTTAGGGATTCTCCTCTCCTGATGGGTCGAGTGACTCCTTCTTATATTTTCAATCTGCAAGTATGATTATGTCTGCATAATTGCATTATGATTATGTCTTATTTTTGATATCTAGATATTAATGCTAATAGATATGTTGTCAATATGGATGAATACAGAATCCCAATCTAGAGTTATGGAATTAGGAGAATACTCATTTGGAAGGAAGAAACCCTAATCCTAATCAACAAACGAATTCTAGGGCAAACAAGCAAGTCCTAGGACAAGGTTGGGTAAGGGACATTACAGAAACCCCTCTTAGAGAATATCATCTATGGTGGTGAAAGATCCTCTCTGGGTGATAATTGATAGATTCATTCTGACTCTACGCTTGTTGTTCATTGCATATTTCGAAGATAATCGGTTAATATTTCAGGTGTATTGAAGGTTGGGTTTATTATTCAGTTTGGAGGACATTGAAAAATTAGTAGTTGCCATACTCAAGATTCCAAGGCAACTCGTGGCACTTGCATTGTTGTGTTGTTAATGCGACTTTATACAACATCCTAGGTGTGAGATTAAGTCGTTCAGTCATTCAGTTGTTATGCTTTGAAGAAGATATAATGTGCAGATTCATATTAGCTTGCACCTTCACATTGGGCAGCTAGAAACCCAATTAATTGTGGTATTGCTTTTGTGCATAGTTTACACCCAGTTAGCTTGGTGGCGTGTTATTTTGCCTAAGCATGGGTTTGACTGAGGTCGTGGGGGAAGAAAGGAGCCATTGCCATATGCTATTCTCTTCCACCTTTCATTCTACTGTAAACTAGAAGTCGTGAGCCTAAGGAACAAGTACATCGTTACTCTAGAAGGGCACGAGTTTGCCTTAGACTTCAGCGTGGAGTTACAAGAAGAAACTTGGGTGTTGGAAGCTTCAAGGAGTGTTGAGCGTGGAAGTTTGAAAGAGGCATTTAGCTATTTTGGATGCCAATCCTTTGCTAATTGCCATCCCATCAGTTGTAGATCGTGGCATCTGTGTAGGGTCAACAACACTTGGGAAATTTCAAATTTGCATAAAACGAGTATTTTATACTATGTATTGTTGGGCGTAACATTTGATAGGGAATGACTGGTTGCAAGTTGTGAGGCTTTGTCAAGCGCTACCTTTCCAAGGGAGTCGAGTAACTGGTATTTTCAGGTTATTGATTGTTATTGTATTCCTGAAAGTATTTTCTATTATCTTTATTTTGGTCTAGAAAGGGTTGTAGGGAGGTCCAAACCTGTGCATGTCTTTACAATCCAATGGTATCTTCCTGAATAAAACTATGCATTAAGTGGAGTGTGATCTGCACATATACTATTGTCATTTATACTTAGAAAGTAAATGTTTTGAGCACTTCCCATGTATTGGATGATTTTCTATAATGCAAAATGAATGGAGTATGATTTAATATGATTTGCTATTGTATTGTCTATGTGCCACTTCAAAAGTAATGCATTGAATGAAGATGATATTTGTTGATTTTTTATATCAATGTTATGTATTCATCAAACCATTGCAACACTTGAAACAATTAGCTTGCAAACTCACATCTCAAATCAGCAAATACACTTAGTTCAGTATCCTCCAAACAGTTTGACAAAATGTCAATATGTCAAACTAAGCAAACGAAAAAATATCATTTCAAACCGGGGGGTGTCATTTCAGTGGTATCAAAGCAAAGTTTTCCTACCAGCCTGTTGGGAAGCTAAACCTTGTCAGATTTTTTCAGTTGCCTATTAGTGATCAGCACTTGCATGTGTGTGTTGGCAAATTTCACCTTCAGGCAAAGCATCTTAGTTGAATGTCTTGGTTCATTGGCTTGGTTAAAGTGAAAACATGGATTGGCGACCTAAATTCCTACCCAAGGAAGAAGATCCTATCCAAGAGTTATTGATAAGAGTACAAAAGGAAAGAATAAATTACGAAAGTGAAGCCACCAAAATTCTTGATGAATATCAAGAATTTCTTGATGAGATCAAAGACCAAGTTTCCTTTGATGCTTTCTTGGACTTCATTGTAACGAGGGACCCTAGCAAAAATGGTTTGATTAACTATAAGATCAAGGAAGAAAGGAGATTTACAAGAAGTCTTTGCAAGAGAAAAAGGATGAGTCTAAGGCAGAAAGGGTGGCAACAAAAGAGCTTGCTGATTTTGAGCCTGAATGCGAGGAAGACAAACTATTAGAACTTTCCTATGAAGAAGAAGATTTCATGAATCGAGAGGCATGTATGACAAAGCCCCAAGATAACTCCTTAGGAGTGCATGCAACTACCATTGATGAGATAGTGCATGAGGAAAAATACATAACACCAGCCTTGAATGCATCTCTTGAGCTATCCAATGCAATTGTTGACACTAGTACCAAGGTTGACAGGGTTGAGATCAGTCATATACCTTCACATGATGGGCTTGTTGAAGGAAAAAATGAAGTTTTAATAACAGCTAAAATTGATAATTTTTTATCTCATTATAGCGATGGGTACATGGGTGGTTTTTGGGTTAACTTCCAAACTAAGCCTATGGAGAGAGATACTTATGTGGACATGAGTAGTGGTGAGTTGGAGAGTGATTTATTTAGAGAGACAACATCACAGAAGGAGCACAATGAACAAAGCAATCAGCCTTTTAACACATGAGATCCAAGTGTGTTGACACCTAAGTATGATGGGGATCCTACATGGGATGAATTCCCTTTTGATCATGATGACGTTCTAATTTTAGAATACAATGCATGCATGGAGAATGGCATTAATGGTGTCGATTCATTTTATGAGAACAAATCTGATTTCTCAGAACATGAAGCTAACTCTAAGTAGAGGTTTAGTGACTTTGATGATTTGGATCCATAGTCTATTGCTGAAAATGATAATGCGAAAAATCAGGTGAATGGGGAAACCACCACTCATGAGGTGCATAAGGAGCATACTCTTTCAAATAGGAAACATCAGGTCATAGGACCATGGGATCCAGGTGTTTGGGCACCAAAGTATGATGAAGAATCGATTTGGGGAGAATTCTCTTTTGGCCAAGCTGTTGTCCAAACCTTAGAGCATAAAGCATGCGAAAAGGATGCCATAGAGGGAATTGATTTTGAGAGGCATAATCTTGAAGACAAGTCACAATTGTTTTTGCATGGAATTGATTTTGATCGGAGGCCTAGTGACGAAGATGAGACAAGCTTTGAAGAAGAGGCAAACGAGACTTGTGGCAGCCATGGTGAAACCATTGCAAGGTATGAAGAAAATTCTGATTTTTATATGCATCATAACAGTAGATCGCTAAATTTGTGTGGTCTTGACATTAATGATGAAACTTGGAAGGAACGATTAATGGTGCCAATTGAAAATAAAGTGCAAACATTATCTAAGTTGGATGATGCTGCAGTCACGGTAGGAGGGTCCTCCAAGAGAACAGTCTGGACCGTGCAGCAAGAGTTACACAACAGAAGCCACTCGGAATATGGAGGCAAATGAAGATTCAAACATTCTTATTATCAGAAATTTCAGTTACAATCAGTCGGCAACATCCGGGTTCACAGATTAGGCTCACAGGCTTGATACAACATGCTCGAAACATCGTAGTCCTATATGCTCCTTATTGCGAGCTGAAATCTTACATATCACATCCAATATTCATTCTACTTCCTAGCCTAATGATTGTTTACAATGATTTATATCACATTCGAAGATCTAGAATCCTTCGCATCGGCCAAAAATCATTACAATCTCCAATGAAAGATACGTAACGTGTGCATGAAATAGGTCGGCCTTAAATTTGAATTTCTCCTCGACAGGTACATAGGATGAAGTGTGGACCTAAATTAAGGTCGGGGACACTCCACAGAACAATTCGAAACACAACACAACGATCCGCAAGTTACGGGAAGGATCCACAAGAGACAGAATTAGCCGTTAGGCTTGAAACTACTTCGGTGCTCCATTCCATAAACTATCACTTAATCCAAAAGCGATAACTTGCCGGAAAAAGATCCAATCGTTCAGAAATCTTGGAATAAGAGAAAACAAACATGTCCATGATGAAAACATAGATCTACTGAATCTGCCATCTTGAACTGAACAAGAACAAAACTGATAATTTTTGGTTGATGCAGGATTGCAAACAACCAAGGATGGTCCTCCATCAGACATCCGAGGTTATTTGAAAAGTGAGTCCCTCACTTTGTTGGGGCTAAAGGAAAACCAATACGGTCTACCTCAGCCTAAGAAATCCAAGAAGAATCCTCCACTAGTCTGCCTTTCCAATTTACAAGATATTCTTTGTACTATCTACCACGCGTTGTCCTCCCATCTCTGATATCCAAAATCTCTTCTATCTTGTCTGATTGTTGTTTAGGAAACTGTTTCTCCAATTTTGCTTTATTGTCTTCACTAAATCTTGATTCATGGTACTAATGTAGATCTACAATGTTGAATATAGGTGATATACCCATGCCATCCGGTAACTCTACTCCATAGGCATTTCCTAAATCAAATTTCTTCAAAATCTTACAGGGTCCAAACTTCCTCATCTTGAGCTTATTGTATGTGCTAACTGGAAATATTTCCTTCCTCAAATACATCATCACTTCATCTCCAACTTCGAACTCCTTATGTCTCCTCTTTTCATCTACTCGCTCCTTATACTTTCGATTCATATCTTCCAATTGCTGCTTTACTTGAGTATGCACTTTCTTCATATGTTCTGCAAATTCCTCTGCTTCTGCACTCCTTTTATCTTCCTTACTAATGTCTTTCAACTCTGATGTACCTCTAGGATGAACTCCAGTAACAATCTCAAAAGGTGTATTATCGGTACTCCTGTTCACTGAATTATTGTAAGCAAACTCTACTTGTGCAAGGACTAAATCCCAACCTCCGGTCTTCTCCCCAACCAAACATCTCAGCAAATTCCCCAAACTCCTGTTTACTACCTCTATCTGTCCATCAGTCTGTGGGTGAAAAGTAGAATTGAACTTTAAATCTGTCTTTAACTTGTTCCAAAGTGTCCTCCAAAAGTAACCAACAAATTTTGTATCTTTGTCTGAAACAATACTCCTAGGTAATCCATGCAATCTGACTACTTCCTTGAAAAACAAGTCTGCTACATGTACTGCATCTATTGTCTTCTTACAAGGTATGAAATGTGCCATTTTAGAAAATCTATCCACCACCACAAATATAGAATCATTACCTCTCTGTGTCTTCGGCAAACCAAGTATAAAATCCATGCTGATATCCTCCCAAGGTCTCTCTGGAACTATCAAAGGCTTATACAATCCAACATTCTAACTACTCCCTTTTGCAGCTTGACAAACTCTACAACTCTACACAAATTTCCTAACATCCTTATGAATCTATGGCCAAAGGTAATTCTCACTTACCAATGCTACTGTCTTATCAATTCCAAAGTGTCCTACCAATACTCCACTATGTTTTTCTTTCACCAAACTATCCCTCTTTGAACTCTGGGGTATACACAACTGATTCACTCTGAACAACATATCCTCCTAAATGAAATAATCCAACCACTGACTCCTATCCTTCAAGACTAGTTCTTTACAAGCTCTCCAAGGTTTTGCAAAATCCGGGTCTTCCTCATATAAGTTCTTCAATTCATCAAATCCTAATACCTCCACTCTCATTTCTGCTAGTCAATTCCTTCTCCTACTCAAAGCATTTGTGACTCTATTCGACTTTCCACTCCTATGTTTCAAAACAAAAGTATAACTCTGCAAGAATTCCACCCATCTCATGTGTCTCTAATTCAACTTACCTTGACTGTTCAAATACTACAATGCTTGATGATCTGTATACAACACAAACTCCTTAGGCAACAAGTAATGTCTCCACTTCTTCAAGGCTTGAACTATGGCATAAAACTCCTGGTCGTACACTGAATACCTTTTCCTAGCATCATTCAATTTCTCACTGAAATAAGCTACGGGTCTCCCTTCTTGACTCAATATTGCTCCAATTGCATTTCAACTTGCATCACAGTCTACCTGAAATACCTTATTAAAGTTTGGTAAAGCCAACACATGCTGCTCAGTTACCTTCTGTTTCAACAACGCAAAACTTCGGTCTGCTCCAGATGTCCACCTAAAATCTTTCTTATCTCCTCTCATTGTTTTTGTCATATGACTGCAAATAGAACTGAAATTCCTAATGAACTTTCGATAGAAACTAGCCAATCCATGAAATGATCTTACATCTCCAATGCTTTCTGGTGTAGGCCATTCAACAATTGCTCTTACCTTTTCAGAATCCATCTCCAATCCATCCGCAGATATCACAAATCCAAGATATACCAATTCTTCCTTCATGAAACTACACTCCTTAATGTTTATCAGCAATTGCTATTCTCTCAACCTTTGCAAAACTTGTCTTATATGCAACAAATGTTCTTCTCTAGTCTTATTGAAAATCAAGATGTCATCCAAATAGGCGATCACAAACTTACCCGAGAAGTTCTTCAATACCTCATTCATCAACCTCATGAAAGTACTCGGTGCATTTGTCAGTCCAAAAGGCATCACCAACCACTCATACAATCCTTCATTTGCCTTGAATGTTGTCTTCCACTCATCCCCTTCTCTGATTCTGATCTGATGATATCCACTCTTCAAATCTATCTTTGTAAAGTATTTAGCTCCATTCAAAAAATCCATAATGTCATCCATCCAGGGCAAAGGAAATTTATACTTCACTGTGATTTTGTTTATGGCTCTAGAGTTTGTACACATCCTCCATTCTCCATCCTTCTTAGATGCTAGCACAACAGGTACTACATAAGGACTTAAGCTTTCTCTGATCAAACCCTTCCTCAACAAGTCTTGCACTTGTCTATTCAACTCTTCATTCTTTGTCGGTGTCATCCGATGTGCTTCTTTATTAGGCAAACTAGCTCGAGGAATCAGATCCATGCAATGACTAATACTCCTCACAGGTGGCAATCCGTCAGGTACATTATCCGAAATGATAGCTTCATATTCTGCCAGCAATTCCTTTATCTCCTCCAGTTGTTCTTCTACATGCTTCAAGTCTTCAACCTTCTTAGGAACCAAGGCATAGCACATGTTCTCATGTCTTAATCCATCCAGAAATCTCCTTCCATCAACCAAACAAATTCTAGCACTCGTGCAAACCTCAACTTTAGGAACATCCTCCAAGGGCAACAAAGTCTACTTCATCCCATTAGCAACAACGGTATATTTGTTCTTCTTTCCATCATGAATAGCCTGTCTATCATACTGCCAAGACCTTCGCAACAAAACATGGCATACATCCATAGGCATGATATCACACAAAACCTCATCATGATAATTTCCTATCTTCAATTTCACCAAACATTGTTCACTTACCAATATCTTATGCTCATCTTGAATCCATGCTATTTGATAGGGCTTCGGGTGTTTCAATCTTTCCAACTTCAATTTGGTCACCATTTCTTCAGAAACCAGGTTCTCGGAGCTTGCACTGTCAATAATCACTTTGCAACATTTACCAACTACCTTGCATCTGGTCTGGAACAAATTCTTTCTTTGCAACGATTCCTGCTCCATTTCACTTTGACACAATACTCTTTTGTTCACCAACACTTCTCCCTCTTCCGGTTTATTAGATGATCTAGCATGATCCTCCTCAGCAAAGGTTGTTATTCTACTGTTCTTTGTCTTTCTGCTTGTCTCTCCCTGACTACATTCAAATGCTCTATGTCCTTCTCCACCACACTTAAAACAAGTTCCCCTGAATACTCTTTTCTCCTGCCCTCTATCACCTTTTCTATAACCCTCATTCTGGTAACCACCATATCCTCCTCTCTGGTAAGAGTTTCAATCATCCCTATGGTACGGATTATCATTCTTACTAACTTCCTTATCTTTATTCTGGTCTGCAAAAGATCCTCTTCCTCCTCCAGTAAAAATTCTTCCTCTTTGAAATCTTCCGCCTCTTCCTCTCTGTCTCTGCTCATGTCTTTTATTCAACTTCTCTTCTGCTTTTAGGGCACATTGATATGCCTCCTCCACACTCAGCAACTTAATCAAACTGATTTCATCCTGTATAGACGCCTTCAAGCCATTCACATATCTGGCTACTTGCTCGGTCTCATCCTCTGAATTTCTGTTAGTGTTTTCAAGAACAGATATACAGAAGGAAAACATTCAGAAAATTCAACACATGAGACAATGAACAACACGAGGTACCCTGGGAAAACCCTCCAACTTGAGGGGAAAAACCCAACAATATATATCGCTTATATAATGAAGGAATAAGAGCAGAAATCTACTTACAACACAGGTCTAGCTCATGGCCGAATTTGATACAAAGAATAATAGCACCTCTCCTAGATGCAAAGGTACAATGAAATGTTCCTCCTTGAAATTGGCCTGCAGCTATAGTAAGATCTGCTACTAGATGATGATCTGCTACCACAGTAAGATCTGATGATCTGCTGCCACATGATGATGGTCTGCAGCTACAGTAAGATCTGCTACTCGATGATGATCTGCTGCCATAGTAAGATCTGATGATCTGCTGCCACATGATGATGATCTGCTACTACATAATGATGATCTGCTGCCTCAGTATGATCTCTTGCCCAAGAGCGAACTTCTTCAAGGAGTGCAAACTTCTTCATATATTTTCATTGCCAAATGACCTTGTATTTATACAAAATATGGTGTCCCTTGAGGTAGGTCGGCCTCATAAGAATTTATCAATAAAAAGGTAGGTCGGCCACCATAAGAAAGCAATACAATAAGTTGTGCGAATTCCAAGGAGGTCGGCCCAAGATAAATAAGTGCAAGATAATTTATAAGCAACAAGGAGGGTCGGCCCAAACTGAAGTTATATTAAACCTTTTGTGAAGTGCCCCTTCACATTGAGTTAACACATATAAATGAATAGCCGAGAGGCTACATGAATTTATATCTTCACTTGTTTGTGACTGGAAGTATGAACCCGAAGTTGCTATAACATCAACAATGTCCGGATCTGATATTCAACTTGTAGAACTTCTCAGTATATTCTGTCACACTTGACTCCTTTCGCTTAAAATTTTGCAACTTTCGAAACAAACTGATCTGATAGTCTGCGGGCATAAACTTCGTCTTTAACTTATTCACCATCCGATCCCATGATTTTATCTTCTCCTTCCCTCTTCTTTGCCTATCTGTCTGCAAATGTTCCCACCAAAGGGATGCATGTCCTTTCAACTTTGTACAAGCAAATTTCACCTTCTTGTCTTCGGCGGTACCTTCAAAATCAAAATACTTCTCCATCTCCATTATCCAATCAAGCAATTCATCTGAATTCAACTTACCACTATAATTTGGTGGATTGAAATGTGGTTTAGTATTTACTCTGGTTAGGGCTGTTATGAACCTCTCTTCTCCCTGATCGAGGCCAGGTTGATTTTCTCTTTCCCCTTCTTCCTCATCAACTAGTCGACCTCTCCTCTGGGCCGTTTCAACTGCTTCTAATCTAGCAGCAATTCCTCTCAACATCTCCATTATAGTTGGGTCTGCATTTCCACGAACTCCATTTCCTCTACCATTTCTTCTTCACGCCATCTTTACACAAGTCCTCTGCAGTTCCAAGTCGAATCCCCAATCTACCACCCCACAACAAATCTTCAATAGGACTTCCCAAACTCTGACGATCTCTCACGGAACGAATCTCACTCCGATACCAATTTGGTGCAGTCACGGTAGGAGGGTCCTCCGAGAGAACAATCTGGACCGTGCAGCAAGAGTTACACAATAGAAGCCACTCGGAATATGGAGGCAAATGCAGATTCGAACATTCTTATTATCAAAAATTTCAGTTACAATCGGTCGGCAACATCCGAGTTCACAAATTGGGCTCACAGGCCTAATACAACATGCTCGAAACACCGTAGTCCTATATGCTCCTTATTGCGAGCTGAAATCTTACATATCAAATCCAATATTCATTCTACTTCCTAGCCTAATGATCGTTTACAATGATTTATATCACATTCGAAGATCTAAAATACTCCACGTCGGCCAAAGATCATTACAATCTCCAATGAAGGAAACGTAACCTGTGCATGAAATAGGTCGGCCTTAAATTTGAATTTCTCCTCGGCAAGTGCATAGGATGAAGTGTGGACCTAAATTAAGGTCGGGGGCACTCCACGGAACAATTCAAAACACAACACGAGGATCCGCAAGTTACGGGAAGGATCCACAAGAGACCGAATTAGCCGTTAGGCTTGAAACTGCTTCAGTGCTCTGTTCCAGAAACTATCACTCAATTTGAAAGCGATAACTTGCCGAAAAAAGATCCAATCGTTCGGAAATCTTGGAATAAGAGAAAACGAACATGTCCACGATGAAAACATAGATCCGCTAAATCTGCCATCTTGAACTGAACAAGAATTGAACAAGAACAAAACTGAAATGAAAATATTTTTGGTTGATGCAGGATTGCAAAGAACCAAGGATGCTCCTGCATCAGATGACATGAAGAGCCTTATTGAAAATCTCATCCAAAAGACACCAAGAAATTAGTATGAACAAGTTGTTACCCTTGCTGATTTGCAAAACATTAAGAGCACAATGGGTAACATGAAATCAGCCTATTTGAATATGATCAAAGATAGAGATGTGGCTACAAAGATTGCAGATAAGGCTATATCTACATCCAAGGAATTAAGGGGTAAGATTGAAGAGCTTGCCAATGAGCTTGAATCAACCAAGAATTCATTGGGCAACACTCAAAATGTGTTACTTGAAGTAGAAGATCATCTTTTTGTGGCCAAACAATTCAGGGAACAAGAGAATAGAGAAAGGGCTAAAGAAATCAGGCAGGTAATTGAAGAGCCTGATAGGATTCAGGAATATTTTGATCTTATGCCCTTCCCAAAGGAATCAGAAACTAGGAGTTTGGACCAGTAGGAGGTTTGTGTTGCATGAGGATAATGATAGCACTCAACTAGTTGATATTCCATTGTTTGAGATGGATACTGAGTCTTCTTTTTGATAATCCACTTTTTGAGCGGGATGATGAAATTCTTTTTGATTCTAGTGATGAGATTGGAGTCGATCACAAGATTTGGGAACCAGGTACAGTTTCCAGCAATATGGAGTTGAGTCAGGATTGGAATTGAGAGCCAAACTTCAGTAATGATACCACTGTTCACTTTCCAATCAGTTTACATGGGACCACAGTTCATGTCACGTAGAGGCGTTAACGGGCTTCTTCAGACCAGCAGTTGAGATATTGGTGGTTTGCATTGATGCGTAGAGCTGATCTAGTCATAGGAGGTGATTTTTCAGCCACTTCCATACTTTTGATTCCTATGTTTTCAAGAGGATCGCATATTGTTGATTGCTGTCCTTGCCTTTCCACATTGATGATAGTGCCTTCAGTCCTTAGGCAGATGGATTTTGAACTCTTGCAAGTTATGGTGCAACCAGTTATGGGAGATTTTCCAGTATGCTAGGTGTACTCAAGTATTCAAGTTTTTCCCTCTAACACTCGGAGGTTAAGTGTCATTGATACCCTTTTGGTTTGTAGCAGCAGAGGTTTTTCTTGGATGGCTAAGTTTAGAGATTATTTTGTTGGTATCTTCTTTACCAGCCCCTTGACAACGTTTGATCAACCTCATTTTAGGGACAACATGAGAGGATATGCTAAGGTTTATATATTATGGTTGGGAAGATTTTCTTTTTTGTTGCCCAAGGTCGAGTCTGGCAGGGAGATTTCAGCTTTGGACTTCACTGAGATGCCTTGGCAAGATGTCTCTTGATTGGGATTTCAATCCTTTCAGGTATTTCAGTATGGGATTGAATGTAGATTACTCTTCAGGGTTCCAAGAGAGGAGAATGCAGCATGAGCATGATGGCCAAACAGTTATATTCAAAGTGGTGTAGCGTCAACATGGTGATACCTTTCTAAGATTAACTTGGAACCCTAGGATCACATTGGGTTGTAGACCAGTAGTTGTAGGGAACAAGAGAACTGATGATGACTTTCTTGTGCTTGTTTCAATGGTGCCTTGGATTGGTTTCTTAAAGAGCAATTCTCTAAGGGGTTGAATGAGCCCTTGCAGTATCTGATTGCTTTTCTTATCAATGGTTTCCAAGAGGTCTCTTGTGTTGCTACCCTACAGGTCAATGCCTTGAGAGGATGGTACTACAGATCTCCTGGGATTATTCTTGGTTTCAGTTTGGATCAGTTTGATGATTGCAAGGTTGTATTGGCATTGCTTGAGGACATGCAATTTTTGGGAAGGGCATACCGTAATGTCCCCATTTTAGGGTTCTCTTGCTCTGCAGTTGGAGATGACTTTCTAGGTTCGTGTTTGCTTGATCAGAGGGGTAATTTGAGGTTACCAATGAGCTCAAATGGTGTAGAGGAGTTCTACGATTCTTTCAGATGTTATTTTTGGCTTCCGGTTTGGGCTTCAAGATTCTTGGAGAGAGCAACTATTTATAGTAAGTCACCTAGTCAACTTTGTTCATTATTTCTTCATCGAGATCACTCCAGTGCAGTTAATTTCCAATTCTAATGCATTTCGTCAGTTTCCGCAAAATGAGTATATTAATGGCTTGATTTTAATTATTTTAGTAAGGTTGCTAAATATTATTTGAAATATTTAAAAGGCACCTTAGTGTTATAGGTCGTCGAAACCGGGATGAAATGTTTTGAATCATGGATGTGTTAAAAAAGGACCTTACATGTCAAATTATCGTAATAAAAAGGTCATTTTCAGAGCAAAAAGGGAGTTTAAATTAAAAAGTGAATTTTAAATAGAAGCTTCTAGTGTGTTTGGCGGGAAAAGTATAAAAGGAGGTTATGAGAGCTCATTTGGTTATGTTGAGTTTATTCTATTTCTCTAATCGATACCCTTGTGGTTTTGGAAATTGAACCTGGTTCATCTCAAACTTCTGGAGGACGAAACCCCTCTTGGAGAATATCATCCACGGTGGTGAAAGATCCTCTTTGTGTGATAGCTAGTAGATTCATTATGAGCCTATGCTTGTGGTTCACTGCATATTTTGGAGATAATCGATTAACACTCTGGGCATATTGAAGATTGGGTTTATTATTTTGTTTGGAGGACATTGCAAAATCAGTAGTCGCCATACTCAAGGGTTCCAAGGCAAGTCGTGGCACTTGCATTGTTGTGTTGTTAATGCGCTTTATACAATAGCCTAGGTGTGAGATTGAGTTGTTCAGTCGTGAGAGTCGTTATGCTTTGAAGAATATATAATGTGCAGATTCATATTATCTTGCACCTTCACATTGGGTGGCTGGAAACCCAGATAATCGTGGTATTGCTTTTGTGCATAGTTTACACCCAGTTAACTTGGTGGCGCGTTATTTGCCTGAGCGTGGGTTTGATTGAGGTCATGGGGGAATAAAGGAGCCACTACCATATGCTATTCTTTGCCACCTTTCATTATCCTACAAACTGGAAGTTGTGAGCCTAATGAACAAGTGCATGGTTACTCTAGAAGGGCATGGGTCTGCTTTAGACTTCAGCATGGAGTTACAAGAAGAAATGTGGGTGTTGGAAGCTTCAGGGAGTGTTGGGCATGAAAGTCCGAAAGAGGCGTTTACCTATTTTAGACGCCAATCCTTTGCTAATCATCATCCCATCAGTTGTAGGTCGTAGCATCTGTGTAGGGTTAATAGCACTTGGGAAATTTGCATAAAATAGGTATTTTATACTGTGCTGTTGAGTGTAACATTTGATAAGGGTCGACTGGTTGCAAGTTGTGAGGCTCTATCAAGCGCTACCTTTCCAGGGGAGTCAAGCAACTAGTATGTTTAGGTTATTGATTGTTATTGTATTCCTGAAAGTATTTTTTGTTATCTATATTTTGGTCCAGAAAGGCTTGTACGGAGGCTTGAACCTATGCATGTCTTTACAATCCAATGGTATCTTCCTGAATTGAACTATGCATTAAGTGGACTGTAATCTGCACATACACTGCTGTCATTTATACTCAGAAAGTAAAAGTTGTGAGCACTTCCCATGTATTGGATAATTTTCTATAATGCAATGAATGGAGTATGATTTAATATGATTTGCTATTGCATTTTTTGAGTGCCACTTCAAAAGTAATGCATTGAATGTAGATGATATTTGCTGAGTTTTTATATCAATGTTATGTATTCATCAAACCATTGCAACACTTACAAACAATTAGCTTGCAAACTCACATCTCAAATCAGCAAATACACTCAGTTCAGTATCCTGCAAACAATTTGACAAAATGTCAATATGTTAAACTAATTGAACAAAAAAATATCATTTGAAACCAAGGTGTCATTTCAATTTCCTTTTGAAGTCTTCCTTCATTAACTCTCACATTTGCACTTTCAACAACTTTATGCAATCTCTTGTTATAGCATTTGTAGGCTTTGCTTCTTGTGGAATATCGAAGGAAGATTCCTTCATCACATCTGGAGTCAAACTTTCCCAAGTCTTCGTCATCTCGTTGGATGTAACTTTTAAAATACTTTACTGACACAAGCCTTCCCTTCCAAAGCTTGTAGGGTGTTTTGTTATTGTTTACCCTAACTTGTGCTCGGTTTGGAACATAGACTGCCATGTGCACCACTTCTTTCTAAAAGGTATCACTAAGATTAGACTCGTTCAACATTGCTCTTGCCATCCCTTGAACAGTCCTATTTTTCCTCTCAACAACTCCATTTTGTTGTGGATTCCTTGCGGCTGAATACTATCTTTTTATTCTGTGTTGTTCACAGTAATTTTCGAAATCATTTGAGGTGAATTCTCCTCTATCCGATCTCAAACACTTGATTCTCAAACTAGTTTCATTTTGTGCTAGAGTTTTAAATATCTTAAACTTCTCAAGAGCTTCCAATTTTTCTTTCAAGAAAGTAATCCAAGTCATCCTAGAATAATCATCTATTAACAACATGAAGTAGCTCTCACCTTGTCAGCTTTTGGTCCTTCTTGGCCCACATAAGTCAATATGAATGAGTTCCAAAGGCTTTAATGAAGAATGCTCCTTTGATTTGAAACTTGATTTTGTTTGCTTTCCACATTGACATTGTTTGCAGATCATATTAAATGGATTTGTTATCCTTGGCATGCCCCTTACAGCTTGCTTATGGCTAATCTCGATAATGTTATCAAAGTTTATATGTCCCAACCTTTTGTGCCATACCCAACTCTCTTCTTCTTATGCCATGCAACATTTTTCTCCTTTGACAATTCTAAGAGTGTAGAGATTGCTTGCAGTTCTATTAGCATCTGTAACAAGTTTCCATGTTCTTGTTTTTTCAATTTCACAACCGCTTGGATGAAACGTGAGTGTATGCCCTTGATCACACAATTGACTCACACTTAGAAGATTGTGCTTCGACACTTCAACATACAATACATTTTCAGTCTTTTCCTTTCCATTTTGAAACTAAGAGTACCTTTTTCCTCTGATCTTTGTTGTAGCATTGTCTCCAAACTTTACAATGCCTCCATTAATCTCCTTCAAAGTGATGAACTTTCTTTTATCTTCTATCATATGTCTTGAGCAACCATTGTCAATGTACCACTGATTTTCTTCATTTTGTGCATGTAGGGCTGCTTGTGCAAGCATGGATTTTTCCTTCGTATCAAGTTCCTTTAACCATTTTTTTGTAGATTCCTCTTTTGATATTAGAACACCTCCTTTTGTTTTGTTTTGGAGGTTCAGCAAAGTCACTTCTACAAGAACGTGTTGTATGACCAAAATTATTGCACTTGTAGCATATGATATTGTAATCCATTAGAGGGGCAGATGGATTAAAGTTTCTCTTTAGGAAACCCAAATCCCTCCTTGTACGAGCTCTACAATCTATTGCCTTGTGACCAAATTTATTGCAAAAGAAACAATAGCCATAAAATGTGCTTGCCTTTGGAGGAATGGTCTCTTGAAACCTTCGTTGTTGTCTTTACGAGGAATGTTGATTCTTTGAGTAGTATTATTTTCTCTCTTCTTTGAACTATCATCATTGATGGAGCCTTTGAGCATATTTGCATAACTTTTGGGTTTTTCTCCATTTGTCTTCTTCTGTAAATTTGTGGCCTTGGAGCATGAACCTTCTCTGATTGTCTTTTGTTTTTCCTCAAAACCAAGACATGTCTTGATAAAGGGTGATTTTTCAGAGTTTATAATATCTTCCAAGATTTCGGTGCTTCGATTCGATTTTTCCAATTCCTTCCTTAAGTAATAAACTTCAACCTCCAACTTCTTGTTGGCAGCTGCTTAGTGCTCCCCTCGGGATTCGTGACATGGACTAACCGCCTCTCATGGATCCGTTAACTTTGGCGGTTGTATTGGGCATTAATAGGTCGACCTTTTGGCACAACAACAACCGTGGGGCCAACAATTGGTATCAAAGCCAGAGGTGCCAGGTTTGAATCCCCTCGGGTAACGTTGAGGGGGAAATTGTTGCAAGTTGGGCATTAATAGGTCGACCTTTTGGCGCAACGGCAATCGTGGGGCCAACACTTCTCACATTCCAATTCCTTTGCCTTCAGCTGGTCTTTTACAATTTCTTCAATTCGCTTTGCTTTCTCAATTTGAACCTTCAGATCCATGATCATTCTTTCCGACTTTTCAAGATTTTGAGATGATTTTACTTTACTATCTTCTTGAAGTCATGATCTTATTCTTGAATTCGTCCTCTTGAGCTTCTTGACCTTGTTATAGGCAAATTCGAGTTATTTCTCAAATCATCTACTTCATTATCTTTGATGTGTTCTTTTGAATCTTCTTCTTTTCTTTATCTTCACCCTCCTTTACTTCCATTGCCATAAAGCATATCTCCTCTTGATCACTATCAGGGAAGCTTCCATACACGTTGCTTCCTTCGAATGAGCTACTTGTTTCTTGAATATAGACTCTTCTTATGTCTTCGAAAATTCTTCCTTCCTTGCTTCACTCATGCGTCTCTTTTCTTGTTATGATGGTATTTCCTTTCTTTCCTTTTGTAGTAATCTTCTTCCTCTTCACTACTCTCACTTTCGGCCTATGGACATTTAGAAGCAAAATGACCTATTCTACCACAATTGAAACATTTAAAAGTAGACTTACCGTTATGTTTGTCGAATCCTTTCTTGTACTTTCTTACAAAGAAAGTGTGCTTCTTCATCACTTGAACTTTTACTCGGTATATGTCCTATATTCTTCATATTCTTGGATGCTTTGAATGTGGCTTCTTGCTTGGATGACTTCTCTTTCTCCGTCCTCATTTCATATTCCGTGAGGATCCCATGCAACTCGTCCATCCTCAAGGTGTCTAGATCCTTTATCTCTTCAATTGCAGAAACTCTTGCATCAAATCTCATTGGAAGAGATCTCAAAACCTTTTGTACAATTGTTGCCTCTTCAACCTTTTCTCCACGTCCATGGATAGTGTTAACGATTTCATCCACACGAAGCAGGTAGGCAGCGATATCCTCTTCGTCTTTCATTTTCAAGCTCTCAAATTGCCTTTTGTGAGTTTGAAGCTTGGCCTTTTTCACCTTGCAATCTCCTTCATATATATTTTTCAACTTATCCCACATATCTTTAGCCGATTTGCAATGCATCACTTTCACAAACTTCAAATCAGCTAATCCACACAATTGCATTTTTGGCTTTGGCGTTGTTCTCACTTGCTTTCTTTTCAGCTTGATCCATTAATGGGGTTGTAGGAGGAGTATAACCAATTTTGACAGATAGCCAAATATCGTACCCAAGTGCAATCAAGTAAGTCTCCATCCTTATACTCCAACAAGCATAATTCAATCCATCAAATAGTGGTGCCCTATTTGAGGAAAATCCAAATCCTTCTGCCATGTGCCTTTTCAAGATCCACCTTCAAGCAATTAGGCTAACTCTAAAAAAACCCACTCTGATACCAATTGATTAAACACACACGAATATTGAGAGGGGGGCTGAATCAATATAGATTAAAACTTTACTCCTCCTTAATTCAATATAGTAATATTACTTCATGCCCTAATTATCCATAGCAATATTATTCATGCAAGATGTAGCAATTTGAGAACATGCACAAGAGAGAGACAATTTTACGTGGAAACCCTTACGGGAGAAAACCACGGCAAAATCTTGCTTGTATTAGTCTTCTTGAAAAAAATTGTAGTTACCAACCCACTGGAGACTCCAATCCCCACCAACTCAGCAATAGACTCCAATCTCTTCAACAAGAGGCTCCAACCTCACGATCTCTTGAATTAGGAGGCTCCAACCTCCAAATAGTATGTTTGACTTCTTGTGTATTTCTGTTAAAATATACCTCACCAATCTGCCTTAATATTTTCACACAACTCTGCTATAAATATGTCTTCAAAGTCTCCTCCAAATCTGCAATAATTCACTTTAAGATCTGATCATAAATTTGCAATAATTTGCCTTCAGGTCTGCTCATAAATCTGCAATAATTTTCTCTTCAGGTCTGCTCATAAATCTGCAATAATTTGCTTTTTTGATCTGCTATAATTCCTCTAAATTATGCTTCTTAAATCTCTTCAAAAGTGCTCAAATAATCTTCATAGATCTGCTCAAATAATCTTCATTAATCTGCTCAAAAATATGCTCTAAATGGGAATGATATTTGTTAATTACTTGTTGAAATAAGCCTCAAATGATCTTCTTTTTATATATGCTAATGCACCCTTTTACCTGTTGACGTGTTTTTTATGACAACATCAACACAGAATAAAATGTCCAACGGTCACTCTATTCTCTCTTGATCAAAGTGTTCCGCATGCTAAGATTGCGTGAAAGTTCATGCGTTCGACTCCAAGGTTCCTTTAATGCGAATAGACTCAGTTGGTTGATGTGAATATGTTGGGTATTCCAAAGGGACTTACGTAATCGTTCAACTTTATATGTTCAAGCAAGTGAAGGATTTTGGCTATGATGCTCTGGTATTTGAATGGATCGGGAAATGCTGAATTTAAAGGAGGTAGGGATAGGAATTCTACAATCTACTTCTATGGGTGGAATGCAAGGATTAGCTTTGACAGTCTTCAAACCAAACTTCGTTTCGTCTCCCCTTCGGACAACTCTGACAAAGCTGGTGCAATCTTCAAAGGATGGATAAGGTGTTCAAACTGAGATTCACCATGCACACCCCTCCACAACGAAGCAAGTGGGCACATTGAACACAATCGAAGTTAAGTGCTGAGATTCCAGTCGACCACGCAAGAGCAGATTTACCGTCAGCAAGTCCGCTAGTGGTATGGATACGGGAAGATATGCCCGAACTAATGTCACATTCCACAATTAACTCTACTTGCATGAAAACAAATCTACTTTACTTTACTCTATTCGAATTGGAAAGACGAAAAGATCTCGTCAACTGCCCATAACACAAAATTAAGTCACCAATCAATGAAATATTTATATCATGAGAGTCTTACACAACAATCTTTTGCAAAAACTTTCAAAGGGAAAGTCTTTCTTTCCTTTCCAACTAAGCTACCTCCTAGCTCTACTTAAATCAATCTCTATCTCTATCTAGCTCTGATCTATCTCTGATTCTAATTCTAACTATTTACAAATGAGGGGGGATACCCCTTTTATAATGAGTCCAATTAGTGGGCGGTTCAGATCTGATTACAATAAAGGACTCAGATTGAGCCATCTATGCCCTAATTAGGGCTTCTGCCCTAAAAACCGCCACCGAGAGGAGTGGGGCAATGAATGCGCCCTCCACTCCTCATCAATGCACCACACCTGGCCATCAATGCATGTCGCCTCCCTCCAGAAGGTCATCGTCCAGAAGGGCGTTTCCTTTCTCCTTCTCACTGGCTGCAAATCTGATGAATCTGGCCAAGACTGCCTCAACTTCCTGATCGGAGATAGGAGGAATGTGATCCAACTGAAACTCTAAAACTGCAACTGTTTGCCCATGCCGGGCACATGATTTCTTCCAGGCAGCAAGGTCGTCCTGGGTGTTCTGTATGATACCGGAGAACGTGGCCGTGTTCTCGAAATCGTCCTGTGTGAAGGTCTTCACCTCAGAGAAGAATGGCGTCAATCTGTTCTTCAATCCATCTGCAGTTACCTCTTCAGCAGTCAACCTCTTGGCAAAGATTGCCTCCAACGTGTTGAGAATTCCATCTAAGATGTTCGTCATGGCCTTTCTGACCCTGACAGAATCCGCCTGTGATGCATCATAGAATCCCCGGCCTGTGACTACTGAAGAATACCATCTGGCGAAATCGTATCTATCTCCCTACTAGATAATGCCTCCCTCAACCAAAGTCTGTTGAGGTATGCTCATCAAAGCCCCTAAACGGAGAACAACTCTCGTTTAATAGATGCGAGCCTCACCCCAAGCATGGTTAACTGCCTCCACTCTAGCCATAATATCGGAAGCTTGCCCATAGGCATGTGCAAGATCTTCCATGAACTTCCTTGTCTCTGTACGCACACTGGCAACCCACTTGTCTGCATGCTGCGCCATTCTCTTCAAATCTTCTAACCCACTGATTGACTCCCTGGAAAACTCAGTTGGAAGTTCAATTGCAGGATTTTCTTGCCCACAAGGACGGGACAAGTGTTGCACGTAGCCAATCAATGTCTTGTGCTCTACCTTCAACCTTTTGTATTTGCCCTCAACGTAGGGCAATCTGTCCTTGAGTGCTCGATAGGAATTATCGCACTCCTCTACCACTTGTGCTCCAGTAGGGCAGCCTAGTTCCATGGTTGTCACAACATAGTTCTCAGGAACAGCCTCATCTCTATCACATTCTTCCCGAGGAACTGCCATATGCAAGGTTCGGGATCCATCCTCATCTTTGGATATTTTGGAGAATTTTCTAGCCTTTTTCTTTGCTGGAGGTGCGTTGATCCTCTGTAATAATTCTTCCATCTCAGCTGCGAGATCAGTCTCATCTACAGGATCACGCCTCATTCTGTCCCTTAGCCATTCTGGCACCTCCTGCCGCATGTTAGATATAATAAAAGGCTGTTCTACCTCAGCCTCTACCTCGTGAACCTCTCCTCTGCCATCGTTCTAACGAGGCTCACCGTCATTAATAGGCTCCGTGTCTCCCGAGCTCTAGGCATCCTGATCTGAAGTAGCATCACCCTCGAGAGCCGCCTCAATTTCCTGCTGAAATTGAGTATCAGTAGCCATCCCTTCATCTGTCTCTTGCTGATTTTCCTGCTGATGTTCTTCTTGGGGCATGTTGATGCTCTGACCCACTGATTCTCTACAAGGTGACCGACCCTCCACTCCCACTGTCTGTTCTACGTCCAATCTCTCCCTCTGATCAACAAACAAAGACACCTCCTGTAAGCTTGGAGAGTGTGTCCGAGATGGCGTATGCATGGACTCCTCAACTACCACTGGCTCAAGTCGAACTGGCTCCTTTCCTCGAGGCTCTGGAGTTGGATTACTCCGTCTCCTCTGATTAGTTGTCTGCAATCTGTTGTCTCCCATCAAATTGTAGGTAAGGGGAATTGACCTTCCTTTGAGTCGGCTGACATGCCTCTCTACCCAACTTCGTGTAAATGTCAAGACTGGGATACAAAGTGTATCCAAGTCAGTGATCTCTGGCTCAGACCAATCTGGGAGAGGTAAAGGTGTATCTCTTACTGTCTCGTAGTCAGCCTATACTACGTTTATATCCTCCTCAATCTGATCTGGCACTAGGATGATCTCACACTCTCTGACCATCACCAACGGTATCCGAGAGAACATCCTCTTTCTGACCTCGATCTCATCCACTGCACTAGCCCAAAAGTCTTCGATCTATACCTTGTGCCTGAACTCCTCTGTCAATATCCACCTGATGTTTCTCTGGGGATCGTAGTAATGCCTGCTGGTGTGATAAGAAAGGTGGAAGAATTGGAGCTCCGCTTCTGCCTCTCTTGCTGCTTGCAACGATGGGCAGATTTCATCTGAATTTCCCATAGTAATCGGGAATCCGAGTCCACCTTTCTTCTTCTTCTTCTGAATCTTATCATAGGCAATAAGTTGCCTAGATACTTCCAGCATCACTATCCTGTTTGTGGGATACCGAGGCAATCTGTATGGATAGGAGGAAAATCCTTGCAGCCTTATGTAGGTGAATTTTGGAAATTGGATAAACCAACATCCAAATTTCTCGATCATTTCTTGTGCCTCCCTTGATATTCTGTGGTGGGTTCTCTGCTGCAAGGTCCTCGTGATATGCATTGTAAAGGCGCCATTAACCCTCTTGTAATTGGTTGTGCTTGTCAGATGCAACTATGGACAAGCTTCATATATTTTAAACTGATGGGATCCGCAACCGATTGGTTCCTTGTAAGAGATCCTTCTATATTTCGTCATGCGAGCCAGCATATAGACAAGGTAGGAGCCCATGTAAAATGTCTTCGTTCTCCTCACGCCACGAAGCTGCTCATGTATGTTATCACTGATCATCAATGCCCAATCCATGTAATCCTTTCCTTCCAACACCAAGTTGACAAAATAGAACATCCAAGGTTCAAAGATGAACGCTTGGGGGCAACCTCCAACTCTGCTCAGCATCATAATGAGATCACCAAACTCCTGTCTCAAGTCCTCTAAGACTATCTGCTTGGGCAATTTAGTGCGAGTTGGCTTGGGTTTAATCATCCACCTAGTGTTTATCAAATCAGCACACCGGTCTGTGGTGGATGAGTACATCTTTCCAGCTCTCTCTTTCGTCTTGTAGATCATCTTCTCATGAACTGGAATCCCGAATGCCTCTCCGATCGGTGTCAGGTTGGCCAGCACCTTGCCATCTGGCGAAGTGACCGTCCTTTGTTCTGCATTGTAGTGGTAGGCGCACTCCATGATGAGCTCTAGACATCGGATAGCTGGCAGAAAGTTGGCAGCTGCATACAATCCACTTCTGACAATATTGTGCAAAGTCACTGATGGGTGATGGCCCCCAATCCCCAATATCCTTCTTCTGAATGCTTCCATGTTGAATGAGCCTAAGTCCGTGTCAGCTAGCCTACCGAGCTTGGATGAAAATTTGGATTCTGGCAAGAATGACTTGCCCAATTTCTTGATCACAGCTTGTCTGGACTCGGTGTGGTTGTTTCTGCCTGCAGCTCTTCTGCTTGATTCTGCCATTCTGCAAAAAGGCAAGAGATTCATTTAGAAAACAAGATTTTATAAAACAATATAATAACCATCATTGAGGGTGTCAGCAGATTTTTCTTTTAAATGACAAAGGCTGCAACACTTCTTGATGTTTCCAACGACAAACCTCAACTATCTTGTTTACTTCAGCTGTAAAATTTTCTGTATTTGCAGCAACTCTTGAGACTTCTTTCAAATTCGTACTTCACTTCTAGAAGAAATGTACTTTCAACAACTTGTAAATGTTTTCACGAATGTGAACTTTCAGCAATTGCAGCCCTCTTAACTTCAGACTTCTCAGCAATCGGATGAAACTTCTTCACAAAGTCGAACCTTCTCAGCAATTGCAGCAGCTAAGGAATTCGCACCTCTCAGCAATTTGAGACTTCAGCAAGCTAGGTCGCACTTCTTCAGCAACTTCACTCTTTTTAGCAAATTCGCACTTCTCACTTTCAACTCTTCAGCAACTTGTGAGAAAAAAATGAAGAAGACCTCAAAAACTTATAGTTTGGTCGAATTCTTGCAGAGGCTAAACTTAGCAAATATTTTGAATTCATTTTCCCTCTCTTTTCCAGTTGTAACACTTGTCGTCTGAAGCATCGGAATCTCGAACTTCTAGAATCACGAATTCATCATCTCTGCACAGGCCTGCCTCATTGCATTTGATTTTAAAATATTCATTCCCTTGAACAATTTCGAATTGTTTAGCTAAGGCATTTCATCTCATTTTATCCTTGGCAAAATTATCAAGTTCAAGCTTCTTAGCGAAATTCCTCATCCATTTTATTCGTTTTCCTTAGAGAAATTTCTCAAATTTGCCTTAGGAATTTTATTTAAAATAGGCACTGGGAAAAATATCCATCGAAACAATGTGGACATGGCGTGGAGTAAGCTTGAATCACCTCTGAATTGCGAATGTTTAATACCTAGAAGAGAAATTCTTCCAGAATCCATCGTTTTCATGTGTATCCGGATGAAGGGGTTCTTTTAATTTTTATTATTTAAAAATAATAAAAATGGCTAATGTTTATTTCTTCCCCTCCGGATGTCTTCCACTCCTGCAATTTCAAGCTTCTCTGCCTTGGCAAATTTTCTTGATTTTTCCCTGAAGAATTTTCCCTCTTAAGGTTTTTGTAACTCTGAAAATTCTAGCATCATCCTCTAGACGTACTCTTCATTTTCTCCTTTTAGAAAATGCCTTAGGAATTATTTTAAAATTTAAATTTCATCATCTACCCTCTGAAGGGCGTATTTGGCATGTCATTCTTCCATTCCATTCCTTAGGCAATTCTACGCCTAGATTCTCCTCTCATACTTAGCAATTTTCATTCTTCAAGTCCCCACACACTAGGCGCATTTCACATAATGAAGAGGAAAATACTTGACCCTTAGTCTTTTAAGATCATGCCACCCTTAGCATTTCTTTCCTCCTTGGCGCATGGTGACCCTTCACCTTCCCTGAGCGCATTTCACATAGTGGACTTCCACTTTCAAGCGTATTTCAAATGTTGAGGAGAAAACTTCCTTTACCGTTGGCGCTTTTCTCTTTGTGTGAGAGAATTTACTCAATGTCTAGCGCACTTCTTCAAACTCTCTAACGTTTTCACCTTTCACCTTTTACCTTTATCTTTTACCATGTTACCTTAAGCGCATTTGCCATAGGGAAGGGAACTTCTTGAGCGCATTTCACCATGTGAGAGGGAAATCCCACGCCTTAGGTGACCTTTCACCTTCCTCTAGCGCATATAAGCATGTAGACTTCCATGTTGGGCGCATATTGGGGGGTGAGAAGAAATTCCGCCCATGGTGACTCTTCATCTCCCTTGGGCGCATTTGACCCATGGTACTTCCTTGCCTTAGGCGCATATGCTAGTGTTAGAAGGAAAATTCCACGCCTATCAAGTGGCTCTTCATCTCCCTTAGGCGCATATGAGGGTGTTGACTTCCATGTTGGGCGCATTTCATACATGCAAAGGAAAGCGCCTCTATCTAGTGACCCTTCATCTCCCTTAGGCGCATTTTGGCTAGGCAACCTCCATTTCCAAGCGCATTTGAGGATGCCTCAAGGAATTTTCGTGCCTTAGGAATTTTATCATGCCCTTTTGGTGACCTTTCACCTTCCTCTAGCGCATCTAGGGGTATGAGGAGGAAACTTCATGCCTTAGAAGAATTTCTATGTCTCTGCCATGTGGGTGCATTTGACCTCTGTTCAGGAAATCTTGCACTTGGAGATTTTCATGCCCTTTTTATCTTCTTGGCGCATATAAGCATGTGTTTCTATGCCAGTTGCCTCTTATGAATTTCCAACGCCATTTATGCCCTGGCTTTCTATTTTTAGTAAACCCGGAGAAGTTAGGGTTTATTTGCATTTCACCCTGTTCTAAACTGGAAGTGGGGGTGGTTGTGCCTTCACTGACTTTTGTCACCTTGTTCATACCTCATCTGGCACAGTACATACTATTTTTAGCCACTTACTATTTTTAGTAAGTTCCAAAGTTGCCTGCTTCAGTAGCTCCGTTCGACCTGAAACTTGCTATATCTGATCATGATAACTTGAGTGCTCTGTTCATACCGACTTCCGGCGCAGGCCTGCTATTTATAGCCGTGTCCTGACTTACTAAAAATAGTAAGTCCTTCGATTTTGTTCAAAATTTGCCAGTAGGTAGCTTGAAGGATGCTGATCATGGCGGCGTGCTTCGTTCTAACATCTCTGCATTTCGCTTCATCTATTTTTAGACGTGGTAGGGGAAACCCTAATTTGATTTGCATGTGTTCTGGACTGCCCCCGATCGCCTGATTTCTACTGTTTGCCAATCTGCTCGTTGGAATGAAGTAATAGGTAGCTGCTGGGATGACACTGCTATCTATACTAAGTGTCCGAAAAGTGGTCAACCGGATGTCGGACAAGTTTGCATGTCACAGTCCCCGTGGGATCTCAAATAACCAAAAGAAAAACCCAGAAAACTGGTCAAAGTTCCGGCACTGGCTAAAAATAGTAAGTCCCTCAAAACTGACTCGTTCCGTTTGCATGTAACGTCATTGCGAAGCTCTCGCAAAACCCACATGGAATATCCGGACACGCATTGAAAATTCCTGCATGCAACCCCTAAAAATAGCCTCGGAAGGCTGAACTCTAAAAGTCACCATCTCCTCTTGCATGCTACATCATCGCGAAGGTCTTGGAAAACCCAGATCAATTCTTCTGTCATTCGTCGGAGAATTGCTTGTCTAAACCTTGAAAATAGCCTCCGAAGGCTGAACTGCTAAAAATAGCCAATTGTCTGAATCTGTTCAAATTTCACGTGTAGGCACTCTGAAGCTGCCTGATTGTGCTGAAGTCATTAGAATCCCGAAATTCTGAGGAACAAGCCTCGAATTAGGCACTTACTAAAAATAGTAAGTTGTCGGATTTCAGTGAGATTTCAGGGGGATTCTGCCTTGAGCTTTCTGAATGTGTTGCTGCACTTAGATTTCACCTAAGTAACTCAATCTTGACCTCGAATGGGTCTAAAGGATAGAAACCCTAAATTTGTCAATTAATTCAATTGAGGTCAAAAGAGACACCCCTGGAAGAACAAAAGACCAGAGACAGAGAAAACCGAAGCCAAAAGACCAGAATGGAGCAAAAATTAGGGGGTCCCCATCTTGGATGGGGTGATGTGTGAAAAGGTCACAACATTACCAAGGGTTAAATCCCTTCATATTGGTCAGCCAAAGAAGCATATAATTCTTATTTGCCTTGCCCAAAGTTGGGTGCACCTTCCTAGGGGGGTCGGCCCTTATAATAACTAAATTTAAATATATTTTTTTCCAAATTAAAATCCCCAAGATGGGGGCACCACTAAGAGGGGTCCTGAAAGATACCCTCTCAATTTTTTATTAATTTTCAATATCAAATACAATGTAACCATGCACCCGTTAAGGTTAGCTCCAAAACCAAAACGATGTGGAATAGTAACTCTAACCAAGAATGCGCCCTAAGACCCGATGAGGGAGGAGGGGCAAGCATATGGTCAGAGAATCCCAAGGATCTAATTAACTCAATAACTGAACTGATTACAATTGAGAGAGAAGAATTAAACTCAACACCAAGAATGTTAACCAAAATCCTTAGAAGGCGAAGTGATAGCATATGGCGGAGTACTAATTACAAAACTGAAAAAGGCTTAGGCAGATAACCAGCCATGAGAGATTTTCCACACTTCCACTTAATCAGTGGGGGAATGAAATTACAAATAAACAATTCATCCGCTACGGCAGGCATCCACTCAACAGTGGGAATTCTCCACTTAACAGTGGGTGATAGATGTAGATACAGCTAATTTCCTCCACACTGGTGGTAAACCATCCAAGGGTTACAATGTGTTTGTATTAGAAATCACAAGTAATTGCAATAATAATATTGGTTGGATTAGTACTACTAATTCTCAACCTTACAATTAAAATAATCTGCAAATTACGAGTGTTACAACAATAGAATGAATGCAAATATATGAAGGATGAATATAGCAATGTTTAGAACTCCCAAGGACTGTAAATGAAGCCAAAATCTGAACTTAATGAAGTCTGATAACAATAACCAGCAGACTGAAACTGTGAACCAGCACGCTAGAAATCAAAGAAATGCTCATAACTTCATGAATTTACCTCCGGATTGACTGAAACGAAGTGCAAAGGTCTTCTAGGAGGATGGCGCCCAAAATCAGATCATGAAACTACATCAAAACAGCCTTATTTATTTGGCACGCATTCCAATGCCAAGCAAGAAGGTACGGCCTGGCTGAAAGGGCGACTTGGCTCTTAAAATTCAGATTCCTCAAAATAAAATCTCATCTTCTATGAGAAGGGTCGCCCAAGGTAAACAAACATGCATCATCAATGCCCATAACACAATTAAATTTATTCAAAAAGCTGCTAACAAAAATCAACTTCAGTTGTATAAACACCAGCAACATACAAATTGAAAATATCACCAAAATTCTCCAACTTTGAAGCTCAATCTGCTAGTCTCGATGAGAAGCGGCAATAATACCAACTAGGTGTTGTCTTTCAAACGCAAAATCGCATAAGAACTAGGAGGTAAGCATCCCTCGAAGTGAGAAACAAGTTATCATTTCGACAGCATAACAATAGCATAGACGTTGGATACCAAAAGCTAGAGCAAAGCTTCACTTTTATAGAAATAGTGATGACTCCTCAAATTCCAAGAATGGGACGCCCAACAATCATTTGAAATATTTTCAAATTCAAAAATAATAAAACTCCTCCAAAGTGGCATCCAACTTCAAGGCATTAGAAAGCTTTTATTAAATGTTTTAATTACTCCTTAATGAAGGCATCCCCCTTCATGACCACCTTTTAAACACAACTTGAAGTTATTTCACTAGGCCAAGGGGTCAACTGAATAATATAACATTAATGCCTTTAATTCAACTTTTCACCAAATGGTGTTTTTAAAGCTAGAACTGAAAACACCTTATTGCCCCAACTGAAAAGAAAACTAACGAAAGTGCTAACAACTGAGATACTGCCAAAAATAGAACTTACTATAAATAGTAAATTCAGAGAAATGCCAACAAAACCTCCAACAAGGGAAATCCTTAATTTGCACTTCTGATCAACCTACAAATTTTCGAAAATAGGCTATCCGCCACAAAAGAGCGTATGGCCAAAATGGGGACATTACAGGGCCGGCCTCATGTAATTTATTTGATTTTTCTCCAAGTGGGGCAACTTAGCTAAGTTGGGTCAGCCTTGTAAGCAAACAGAGGATTTGTTTATTTTTATTTAATTTAAAACCTTAATTTGGGCGCCAAGAGCAGATGAGGTCAGCCAGCAATAAGGTCATCATGGAAAAACTCCTTTGACATCAATGACAACAATAATTCTAAAACTTGTCATGATTCAGAAGTCCCAATGCAGTACCTAAAAGCAACTTAAAATGGACTAGAAACCACACGGAACGAGCAAGAAGCCAACAAACAGCCCCTTGCCCCTATATAAATTTATCAATTCTCTTGGTTAAATCACACATTAGAAGAGACCCATGAAGATGGCATATTCATATATCCATTGTGAAGCCAATCTAGACATATCCCATCTTGAAATAAATACATACAATTACTTATTGAAACTTATTCTTTCATTCCTTCAAAATGATGTGTGCTCTTTCTCATGTAGTCAGCAATTCTAGAGCATATAACTAAGTTCTCTTCAAGTGCTCCAATTTTGGGGTGAAGAATTAGTTGATGCAGGATTTTATTATTTATGATGTGATGAGGTTATTCTGGCATTTTTTGGTTAGATCCCTCCAGAAATGACTCTTTGCAAATGTTACAATTTCACATATTATTGTAATTGTGTTACATTTTTACATAACAAATAACGACTGTTGTTTTATTATGAAATGATGTTGTATACTGAATGAAGACTAACACACACTTGTTAATAATGTGTCACGCTGAATCATAATAGTCATACTAACATAATTCTATAACATCACCAAATTGGTGTAGTCATGTTTCGTACTCCAGATGTAAATGGCTCAGAAAGGTTTGGTTTACTCCCAAACTGGCTTAAGAAGTTAAAATCAAGGGATACAGAATTTGAATAATATAAAGGTAAATAGAAGCAGAAATCCCCTAGCCAGCTTCTACAAGGGAGCTGTCATAGAATAATTTTCCGTTTCCCTTAGGTGTAACATAAAAATAACCTTTACCTTTTTCCTTAAAATAGCCATTCAATTTAGGCATATGGAAAATTATGAGGATAACTCTTTGTAATGCTAGATAGTCATGTTAAATTTTTACTTGCTAGTTGTTGGCCTGGATCCCTTATGACCATAAGGATAGTAGATGTTTGTGCCATTAGAAGCATGCCTACATTTTTAGTTAATTTACAATGCATACATATTGCCACCTCCATAATTCGGACCCCACTCACATACATATATTGCATTAGCATACAATTATATAACATAACTTCTTCCAAGGTAATGTATATGAATTGGGCTTCTTTATATTGGAAAAAATAGTTTAAAAAGTATGTGGCTCAACTGAACACTCAAAGAGAACCAATCCAGATATCACATCAGAGCTCTAGGAGCAAACTATTAGAGATCCAGCAACTACCACAACAAAAAGCAGAAAATTGAAAAAACTACTATATCAGCTACCGAGGAGCATGCAGAATCAAAGTTTCGTACTATTGAATCGTAGCGAAGTCAAATACATATAGCAAATAAAACAATCTAACTAACAGACTAATACTCTTTGTCTTTGGAGATCAAATACAAATCAACATCATCTAAGATGACAAAGTCAACAATCAGCTTGGGAGAGTGAACATCGTTGTTATCAAGTCCCCCTTCATGACCAAAAGTTTCCTCTTCACTGCCATCAAATCCCTTTAGTTCAAAACATAGTTGAACCACTCGCCAAAAACTCGTTTTTTTGAAAAATGAGTTTTTATAGGTTTTACTCGCCCGTACTTTTCCCAAGCCAAAAAACTCATCGTTTATTTGCAAAAACTCGGAGAGTTATTTAAAAAAACTCGGCTGCTCAGCAAAAAGACCCCTGTGGCCGAAATAAAGGCAATTTCGATTCATTTTTTGCCTCCACCAATTGCTCTTCCTTAGCAAAAACACTCTCCCATGAAGGTTTGTGTGGTTTTGGAGGTCAGGGCGCTGCCTCGGGACCCTGCGAGGGGTGATTTATTCAAACAAGAAGCAGCCTACATTTAAGCTAACCTCCCCAATTATTTTAGATCCTATTGGTGTGCATTTTAATACCCACCGAACATAGAATAAAATGCCCAAAGACACTCTATCCTCTCTTGAAAAATCACCGCGTATGCTAAGATTGCGAGAAGATCATATGGTGATTCCAAGGTTTCTTTTGTCAGGTCTTGACGTGTGGATAAGATCAGTGGGCGTTGTGATTTGCTGGTAATCACAAGGGGACTTACATTAGAATTTATTTGCAAGCTAAGGACTTAGACGGTTTTGACATTGAAGGCTCTTTCTTTTTGGGTTTTCTCAATTTTAGGATTTCCAAAAAAAATGTAAAAATAGATAAGGGTTTAGGAGTGCTAATCTAATCCTAAGAATTCAAGAGACGGTGATGATTGGGTGAAACAAGGAACCACACTTTGTTTCGCCTCCTTGGGACAACTACGCAAAGTGGGTGCAATCTTCTAGGGGTGTGATCATGATTTTCATGTCCAAAATAAGACTGAAGTTAAGCATCCACAATTTAAGAGCTCAGGCTAACTTTACGCATTGGATACAAATCATCTATCCAAAGAAAGTATGAGCTAGATTTCACCAATCACCACTATCAGATCTATCATTCATTTAACAAACATTCAAATAAAATTCTACTCTAATTCTAATCTAAGTGTTGAAGGAGATATGTAACCTTGCACACCACTTGAAAATAAAAGTGATTCAAAGCAAATCATGCATAAGAGCTTTTATTAACGGAAATGGTCTAATGCAACAATTTCATATTACTCACTTCACACTTTACAAATGAGGGGTGAGCTCAATTTATAGGCTCCCCGATTACAATTCAATGGCCAAGATTGATTTAGGATCAACGATCGAGATTACAAAATAAAACCCTAATTAGGGTTTGTCATAATTAACTACCTCTCGACCAATGAGCAAATTACATTTTGGGACACTTCTCCTTCTTGCTAAATATAAACCAATTCCATGGATAAGTCAAGTTCATTGAACCTAGACATGTTGACTTGGAACAATTTGATTGGTTTCGAAGATGACGAGGTGCCACCTCAACGTGCTGGATGTCCTCCTTGGTCTCCTTGTTCTTTTCCCATAGATTTATCTTCCTTTGCCGATGACTTTGTCCTTTGTGTTTGTTCCTTCCTAGCTGTGATCTTGGATTTCCTTCGGGATTTTGATTTCTTCTTCTCACTTGCATCAGAATCTGGAAGTCTTCCCTTGGAGCAATTATTGAACTTTTCCTTCCTGATTGCTTTGAAATTCCTTCAAGTGCCTTGAATTTGGAGAAGAGCTCTCCTGTGCTTTCGCCAAAATGGAGGAAATTGGAACTTTCTCTGTGAAGTAGTTCCCATACTTAGCCAAATTTTGGCTATTCAATTTTGTCTTGTAACACCTTCATATGGACCATTCAACACTTAGCCAAGATTTTGGCCATCTTTATGCTCGAATGAACTTTGCCTGTGGATTTGTCTTTAATTTCGAGTTTGGCTTGTGCTAAGTAGGGCAAACTCCATCCTTGGGCAAGAATTTTATTCATTTCTTCCTTATTCCTCTTCATTTTTCTTGTTTTCTTTCCAACACTTAGTCAAAATTTGATCCTTTTATTGTAGGAAAATTCCACACTAAGCCAATTTTATGAGTTTTCCTTGGCGGACTTCATAGTTGTTGCGCCACTTTGCTCATTTGTTAAGGCGGAGTTTGTCTTCCTTGTGCTATTCCCATCTCGCTCTCAGGCGGACTTCATCTTCTCTTGGACAAGGCGGACTTTGAAGCTGGCTGGACAAGATGCATTTTCCTCTAAGAGTACTTGATCTTGTGGCTGGACATCTTCATGGCGGAATTCACCAATCTTGGACATGCTTCCCTGTTGGAAGGCGGACTTTGCCTTGTGCCTGCCATTGCTTTGGGTGAACTTTGCCAATGCTTAGACACTTCCTTTCCTGTGGCGTACTTTATTCTTAACCAAACATCCGACTTAGTCAAAATTTTCAAATTTTCTCTCTCCTTCTGGGTTGGACGGACTTGGAGGTTTCTCTGCCATTTTGCATTTATGTCCATGCCTTAGAAATTTATTTCATGTTGAGTTGGGCGGACTTCGTGTTTGCCTTGCCATACACTCTTCCTTCTGTGCCAAAGAATTTTATTCCGTCATGCCGAGGAGTGAATTTCATGCTAGCTTGATCCCCTCTCTCTCTAGGCATATTTTTTATCCATGCCTTAGAAAAATTTCCTCTCCCAAAGTTGGGCGGACTTCAGCCTCTCCTTGACATTGGCGCACTTTAGCCTTGCCTTGTCCAAGGGCGGACTTGGACATCTTCAATTTAGCCTTGGCGAACTTCATGATTGGTTGGCCATGTTGGGCGGAGCTGCTCATTGCTTAGAGAATTTTCTTGACACTTAACCAAATTTTGAAAATTTATTCTCAACACTTAGCCAATTTTCGAAGTTTTTTTTCCCCAAGGTATCAACACTTAGCCAATTTTTTGAGTTTTTCTTGGCGGACTTCCTGCTTGGCCGGACAGTTTTTTCTTTGTGCTGGGCGGACTTCATCATGTTCATGCCATTTTTCTTTCCTTGCATGTTGCTGGGCGGACTTGCTAGCCTTCTTGCCATTGACATTTTTGGGCGGACTTTGACCTCACCTTGCCAAGGGCGGACTTTAGCCTTCTTGTGCCATGGGCGGACTTCAGCCTTGGCTCACCATCCACTTCCTCCTTCCTTGGGCGGACTTTGACCTTTTCTTGCCAGGGCGGACTTCATGCTTCTCAGGCCATGGGCGGACTTGGCCTCTTCCTTGCCATGGGCGGACTTGACTCTCCTTGTGCCATGGCGGACTTCAGCCTTGGCTTGCCAGTGCCTACCTTTGGCATGCCAAAGGTAGGGCGGACTTCATGTATTGTCTGCCATTCTTTCCTCATGGGCGCCCTTCATCAAACTTAGCCATTTTCACCAAAATTTTGCTATTTTACCTTGATTTTCATGATTTCTGGAGGCGTGTTGACTTCATGCTCTGTGGGATCCCAAAATAGAAACTTTCCAAAAATAGAAACTTTCTAAAAATAGAAAAAGCAAAAAGCATCCCTAAAAAATAGGAACTCCAAAATGGCCTAAAAATGCCAAAAATCAAAAAAGCAAAAAGCAAAAAGAGCAAAATCCCTAAAAAAAAGTAAGTGTCAGAATTGACTCAAAGCAATGGCGTTCCTCGTCTACCGGTCCTTCTAAGTATTTCCATGACATCTAGGCACTAATATGGGCTCAAATTCTCTACTTGGCTTAGATGATTTCTACAAAACTCTAACTCCTCATTGTAAATAAATGGTGATAAGCAGTTGCGCTGCCAAGGCAAAAACCGAAAAAGCAAAAAGAAGGAGGTCCCCATTTGCAATGGGGCGATGTGTGAAATAGGTCACAACAGATCCATAACCAGAATTTCTCTCTGGATGACCACAAATTTGTTGCTTTGGCAAAGAAGGCACACATTTTAAGGTGTTGAATGGAGGGTCCTAGCAATTTCTCCTCAATTTGATTGTTCTATTCGCTGATCACTCGTTCCTATAGGGATGGCATTTTCATCTACAATCTTCTTTGTGGGGCGGTGCTTTCCTTTCTTCTCAATTCAATAATTTGTTGGTGGATTTTGAAAATGGATTTCCCATCATGATATTGATAACAGAATTTTTTTTTTTTATGCCTCCAAGGTTTCAAGATGGCTGCTTCCATTATCTTCTTTCATCTTTCTACAAATTGTCTTCAAACTGGCTTTGATGTAACTGCCTCTCTTCTTGGATCCCCCAAGTATAGGATCTGGTTTGGTTTTTCTTCCTTTCTTGCTGAGAATGAGTTTCATTTTCTTGTTTAGATCTTAGTCCTCTCCCTTGCCTCCCACTATTTTCATGATCCACTTTTCCTGTTTCTGAATATCGCACTGTTCTGTAGTAGGATATCTCCTTTCGCAGCCTTCAATGTTTGCTGTCTTTTGTCTTCTGCTTTTGCTCCCTTTGCCTCCTAATCTGGCCTCTGAAAAAGATCACTTCACTCTTCCATAGATATAGTTTATTATATTATATATTTTATATTTGTAGTGTTGCTAGTATTTATATTGATGATATCAAAAACTTTCACATTTTTTAAGGTATTACCTGGTCCTTGTTATTTGGCCACTATATCATTCGTTTTTATTTTTGCAAACACTCACACAAACAAAACAAATAAAATGTTAAATATAATATTCAATATTCTGTTAACCATTTTATAGCCTCTGTAGAAAGAAAATTTTGTTGAAGTCTCCCTTAGGTCCACCAACTTTTGTTTCCTCAGAGAAATTTATGAGCAGACAGAAAGAGTGGACATGGGCTTACCCCTCTCCACTATTGTTGCCAACTTGCTAATGGATAAATTTGAAAAGAAAGTTATCCAAATTTATCTCCTAAAACCTCATGGCGATACAGTTTCATAGATGACATAATGTTTGATGACCTCATGGTAAGAATACCATAGATAGTTTTTTATCACATCTCAATGCACAATCAAAGCATATTTGATTCACCATGGAGGTAGATGAAGATAAGTGCCTCCCTTTCATTGACATTCTTTACATTGCAAAGCAAATGGTTCCATCACCCATAGAGTGTCTGACAAAGGACCCACAACAGGAGGTGCTCTATACTGAGTTTCTCCATTGAAGAGACAGACAAGGATGAGGCAAGATTCTTTCATAGCCTAAAAGGAGTCAAAAACAAATTCTCCCAAAAGAAGGATGATCCATAGGGGAGGAATTTCCCTCAATAATGAGCATGTGATCCGCATAGATACTGGAACCAATTAAAATGTCCATAATCAAAAACCATTACAAGATGTAAAATTCAATCATACAACATTATTTTGCACATGGCATTCTAGCAATTTATCAAAATAATCATGCAAGAGCTAAAAACAAGATATATGACTGAAAAGCTAAAACTGTCTGACAACAAACCCAAAAAATTTAATGTTGGTGTATTCATGTGGCAAACCTGAAAAACAGGTACCCCAGGAAATGACTGTCCAGGAACTCCTGCTTTTGAAGCTTCCTGTACGATATAAATGTAGTCATAAGTGCACTACATATTTACCAATGCAGTTCCTGATCCATTATATTTTCATATGCAAAACCATTTTCACCAAGATTCCCCTTCACAACAGATGATATAATTGAAACATAACACATTAATGTTAATGTTCTTTATAAAGTTGCACAATTTGAAATCAAGTAATTCAAGTGAGCATTTCCCAGACAATATTTAAAGCAAATACTTACATCCAAGAGAACAAGTTTTGAAAAAGCATCAGAGAGATACAAGAAATGCTACAGTAAAGCACATTAACAGAGACGACAAGACACAATTTATGTGCCCTTCTCCAATCATTTATTGACGGTAACTATGCTCATCCCTTATTATTTTTTTATTTTAATTTTATGTAACATTCCTATACAACCTTTTTCTTCTTCTGCATATGGATTTTTCTTAAATTTTGTCCTTGGTGAGTTAAAATGAATTATAATTATTTTATTTTTAAATTTAGAATATCCTATGCCTTATTTGTCTTTTATTTTAGATACCTTGGAGTGTACCTCCTTTCTTAGATGTCACCATATTCTTTACAAGAAATATTGGACTGTAACTTCTCTCTGAAGTTTCACTATATTCCTTGTATGAATATTGGAGTGACTCCTTTTCTTTGTACACATGTGAGTGCACACCTCTAGTCGTGAGGAATAGAACACCTAGGCATACACTAATGCAAGGTGACAAATATAGAGACTCGGAGTTACATGCATAACTCCTCTTTTCACCTCTATCAAATAGAGGTTCTTCGTCCCTCTCTTTTATGGTGGTAGGTCGTTATCTTGTTATCTTGAAACTCTCATTCTTTTTTTCCTTTTTCTTAATTTAAAGATTGTAAGAAGTGTAAGATTTCAAGTTGTCATCTTCAATAATGCATGTAGGGTGGTAGGTAGTTATCTTGAAACTCTCATTCTTTTTTTCCTTTTTCTTTTTAATTTAGAAATTGTAAGAATTGTAAGATTTCAAGTTATCTCCAATAATGTATGTAGGGTTTACTTCCATCAAATGGTTTCCCCACTTCAATAACCATATCTTGCCTCTGTTGTGGTATGATTTTATATTAATTTGTTACTTCATGTTTTTTGCTTATGAATTAATGTTAAGTAGTTGATCTTAGCATATGATTTTTCTAACTTCTATCTATATTATATATTAAAATTAAGAGTGTAAGAATACAAGTCCTTGACATCTAGAAGATCTAGCAAATTAAACTATTATAAAAGTGAAACTGGGTATTATCATAAGAACTAAATCCTTTTCCTCCAAACTACAATGGTTTTTCCTTGTAACTTGGTTGCCTTGGTTTCAAATGATTCTAAGTGTATAACAAATATAAGAATGTCACTAAAAGGCTATGGGAACTTAAAAAGGTTTTTGTAGTGATATTATTGCAAGCTATTCAAATGCCAAAATACATTCAAGAGTGGTATCCCAAATTAACTTACTTTGGAAAGTTAGTTGTATATTTTATGTTATATATGACTGTGTGCCTATCTATAATCAAGAGACTATCTCATTACAGGAACACACAACATGCTCCAATTTGTAATAAACCACCCCAATTTTTTCAATATTACAACTTATTAGCATTAGAAATATAATCAAGATAAGCAACTGAATATCAACTACCTTCGACTTTCTGATCACCCAGATTCCGATGTGGGCAAAGAAAGAGCATACCATGGCAAGGTTTACATCGCAATACTGAAAAGAGCCACTTGTTCAGTGGGGTGGTACAAACTGAAAGTAAAGAACTCTTCTGCCTTTCAACAGTGTGCAAAAAAGACCACTTATTCAGTGCGGTAAGTACTAGCAGCCACTTCTTCAGTGGAATATGAAATCACACCACTTATTCAGTGGGAAATAGAGATGCCATTTATTCAATGGGGTTACTATCAAAACCAAATAAGAGCTAAATCACTAAATCGTACTACCAAATCAGTGTTACAATGTGAGCTCAATACAAATTGATACTAACAATTACAAATCTGCTATGTAGCTGCAAGTAAGTCTAGAAACATGAAAAGAACAATGCCACGTGAAACCCCACTAAGCAAATAAGCTAACCCTGCAACATATTAGCAAATATACTTCACAAAACATGGCTAAATGAACTGGTATCAAGTCTGATACACTGCTGAAAAGGACTGACATGAAAGTTGCAGGTCTGAAACCATCAAAACAGCAAGCTACCACAATGGCATGCCACCCCAAAATGTCATCCGAACAATTATAGAATGCCTCCGAACTGTTTACAAGATCATAGGAAGACCAAGGTGCCACCCAAGAGACACCAAAGGCAGATTAGAAGGGGCAGAAATCTTCACAAAACCCAAGCACCTGAAACACCAATCTGTACGGCCTGCTGGGAGGGGCGATCAGCTCCCAAAAATCCAATCTTCACCAAAAAAATCTGCAAACTCTCCAATCAGGTCATCCAGGTCTGTAGAGCACAATGAAGCAATACTCACAAAATGATATTTGATGCCTCAACCAATATGAGCCAAGAAGTGGTACGGCCTAGACATGGAAATGGTACGGCCAGCAAGTAGTAAACCAAGAAAATCCACTCCAAATCACTCCCAAAAGCTCTGCAAGTCAGTAATCACACCAAAATATGCATATACTAGAAAATGTCAAAGCACATCATCATGGAAACAAACTGAAATCTTCACCAAAGCTCAATGGTGACTCCTGCGAGAAGCCACTCTAATGTCCAGCTAGGGAGTATCTCTCAACTCTAAAACTAGAGCAACTTTGAAGGTTTTTGTCTTCAAAGCCCTTGAAGGATTCAATCCCCAATTCAACAACACTTTGTTATCTTCATTCAACATGGTGCAAATGAGAGCACAAGGTGAGCTTATATAGAAATTAGGGTCCTCAATTCAAATTCCTTTGACCTCTGAAAAGGAACGCCCCATCTCCAAGAGAAATATTTTATTAAACTTTATTTCACTTATTCCCCTCATCTAGGCATCCACCTTAGGAAATGAAAATTGTTTTTTTTAAAACAACTTAAGTGACCATTGCCTAGGCGTTGAGCACAAGGGGGTAACAAATGAACTTTACTTAAGTCATAAAGTTACCTTTTAGATGACTTAAGTGATGGCGAATAAATATTGCCCAAAAAAATCAGAACTCACCAATGCTGAAACTGGAAACCACTGCACTATACTATTGCTAGGACCAGGTGCTAAAAATAGTATTTACCAAAAATAGAAAATTGCGAAAAATTAGTGAGTCAAATCTCCAAACTGGCTCAAACTGAATCACACTGGACCTTACTAAAAATAGCAATGTTGTTGACCAAGGCCCAGAAAAAACCAGAAAAACTCATTGGCAACATCAGTATACTCTTCTGAAAATGTTGAAACAAATCCTCCAAGGATCATGGAATCCCCTTAACTCCATTTAGCCTACGAGACTCCGAAAATAGGCTAACGGCCACATAATAGCTTAGGATTGAGAAGGGGACATTACAGTCCTCCCTCCCCAAGATTGTTTATCCCCAAGCAATCGCAAGTCTGGATGCTGCAACATCTGCTCATCCTCTCAAGTTGCATCCTCAACTGGTAAATTCTTCCACTTCACCAAATACTCTTTGATGGTTCTCCTCCTCAACGTACGCTCTCTAAAACCAATTACTACTTAAGAAACTAAAACAAGCTTCCCTTCCTCATCCAACAGAGTTAACTCTATAGAAGCATCAACATTGTGCCCAAGTGCCTTTTTGAGGCATGACACATGCAAGACAATGTGCACTTTGCTACTCTCTGGTAGCTCTAGCTCGTAAGCCACTTCTCCAAACCCTTTGGAGATCCTGAATGGCCCATAGAAACGTGGCTTAAGCTTCTCTACTCCACTCTTCTTGAGAGTAGACTATCAATATGGCTAAAGTCTTAGGTAAACCATGTCTCCAACTTCAAACTCATGCTCAACACGGTGTTCATCAACATACAACTTTTGCTAATTTTGGGCATGTTGGAGATTGTTCTTCAAGGATTTTAAAATGTCCTAGCTCTGCTACAACAAATCCTTGGCTTGGGGAGCTCTATTGTCACCAAAAAGCAAGTCAATGAAACTGGGGGCTTCATATCCATACAAAGCTATGAATGGAGACATCATAATAGACATGTGATATGAAGAATTATAGCAATATTCGCCCAAATTGAGCCATCTCACCCAAGCTTCCTGCAATCTAGAAACATAATTCTTGAGATACCCTTCTAGCCATTTGTTAACAATTATGGTTTTCCCATCAGTTTGTGGGTGATAACTGGTGCTTGGGGTGAGCACAATACCACTTAATCTGCTATCAACTTATGAGTATTATCAAAATGGGTCAGGGCTGCAATAATCGTGTCTTCATTGACCTTCAATTGCCTTGCCAAATGATGGGACCCATGGGGCCTATCATCTTCATACAAATTTTCTGATTTATATTCACAACCATGCTTCCCAAAATCAGCCCTCTCCATTGCTATCCTTACTAAAATCTTCAATTTCTAAATAAATGTCATTAGAATTATTTGAGTGTTCAAAGTCACATGCTATTTTGGAATTTCCAGCCAATCCAATTTCACCATTAGTGATTTCTGATATGAATTTTTCTTCTTCTTCATGCTCCTCATTTGCCAAGAGAGACTTCAGCTTCTTCTCACACCGTTTGAAAACATTGTATACCAAGTTATATGCAGCTGTATAAGTAACATGTTCTTGCTTTAGAACCACCAATAAAAAAGATAAGGTAGGCTGGAAAATAACATCACTTTCATCAATAATAGAAGCCATAATGATTCTCATGTAATCAGGAATAGATTTGTCATGAATCTCACTAATAGAGACTAGGAAATGATGAAGCATTTGAAGAATAAGATCATCACAATCATAATCAATCATGGGAACACATGATCTAACCTTTGCCATCAACTCTAAAACCTTAACCCTCTTACCGAAAGGACTTTTGATATCACCTAACCCATAAAAGCTTTCAATGATCAATTGCAATATCTCCCTCATTTTGTCATCATTATAAGGAACTTCAGAAGCTGTAATCCTTATAATTTCACTAAGGCAATGAGTAACAGTGAGTCTTACCTTCTTATCTTTGTGTCTCAACAACTTGTGCTCACCCAATGAAGTCGTTGTTGGAGTCATAGCCGTTTGAATTAACAGGGAAGGTGACTAATCCACCATATGCAAACAATTCTCTACTTCCTCCAACGAGCTGAGAACATCTTTTGACAGAGACAAGTGTCCAAGTTTATCTCCTGCAATATAAAGTTTCTTGCCCAACTCTTTGTCACTCACTAAAGCCATGATTTACAATTAAAACTCAAAATTCTGAATTACCCAACAGGCCGGCAGGAACTTTAGTTCTGATACCATTGTAAGATCCCCATGTAATTTTGAGGGCAAAATTTTTTTAGTTTTGAGTCCTTGTGTGATCGGGCATTTCATCAAACAGTTTGTCAGGATCCTAATCTGAGCTTGTTTCCAATTTGTTCTAAGGTGGGTGTTAAATGTTTGAGCAATGTATCCAAAGTACACTCTTTCCCACAATTTTACAATTTTTGAATAATAAATATTGCAGTTAAATGAATACAAATGAATGCACACCAAATTATGTATCTGATAAAGCTTTCCGGTGAATAGAATTTAATAGCATATATAAATAAAAGATTATATAAACTGTGGCTGACAAGGAAATAGCCAGATATATAAATCGCAGCCCACCAAGGTTTAGTTTTGAGCCTTTACAAGTATTAACAGATTCCTTGGAAGAATCATGTCACCTTGTAGAATTACCACGATTTCCTTCAATATCCATGGACCCCATGGAAATTCACGTTGTGGGTGATAAAGTTGGCAAAGATCCTGTTTGACTACTGAAAAGGATGCCACGTCACCTCAATGACTCCCAAACAAGTATGGCATCATTCCCTAGAAGTTTCACTCCATTCCAAGTGATACGGCTGACCAAGAATTAACTCTCAACCCCTTTTTTTGAAATATCATGGCAGCAGACTTAGGATAGAATTTATAAGAAGTGTGCGCTTGAGGAAAGAGATACGACTCCCCACATAAATGGACCCTTAATAATATTCATCTCCCTTGAATATCTATTGCTATATGCCAAATTTGTCTTATCTGCAATTTTATTTCTTTGTCTTATCTGAATGACAGCGTTGGAATTAAATACTGGTTGCTGTTAGAATATTCTTCAGGGCCACGCATTACCTTTATTTGTTGCATCTCTGCACAGAAGAATTAAATAATATAACCTGGCCATTTAAGCATTCCTTCAACCAATACCATTCAACGGAGTATGGACCAGCGATACTTAAACTCGAATAATATATTTAATGTTGCATCTACCCATATGAATTTGGAATATTCCATAAAATCCATGTAAAATTCCTTACTCAAGTTGTATCAAAAATTTTACGATATTTGTCCAATTTGTCAAGGCCAGCATTTTGTCAAACAGTTGGCATTAACATGTGCAGAACTGATTTTGGATAGCTCATGAAATATGGCAATGGAAATGCAAGTTTTTATATTATAAACTCCTTCATCAGTTCATAACAAAGTAATGGATATAACAATAATAATAAAAGATGCATTTCTTCACAAATATGCAGCTCACATAAATTGCAGGATTAAATAATCAGTGACAAGTAACAGAAATATATTATTGATGCTGATGAGTGTAGAATATTCCACTATTTTTACCTTATAATTTCATTTTTATGTATGTCCCTATCCATATTCCTGTCGCCATTTGCTGAAGGAACCTTAACATTTAATAAAATAAGGAAAAGAAATTCGAATTAATGAATTATTGAAAATCATGATAAATCTGATTGTTTCGTGTCCAAATGGCAGGAGATAGTTCGAAAGGGAGTTGAAAGCTGTTACAAACATGAGGACCTCGAGAGATCGGTGGAACGAAATTAGCAAGACTTTGTTAAGACCGATTATTTTTTATTAAGTTGTTTTGATTTAGCGTTAAAAGTGGCCTGTGGCCTTTATCGTTTTAAACTCTTGTTTGTGAGTGGCCGATAGGTCGAACGAACAAACAAACTTATCTGTTGTCAATAGCATGATCAATCTATATATGTGTGTGTATGATGAAAACTGATATAGATAAACATAATTGAAATCAAACTTTGGTGATTAAAAATCTGTGTTTATTCTGTTATTGCAATTCAAATGAATGATAGCTAGCGTGGAGTAGTTTCGTGTCTGTGATTTTCATCATTCAATAACAGGCGAAGGCAGGGCCCACTTCCTCGGTTGTTGGTGATCTTTATATTAGATTTATGCGTGTGGTAATATATGTTATAATTTCATAGTTATTCGATTGATTTCATTCCTGTGTTATTTGTCTGATTCTCATCTACGTAATTCAGTTCTGTAAACGTGTTAATTTGTATAGATTCATTTAATACCTGCTGGTATGATCTTTATTGATTTATTTAATATTTGTTGGTGTGTATATTTCATCAATTATTTGTAACCAGTGTTAAGAATAGTTAGATGTTGATTGACAGAGTTATGATGAGCTAAGAAGTGGAATAATCAATTGATCTATTTTACATTTAATAACTCTGATTCTGTTCATGTTATGCCAAGATAGATTTTCATTCTGCTATATAGATTTTTAGTTATGTTATGTCGTGTGCCAGTAATTTGTTTCTGTTGCAGAACTATTTCTTCACGGGTTCCTGTCACATCTATGACAAGAAGTCTACTAATCAGAATTATGTTCAAATACAGATTACATTAGTTTGCATCCATCAACCCTTGGTTTATTAATTGCAGCTCTTCGGCAAATTGCCACAACACGGTTCAAAAGCCTACATTCCTGGATTGACACTCTAGGATGAATTGAGGAAGCCATTTCCAAAAGATTAAATCAAACCCATTTTAAAAGTAATTTAAGACCACAGTTTAATCCAATCATTTTGGCGCCATTGCCGGGGAACGGTGTTAAAGACCTGCATTTCCAATAAACTAAGTTAGGAAACATTGCGCTAAGGAGGAAGTCCACACGAAAGTCGACTCAGTTTGGACAATTACCCTTGGTTTGCTTTGTCATAGATCATTTAGGTGCATGAATCGTAATAGGGATAGTAGAGGAAGATTCATTGGAAAAGAAAAGGGAAATAGTTCGCAACCCGAAAAACCCAAAAATAAGTCAGCACCATCCATTGAGAGTCCGCGACCTGAAGAATTGCAAGATAAGTCAAAATCACCCATTGAGGGAAGTAGCTCAACTCAGGAGGAATTGAAAACTAAATTGCCCTCATTAGAATTACCCGAACCTGATCTTAAGAAGTGTGCTATTCAGACCACTATTGTCCAGACACCCGCAAATACTCAACCAAGCTCTTCCGATATATTACGCAAAAAGATTGAAAAATATTTCCAAGAGTCTTACGGGGATAAAGCTGGTCCATTCTCCGAAGAAACCCACAAGCCATTTGAAACTTCTTTTACTCCTTGGGCACTAGAAGTCATGGATCCCAACAACAATAACGACAACAAAAACAACAATCATAATAGGGCATTGACCAACAATAATCCGGTTACTTTTGAGTTTCCAATCACACATCCCAGACGAGATGCTCCCATGAAGAATATTCCTCATTCTGCTTTGCCCATTTTTCGTGGTCTTTCAATGGACGATCCTGACATGTTTTTGTTTGAATTTGATATGTTGTGTCATAGTTATGACTACCAAAACGACGCACAGAAACTCAAACTGTTTCCAGCTACATTAAAGGATGCCGCCCTACGATGGTTTATGAACCTTCGGAACATCAGAACGTGGAAAGTCATGAAGGAGCTATTCCTGAACAAGTATCAAGAATATTGCAAAACAAAGGAGGTTTGAGATGAGATTTTCCGGATGACTCAAAAGGAAGACGAGTCTGTAGAGGACTACCTTGATCGCTTTATGTTTAGTCTTCAACGGTCTCGCTAGGAGGGACTAAATGATTATACTATTAAAATGTTAGTTTTTAGAGGGATAAGAGATGATGTTATGGATGCATTAAATTTAATAGGAAAAGGGAATATCTCCAAAATGGAATTTGATGATATCTGTGATATTTGTAGGAACTATTCAAGGTCTCAACGTTCGGGAAGGAGTTTTCCAAGTAAGCCTTATACTGGAAGCAATACGACAGGTATCACAAAGAGGGAAATAGGCAATTTACTTGAGGAGCTTAAAACAGATTTGTTGAATCATATGGGGAAACAGATAGACACTCTTTACACCCGTAGGAAGCAAGAGGAAGCTGAGAAGGCTTTAGCCGTGTTTTGTCCAACGTGTCGTAAGAGACATGGTAGTGAGGATTGCCCATACAATAGGACAAACATCTCGTCCTTAGAAGAAGTTAGTAGGAACTCCACTCTTAGACCTCTTCCCATAGGTATGCCCAAAATGGAATATTCTAAGAAACCTGTCTATTACATGGCCCCTAGGCGACCTTTTCAACCTCGAGTAATGCACCCTAGCATAATGAACGACTATCTTGCTCCAGGACCCAGCCAACCCAATTCATATCAACCGAGATGGTATGGGGGTTGGCAACAACCCCCATACCCTCAATGGATGCCACAGTATCAGTATACTTCACAGTCGTGGCAACAAGCATGGAGGCCACAACCGCCACAACCGTCACCATACCAACAACCACCATTTCCATCTCAATCACAATTTCCACCTCCTCCTATGATCAACCCATACCAACAGTCACAACAACTTCTTTCGGCTTTGCCATCATCGGCCGCTCAACCCGTCAATCCAACAAACCATCCACCATAGCCACCAAGACCTACATCAATGCCAGCCCAACCAAACCCCAACCCCAATAATAAGGCAACCCAACCAGTGTATAATAATGAGGCAACAGGCTACTCCACCTATCCCATAAACACATTAGAAATAGATGGAGTTCAGTTGAGGTCAGGGAAGGCTCTTCAAGGGCCCAACATTACGGAAAATAACGAGGAATCAAAAACAGAGCCAGCCGAGGAACCTCCCTTTCCTGAACGATTTCAACCTAAACCAATACAAAGAGAGGATTCTCAATCTGAGTTTGATTTTGTTAATGAGTTGCACAATGTTAACATTAAGATTCCTTTGTTGCAGGCCATCAAGGACATTCCTGTCTATACAAAAACAATTCGCGAACTCTGTACCTGAAAGCAGAAAAAGAAGCAAGACCCAAAAACTATCCAAGTCATCGGACAATTGGCAAATCTTATGTTTGGAAACATAACCATTCCAAAGTACTCTGGTCCAGGGAGTCCAGTCATTAAGGTAACTATTGGTAAAGTAAGTATTCCTAACACCCTTGTGGATTTGGGTGTTGCAATTAATGTAATGACAAATGAAACAAAGGAAAGATTGTCATTAGAAGCACTGAGGCCTACTCCCACAGTTCTTCAAATGGCAGATAGATCTTTGGTTAAGCTCGAAGGTGTGATTGAAGATGTAATTCTTTCTATTGATTCGTGGGAATACCCAATTGACTTTGTGATTTTGCAGCCAAAAATTAAAGTGGGGGGATACCACTGATTTTGGGACGACCTTGGTTAGCAGCTACAGATGCATTTATCAATTGTCGATCAGGGAACATGGTCATTTCTAATGGCAAGCACAAGAAACAACTAACTCTATACCCGCTAGCACAACCTTTATTGGATTTCGATGAGTCATTGCCAATTCTAACAATTGATCAAGCATTAGATATGGACGAACTTACTGAGGATAATGTTCTTGTTAATTTCCTTCAAAACAGGTATACGTTTAATTAAATTTTTGAAAGCATGGTCCTCCATTAAGGTATAAATACTCAATGTCCTTTTGGGAATTTTCCATTGGTGGGTAGTTTACATTTTGTTCAGCACTTTATCACATTAAATCAATTGTTGCCCCATAATTGCTTGTATGGTTCATTCTTATCTTCTGCAAAGTCGAGTGATAGGCCATCCATTTCGCAAGCTTTAGCCATTAACTTACCTGCACAATCTGAAGCTATGGAAATTTTGCCTAATTGTACACTCAACATTAATCCACAGTTAACCCCTGAACAAATCCAAGACCTCATCGCCATGCTTAGAACAAATAAAGATGCATTCGCCTAGGAATACCAAGATATGCGTGGCATTCATCCTGACACCTACACCCACTATATTTACATTGAAGAAGGTAGTCGTCCAATTAGGCAACCACAACGTCGGCTCAACCCTGCCTTGCTTGAAATAGTTAAGGAGGAATTACAAAAACTATTAAATGTCGGGTTTATATATCCTATTTCGGATAGTCAGTGGGTTTCTCCTTTAGTTCTAGTTTCTAAGAAAAACAGTAAATGGAGAATTTGTGTTGATTATAGAGCATTAAATAAATCTACTAAGAAAGATCATTTTCCATTACCATTTATTGATCAAGTATTGGACACTCTTGTAGGTAAGAAGTTCTTCTCTTTTCTGGATGGGTTCAGCAGTTACAATCAGATTCGCATAGCAGCAAAAGATCAAGACAAGACCACTTTCACTTGTCCTTGGGGGACCTTTGCCTATAGAGTCTTGCCATTTGGTTTATGTAATGCCCCTGCTACTTTTCAACGAATAGTTTTGAGCATTTCTGCAGATCTTGTCAATGACTGTGTAGAGGTGTATATGGACGATTTTATTGTTCATGGTAATACTTATGAAGAGGCCAAAACAAATTTAGAAAAAGTACTTAAGCGTTGCATAGATACCAACTTGTCACTAAGTCATGAAAAATGTCATATACTTATGACCGAAGGGATTGTGCCAGGCCATTACATCTCCTCTAAAGGTATACAAGTGGATCCTAAAAAGATCCAAATTATCCAAGACTTGCCCACACCTTCTAGCCAAAAAGATGTTCGTAGTTTTCTTGGTCATGCAAGGTATTACCGGAGATTTATTCAAAATTTCAGTAAGATTGCTTCTCCTTTGTTTGCTTTGCTAGCCAAAGACGTTGCTTTCTCTTGGACACCTGAGTGTCAAGAAGCCTTTGAGGCCATCAAGACAAAACTTGTAACCACACCAATCCTTCGAGGTCCAAATTGGGAACTACCATTTCATATTCATACAGATGCCTCATATTGTTCGATGGGAGCTGTACTTGGACAAAAAGAGGATAATATCTTTTACTCCATTTACTACATCAGTAAGAATTTCACAAGGGCCGAGGTAAATTACACGGTAACTAAAAAAGAATTTTTAGCTATTGTATATGCAATCAATAAATTTCGACATTATATTACTGGTTATAAAGTGTTTGTCCACACAGATCATTCGACAATTCGGTTTTTAATGAATAAACCTATGGTAACCGGTAGAGTTATTAGGTGGTTGCTTTTACTCTAGGAATTTGATATAGCTATACTTGATAAGCCTGGTCGAGAAAATGTGGTTGCAGACTTTTTATCAAGATTACAATACCCAGACAACGAACCCACTCCAGTCAATGATGCATTTCCAGATGAGCACCTCTTTGCCATATCAGCAAAGAGCCCATGGTTCGCTGATATTGCAAACTATCTAGTCACATGCAAGTTCCCACCACATTTCTCTCTAAGGAAACGACGGAAGCTGGTTGGACTCAGTGGACAGTATACATGGATCAATGGATTACTCTTCCGCACTGGCATTGACAATATCATGCGGCGTTGTGTACCCGAAGACGATGTCTTTGATATACTTTGTGCATGTCATACAGAACCATGTGGACACTTTGCTGCTCAAAGGACTGCCCAGAAGATTCTCACTGCAGGTTACTATTAGCCCACAATCCACAAGGATTGTAAACGCTATGTTCATCATTGTGACAAGTGTCAGTGTATGGGTCGACTCACACGATCAGATGAGATGCCTTTACACCCGTAGCTGTCCATAGAGCCATTTGAAAAGTGGGGCCTTGATTTTGTTGGCCCAATCAACCTGCCATCAAGAAACAAGGAGTATATCCTTGTATGCACCAATTATGTAACCAAGTGGGTCAAAGTGGTAGCTTTGAAGCATGCCAGAGATACAAAAGTAGCAGATTTCTTGTATTCCGAGATTTTTACAAGGTTTGGTGTACCACAAGAGATAATCACAGATCAAGGACCACAATTCACATCTGAGCTCATTTCTGCCTTGGTTCGTGAGTATGACATTCGCCATCGCAAGTCTTCACCCTATCACCCTCAAACCAATGGACAGGTAGAAGTCACCAATCGAGAGATTGAGAATTCTTACTAAGACAGTTGCACTTCATAGGCGTGATTGGGCTACATGACTCCCTGAAGCTGTGTGGGCCTATCGAACAACGTGGAAGACCACTACTGGCCTGACCCCTTATGAACTTGTCTATGGTAAGAAAGCAGTCCTTCCCATTAAGTTTGAGATAAAAACTCTTCGCACTGCACTACAATTGGGTATGAGTCTTTCTGATGCAAAGAAGGCATGTTTTGATCAACTACATTCCTTAGATGAATTGCACCAGGAAGCACTCTTTCACTTCGAGGTTGTTCAGAAACAATGTGCTCTATGGCATGACCATCATATCTGCCAACGGTCATTCCAAGCTGGCGATTGGGCACTTTTATATGACTCTCGCTTCCAAGACTTCAAAGGAAAGTTTCACACACAATGGTTGGGACCCTACGAAATCCAGACCGTATATGCCAATGGTGTTGTTCGTCTCTATACAGTGGACTCTGAAAGAAGAACTCTCCTTGTTAATGGTCACTGCCTCAAACTATACAAAAAGCCTCTTTCCAAGGAAGCTTTATTTTTAGCAGTGGCGCAGGAACTTGCTGTTGTTCCTATTGGTCTCCTTCGGGATTGATCATTAATAATCATTAAAAAAGAAAAAAGAAAAAAAAAACAATAAAAGATCCAGCAATGAAAACCCTCTTTGGGCGTTGTTGGCCGATTAATGTTCGAAAACTGGGTTCTGACGAGCATTACCCGTTGAATAAACCTAGTGGCGAAAACCGATTTTTCGGTGCCACTGGGCGGTGGTAGATTGAAAACTAGGCAACCGACAGTCTATTGTCGTTAAAAAAAGTGATTTAAATAAAAAAATTCCTATCATTTTTCCTACCAGAATCTCTCCCCGCTTTTCTATTGCTGGTGCGTGAGACCCTCACTTCATTCTTTTTCCATCCCCTCTCCTTTCATATCATTTTTCCATTCCTCACCGATTTTTCCACAACCCCATTTTCAATTTCCCCTTTCCCGTTATCATGGTTGTTTGTGGCTTACAACCAACAACCATTATCCGGCTGGCGATATCTTCATGTCCTTTTTGGTGACAGGCACTATTGACTGTCTCTTCTGGCTCGTGTTCCTGTCTTTTCCTTGCTAGGAACCGGTGTTCACTTTCCGCAGTTGGTCACCTATCTTCGCCAGTCTCAACAGACTTCTTTCCACTTGATGGCTCACTCATTGGCCAATTTCCATTGGTCATCTCCCTACGTTCGCGGATGCTCTGCCTAGCTGTCCTACTGCCGTCATCTTTTTTTTCGGCCATTCGGACACCTCCATCTTCCGTATCGCCACATCTCTTTCCATTATTGCCACCTAGCTGTCCCTTTCAGGCAATCTGCTCTCGGCGGCTATCATCTGTGTTGTATGTTGGCGTTTCAAATTGCACCTCTAGAATGCGCTTTGGAAACGGACAGCTATGTGCAGTAAACTGCTCTTCAAATTAGGAGGGGAAGCTCCCTCTTTTGCTGAGTTGCATAAAGAAAGTAAACTAAACTTAATTTTGCCTGTCTTTTTGGTTCAACTACGAGGACACAAGGTTATAGAACACTAGATGTTGCAGCTGAGGTTTTCCCTTTAATGAAACTTGACAACTACAACTTAACTTACGCTAAAACATTTCTATCCTCTCAAGTAAACGTAGAGCAAGAGAGTTTAGAAATGGACGAGGTTGATTTTCTAACAAAGATACTTGAATAAACTTTCCTCAACATACATCTACTAAATTTCAATGCAGGCTGAAAAAGGAAATCATAAAAGTATTACACAAATAACGGAAATATGAGACTTTATTTCAAGGGCAGCAAAGCAAGCTTCAAGATTTTATTTCCTCACACTTCTAGCACAAAACAACAAACGGAAATTTGAGATTTTTATATCAGGGCAGCAAAGCACGTTCAGGATTTTATTTACTCAAACTTCTGGCACAAAGATTACAATTCCAGGACAGCAAGTTGTAGCAAAATACTTGCAACATGTGATCAACTAGAATACAATTGACACATAACATATGCACTAAACAAGGATTTGCAGCTAAGGAGGCATGCAAACTTGCTCTTTACACAAAGTGAACTGACACTAAACGATAACAAACATGAAGGCATAAGCTCAGCAATTTTGTTATCACAAGCACGATTAAACTAAAATGAGCAAAGACTGCTGTTATTTATAACTAAGCAGAGGAGTAGGGAACCCTAAAATCTTCTTGCTTTTACAACTACTGCTTGCCAACATGCAAGCTTTATTTCTAATCCTAGAAAAGATAAAACATCTAAAACCTAGAAAGCATCTAAAAATGGAAAGTGCCAACTCGTTACAACTGTTTTTTTTCTATCATCAAAGAATGGATAAGGATTGAGATAAGAATAGAAAGAAAGCGTGGAAGAAGCTTCTAAAAGAAAGCTGATTTAAATCTCGATCACATCTGCTAAAAAGCGGGCAACTTCATCTGTGGTGGGAGTGTTGATACTATTAATAGCAAAATGCCGCTTTTCCAAGATTTCTTCGCCATCCTCAATAGATCTCAAGAAATCTTCACTCTCATTGGCCGCTTTCTCAAACTATGCTGACATCATAGAAATCATCTTCATTCTTCCAACACTGCCATCGCTGCCATGCAAGATACTCTGAAACTCTGCTTGGACTACGTCAAGCCCAATGTATGAACCATCCTCAAGGCAATACTGACAAGGAATTGTTGCAACAAATTCTCTGATTGAACTTAAGAGTATTAATGACTCTTTGCTTATACACTACAAACTCCTCAGATATTCTAACATATGTATTTACCTTGAAAAGGTGACCTTCTTTCCACTCCAGGATCTGTCTTTTGTGTTCTCTTGCCGTTGTAGAGCCATAAGCCATTTGTAAATCTGCAATTATGATTTCGTGCATAGGCTTGAATTCAGCTATCAACAGCTCAAAATCCTAGATACCTTGACGTAAGTCATGAGCTTTGTATCTCAACTGGAAGACCTGTGCTAGAATCTCTTTTCCTCTGACGATGAACTCTTCAATCCATTCCTGAGTTTGTTTTCCACAAATAACCAACTGCCTCAACTACTGCTGATTAGCTGGTGTTTCTAAAACTTGTGGCAGCAACTGTGTTGTTTGTGAGGTGCCTTGAATAAGATTTGATATATACAACCAGAGTTGACGATTTTCAGCCTTGAGGGCTGCCTTGTCTTCTCCATCTTTTTGCACTCCTTTTTGGATATTTTCAGTTACCATCTTAAACAAACTCATATCAGCATGTCATGTACTTTTACCAAGGCTTGCTTTGACCATTATGAAATCATCAACATCCACTTCATCCTTGATTTTATCTTCAAGAGGCGTAGCTGTTTCCATGACCATTTCACCCTCAAAATTCCTCTCAAAATGTATTTGTTTCTTGGCCTTCTTCTTGGGTGCTTCCCGATATATACTAAGGTCATCAACATTCACCTGATACAAAGGCCTTCTTCTCGTCCTTCCCAAGGAGCTCTCAAGCCAAGATGTGGTATCCCTACTAACATCCAAAGGAGGAATAATTGCAACATCGGCCTCTATCTCCCCGTCTTCCAAATCAATGTGAATTGGCGAAGACCTAGGAGATGGTAAAGGGTCTTGTATCAAAGGCTCATCTTGTACTTCTTCTAGAAGTATGGGCTCAAGTGGAGGAACTTTTGTTTCAGCTGTAGGTTGCTCCTGTATGGCAATGCCTGTGTAGTCCAACCTCCTCTTTGCAATATTTGCTGATCTACTGCCCTTTGTAACCTCTTGAGACTGAACTTTTCCTTTCATCTTCGTTTGATCTCTCGAAGAAGAGGGAAGAGATGAATGTTTCTTTGGCGGCTCTGCTACCGGAATGGACTCCCTCCTTTTAAGGATTAAGAAAGTCTTGTTGTACTCTACCATTTGTCGTGCCCTTTCTTCCACTGTAATGCATTCTTTGTTAGCCCAGTTGACCTGTGGAAGAGGTTGTTGTTCAACCTGATTTCTAGTATAGGCTGGGAGAATTACATCCCCTCATCATCTGATAACCCTTCAATGTCTTTCGGATAAACAATCTTTCATTTGGTGAAGGGTGAGCCTACTATTACTTTGCCTTTGCACCTCGTACTTGTCTCTGCAGTTAGCTCAAAAGTCTTCAAGTGCGGGCACATGAGCATAGTTCTGACCAAGTCGAGTTGCATAGACACCATGGGGATCATATGATCATCTCTCGCTGAAAGGCTTGAGACCAGGTTTATCTAATTCATTACCCATTATTTTAGCGTCTACGAATGATCTGCATCTGTAAATACCTAAAGCAAAAGGAAAATTGAAGGCTGGTTTCTTTTTGTTGCGCAAGCGAGTGTGAACATCTGATACCTGTCTGAGAAATTCCATACACACGACTTCATCTGATGGATACCTTGGTAACATAAGAGGAGCTCCTGAATAGCTGTAAACCCTTAGGTAAGTGAAAGTGGCAAACTGAATAAACCAATCAGCCCATTCTGGCATTGCTGCCCTGGCAATAGATGAGATGCGAACATGTAGCTCGTTGTCCAGGTCACGCACTGTATAGATTAAGAATGCTTCATTCACTCTTTTGTAATGATGTGATGTTGCAGTGAACTCTAACTGAGTGTAGTAATTGTAGACATGTTGAACATTTAAAGAACCCTCCGTGTTTAACCCTCTGAATTTACCCTGATAGGCAACCAAGTAGACTAGGTAGGAGACCATGTGGAATGCATGTCTTTAAAATATTCAATTATTTGATGGTGAAGGCAATCACTGATCAATGTAGGCCAGTCATAGAACTCTGTCTTCTTCATTATGTGAGGTATCACGTAGAACATCCAAGGCTGAAACTTCGTTGCATCCGCTTGACCAGTAATCCGGTTGAGTAGGGTGATTATTATAGCAAATTCGTCCTTGAACTCTCCTCTCCCGACGTTCTTTGGCAATGTACTGTATTTATCTTTCAGCCACCTGTGTGCAATCTTCTTGCTATATTTTTCTTGATGCTCTTCCCATATCCTTTCACATTCTTCTATATTGATGGTAACACTTCCAGGCCATGGTGGGATGGAGAAGCATTTCTCAATCATGTTTGGCTTTAAGTTGCATATGACTCTTCTATCAACTGACTGGATTTCCCTTGTGGCTGGATTATAATGCTTGATACAAGCAATTATGAATTCTAAGCTCTGTACTGAGAAAAGTATGGATGCTGCTGCGAGAAGACCTGAATGGCCAAGACGCCTGATGGTGGTGTTGCCTGCATCTTCCAAAGGACGTAGATTGAATACTGGCTTGATATGGTGTAAGTCAGTCTCGGCTGTTTCTATGAAATCATGGTACAGTGCTGATTTGGTCTTGAACTTTGTAGGAATGTACTCCATTCTGCAAAACTTGAAGATTGACAGTAAACACACCTAGGTTCTAACAAGTTTTGACAAACTTTCTAATTTTAGCTTGCTGATTTTTCTTCGTCAAATGGATGAAATTTTGAAAAAAAAAATTGAGATATGGGTTTTGATTAGAATTTCGTTACAAGCCAACCCAGATCGTCTGTTTTTGAAAATTTGAAGTGAAGACTGAAAAAGCAGCAAACTCTGATTTTCTCAGAAAAAAGCAGAAAAAATTGGCATCTAGGTATTGTTCATGAGCATATTCTGGATGAACCCAGTTGATCAGATTTTCCAACCCTGGCTTCTAACTGAAAAAGCAACCACTTTAAGTTTATCTGAAAAAGTTGTGATATGGGTTTTGTCCAGAAGAAGGATTAGTATAAACCCAGAAGATTAGAAATGGAAAATTTTGAAGTTTTCTCTAACATGCAAAATAAAAAGCAACTGCTGCAACCTTGAGGAAATCCTTCAACAATTTGTCCAGAAGATAGAACAAATATGAACCAACTTGCTAAAAATTGATAATAATGGCCTTCTTCTTCACAAATTTGATGTTCTTGATGAAGAAATATGAAAAAACAAGCCTTCTTTGAGTGCTGATCTGAAAATTTATGTAAAACCAGCAAGTTTAGGTTCTTGAATCTTGAAAAATATAGGTTTGAAGTTGTTGCTCTATTTCTCCTTGAAGACACCTGCAAGAAAATATGAAAAAATAATACATAGAGATGTCCTTAAATAAGTTTTTGCTTTGAGAAACAGCTCTCAAACCCTAATTCTAAAAACCCTAAATTTACCTCATGAAAAGAAGTTAGAACTAAGGCGTTTTTTCCTTCTTTTGAAATTTTGAAATTTCCAAAAATTTCACTAAGTCATGAGAATATGGGCACCCTTTTTGAGGTATGGCGCCAGTCTCCCCAGACTTAGCCAAATTTTCACCACTTTCACCTTCTGCTCAATTTTCAACCCTAATTTGACTCTGTCTCCCGGCTTCCAGATTGATCCGACGAACGAACTGAACATTTCGTTACGGAGCCTAATCGAATCTGACAACATTGTTCTGGAGACATCATCTGTCAAAAACTTCATTTGACCCTTCGAATTGTCAAGTGCCTATCTCTAACAGGGCACCCATTTTCTCCAACGTTAGCCATTTTCATGATTTTCAAACCTTGCTTGTCTTGTGACCTTCAGATGAATTCACGATTCCGGGCGTTGTACTGATCGAAGTGACTGGCTAACGGATTCACTAGATAGCTAATAAGATTCTGGAAAGGGTCTTCTGGATACCTGATCTTCGGAAACTGACTTCTGATGGCTCTAAACCCTAGGCGCCCTTCTCCTTCAGGGGTGTCCATCTCTTCCAGACTTAGTTGTTTTAACTGTTTCTCACCTTCAGAGTTCCAAAACATCTCTCTCTGTGACCTCTGTTTGACTTGGATTTGTCGACAGTTAAGTTATCTGACGAGCTAACGAAGACATTCGCTACGAAGCTGGCAGGAAACTGAAGGGATAGATCATACTTACAAACCCTAACTGCCAAATTAGGTCATCTAAAAAGCTAGGCGCCCCTGGCCACCTAGGGCGCCCAAAGTCACCAGACTGGGAAAAAATTTCATCATTCACAATTTTGCATTCTGTCTCCAGCGTGAAATGCCTCTGTTTGATTTGATATTCCGGATGATTGCGTGATCGAATGATCGTGCTGACTGATTCGTTGCGGAGCCAGGAAGATTCTAAGTAACATTGGCCTGGGAGCAGAAACCCTAATTTTGACTTTTAACCTCTTGAAAAGTTGGGTGCCTTTCTCCTTCAGGGGCGCCCATGGCTGGCAGAGTTAGAAAAAGTTATGAACTTCTCAACGTTTTGCCTCGTTTAACGTGCCTTCCTTGTCTTTGACTGCCGAAACGGAAAAGTTTCTAAGGCATTGAAGTATAGGCGCCTCTTCTTGACTGGGGCGCCTGAAGTCTCCAGACTTGGATAGAATTTTGCATTTTTCAAATTTTCAATCTTCCTTTGTTTGTTCCTTGTTCTTCGTGCATGTTACTCATTGACAGCCTCTATTTGATGCTCGAACGTCCGATTCTGACACCTAGCAGCTGATTGACCTCCATTGATGACCTTGGATCTCCGAAAAAGCTTCTGAAAAAGCAGAATAGACCCAGTAGGGTAAAACTGATCTTTTTGTGATTCTGACTGCACCAGCCTGATGAGGAAGTATTTTGAGGCAATCAAAATCAATCTTAACCCTATAGGCCAATCTTTCCATTTTTAGAAAATTTTACAAGTATCTGTTTCTTGAGAAACCCAGAAAAACCCAAAAAAAGTTTCTATTTTTAAAAAATTGCTAAAAATAGGAATTTTCCTAAAATTTAGGGATGAAAAACTGAAGTCTAGGTATTGTTGGTTTGATCATCCTGAACTAGCCTAGATTGTCAGATTTTGAAATTTTCAAGTTTTTGACCCCCATGCAAGACATGCAAACCCCAATTTTGACCTTTTCTAACAGATTTAACAGTATTTTGACTCATTTCTTCAAAATGCCTAAGTGTAGCGAAAATTTTAATTTCGGGTACAACACTGTACGACCTCCTGCTTGTTACATCCACTTTATTTGCGGTCACATCTTTGCAAATCTCCGATCTCCAGCATCATTTCGAGGCATGCAGCGTACCTGCTTCCTGTTGGCGCTCGTCTCTTGCTCGTGGTAATTGGTAATTGATTTTTCTCAGTTTTTTTTCTTTCTTTTATTTTATATTATGTGTTTCTTTCTGTCAAGTGACACTTTGCCCCATGGATGGTTCAACCAATCAGCTGGGGGGAAGGGTTGTCCCTGTCATCATTTCTTCCAAAGGGTTATCACTGTTATTATTTCCGCATTACTCTCATTAACTATACTTGTCGTCATTTCCTGCCAAGTATTCATTGTCGAATTTAGTTGTTAAACCGCCTTCCCTAAAAACCATATTTGTCTAAGTTACAGGTATTGAGCTATAGTGAGTTCCTGTGAACATGGCAAGAGGTCACCGCCCGCGTCATGAGCCCATCACTCTGCAAAATTTGAAAATGCATGCTGAAGCATACACAGAATTTCAAAAGGCTCATTGGGATGTTTATTTCAAACGGCTAAGAGGGTTTGATGAGAGAGTTGCGCTCGAATTCGCCCATAATTTTCGCAACCAGAAGGCTACTGTTCGTGGGCTTGATATCACAGTTACCATGGAAACCATTGCTGAAGTTTCTCGACTTCCGCTGAATGGAGAACAATATTTTCCCAAGAAATCCAAGCAGTCTACAGAGTTACAACCAACACGGAAGAAATTCTTCCAGAGAGGAGAATTTGTGGAAATGGTTTTCGGGCAGGGTACCAAACTACAATCTTTACCAGGGCATTGGAGGGAAGTCGCCAGGTACATTATTCATTATATTACTTGTGAAGGAAGGTTTCAATATGTTTTTGCCCAACATTTCAAATTAATGTTGCATTTATGGCAAGGGTTGTTGATCAATATTCCATATTTTCTATATCGGGCCCTGCAACGAATGTCTAAAACGGTGAGAAGCGGTAAACCCCATTGACTGTCTCACTATGATTTGATAAAACTTCTGGTAGTCCGAGAATTGAATTTATTGTCTCCTCCCGGTGATTGGGACTCATTTGTCCATTCTCAGGACGGTGAGGATACTGGACCCTCTGAGGAAGAGGAATCTTCCGCAGAGGGTTCCTTTGAAGACAATTCTTCGGATGAAGAGTCTGGCTCTGACGAGACGCCTAAGAAAAGCAGTGAAAAGAAAACTAAGGGAAGCCCTAGTGAATACTCTGTACAAACCCCAAAACCTGGAAAAAGAACGACCAGAAGTGCCACAAGGTGAGATGCATCAAAATCCAACAAGCCAAAACCCTCGCCTCCAAATGAGAAGAGCTGTGAGAAAAAGAAATCCTTAGAACCGACACCCACTAGTCAATCTGGTGACAGGAAGGGAAAACAAAAGTTAGATGTTTCAACCAAATTAGATAACCTGGCCCAAGTAGCTGGTAGTGTGTTGGGGTATGAAGAAATAGAAGTCTTGTCTGAAGTCACGGGGAAACGAGGAAGATTTCACAGAGAATTCAGTAGGGCAAAACGCCGGAAGGCAAAAGAACACGAATCCAAACAACAAGTTGGTGAGTCTCCAGAAGATTCACCTAGTACTGACTTAGGAAATGAGCCAACCGAAAATCAACCAGAGCAAACAAAGGATGCTAGGGTTATGACGCCACCAGAAATAAATCAGGAACAACAAGCTGAAAAAAGAAGTGGCTCCAAAGAAAGAAGTACAGGTTCCGGAGGAACCAATGGACAATGTTGACAATAACCCTCAAATACAAGTCTTGGCAGAAGACATTGCCCATGAAGTAGAACAAGAGAAGCCAGAGCAGGATGCACCAGCTGGTTCTGACCCACATGAGGATGAGAAGACAGATGAACTGATTGAGGACGCGAATGCAAGTTTTCAGACTGAAAGCCCTGAAGTCGAAAAGGAATTTGAGGGGGAAGGTCCTCCTTCAAGTGTGACAGAAAAAGAATTTCAGGATCTGAAAGCTGAATTGACTAAAGTACAGACAGAAAAACCAGACCTTGCATGGATTGTTACAAGAAGCTCATTCCACTATCAATTCCCAAGCAAAAGAGATAGGTGAACTCAGAGTTGAACTTGATAGAATAACAACTTCGCAAATATCTATTCGGGAACACAAACAGAAGGTTCAAGAAATGCAGCAGTAATGGATTGATGAATTCAAGGGCATCCTGCAAAAACTCACAACTCTACCGAGTTCGTAACCTTTGCATAGGGACATGCAAAATGTCCAGTTGGGGGGAAATGATGAGTGTAGAATATTTCACTATTTTTACCTTATAATTTCCTTTTTATCTATGTCCTTGTCCATATTCCTGTCACCATTTGGTGAAGGAACCTTAATATTTAATAAAATAAGGAAAAGAAATTGGGATTAATGAATTACTGAAAATCATGATAAATCTGATTGTTTCGTGTCCAAATGGCAGGAGATAGTTTGAAAGGGAGTTGAAAACTATTACAAACATGAGGACCTCGAGAGATCACTGGAACGAAATTAGCAAGACTTTGTTAAGACCGATTATTTTTTATTAAGTTGTTTTGATTTAGCGTTAAAAGTGGCCTGCGGCCTTTATCGTTTTAAAATCTTGTTTGTGAGTGGCCAATAGGCCGAACGAACAAACAAACTTATCTGTTGTTGATAGCATGATCGATCTATATATGTGTGTGTATGATGAAAACTGATATAGATATACATAATTGAAATCAGACTTTGGTGATTAAAAATCTGCGTTTATTCTGTTACTGCAATTCAAATGAATGATAGCTAGCATGGAGTAGTTTCATGTCCGTGAGTTTCATCATTCAATAACCAGCGAGGCAAGGCCCACTTCCTCGGTTGTTGTTGATCTTTATATTAGATTTATGCATGTGGCAATGTATGTTATAATTTCATAGCTATTCGATTAATTTCATTCCTGTGTTATTTGTCTGATTCTCATCTACGTAATTCAGTTCTGTAAACGTGTTAATTTGTATAGATTCATTTAATACCTGCTGGTATGATCTTTATTGATTTATTTAATATTTGTTGGTGTGTATATTTCATCAGTTATTTGTAACCAGTGTTAAGAATAGTTAGATGTTGATTGACAGAGTTATGATGAGCTAAGAAGTGGAATAATCAATTGATCTATTTTACATTTAATAACTCTGATTCTGTTCATGTTATGCCAACATAGATTTTCATTCTGCTATATAGATTTTTAGTTATGTTCTGTCGTGTGCCAGTAATTTGTTTCTGTTGTAGAACTATTTCTTCACGGGTTCCTATCACATCTATGACAAGAAGTCTGCCAATCAGAATTTTGTTCAAATACAGATTACATTAGTTTGCATCCATCAACCCTTGGTTTATTAATTGCAGCTCTTCGGCATATTGCCACAACACGGTTCAAAAGCCTACGTTCCCGGATTGACACTCTAGGATGAACTAAGGAAGCCATTTCCAAAAGATTAAATCAAACCCATTTTAAAAGTAATTTAAGACCACAGTTTAATCAATCAAATGCCAGAATTAATCTTTTCCAAGTTTATTGCAAACTTGGAAATGCATACGATAAAGTTTTGTAGCTCCCAATACAGCGATGGTGTTTCCAAAACCCAAGCGGCGCCTTGTAAAATCATGGCTGAGAGATAGGAAAAGGGCAATGCTTGTAGGAGCCGCCATACTATATGATTCCCTTCGTAGACCCCCAGAAATTGTTGGCACCTCAGATTTGACCCTGCTGACCGCTTAGCACCTCCTCCACATCACTATTTCCTCTCTATAGTTTGTTGCGATGGGTATTACTGAATAGTTGTACTCAAAGGAAATTAGCGGCACTATTCCAAGGGTCGTGATAGGAAAAAGATTGAAGCCAAGCCTTAATAAAATATTATTATCTATACTTTTGATCATTCACTGACCTCTATAATTGAATTAATATGAAATATATATAATATTTCAACATTTTGCCATGACCACCATCATTTTTGAAATTTACCCCTGTAAATAAGACCAACTCCTAATAACCAAATTCGTCTCTGAAAGAGACTTCACAAATTTCATAAATTCTCCTATAAGCTCAAAGTGAGAAATCGATGTAATTCCTCCAACCAACCAACTAGGATAGATTAGTCACACTATTGAAACTGGTATACCCATAGGGTTTTCGTCCTAGGGTTTCGAAACTGTGAATGCTCCTCAAATACCAAGTAAAGTAATATCAGCCTAAACTCCAAAATGAGCTCAACTTCTCTTTTATTTCCTTTCCATAGATGCTTCTCTTCTCAAAAAACCAATTAATATTTCCCACTAAAAATAAAACATTAAACTCATTATAAAGTGACTTTATAAAGTATCCCTTTAATATTTTTAATGTCACTTTATAAGATCACTTAGATTTAATTATTTAATATTACCTTTATAAATGAACTTTTTGCCAGGCAATATCAAACAATTTAATTAATTAATTAATTCCCTTTGTTCCGATTATAGCCTACAAGAATTAAATAGACTAATAAGTCCTCCTGGAGCGATCATTTGGAAAGGGACATTATAGTCCTCCCTTCCCAAGATTGCTTGCCCTCAAGTAATTGCAAATTAGGATGCTACAAAATCTGCTCTCCTTCTAAGTAACATCCTCTTCAAGAAAGTCTCTCTACCTAATGAGATATTCTTTGATCAACCTGCTCCTCAACCTCCTCTCCCTGACATCCAAAATCTCATCAGGAACTAAAACCAAACGACCCTCCTCATCAAGCAGGGGTAGCTCAACTGACGAAGTAACTTGCTGCCACACACCTAATTATCTTATAAGGCCCCTAAAAATGTTGTTTCAACTTTTCTACACCACTTTTCTTCAGTGAAGACTGTTTGTAGAGCTGCAATCTCAAAAAGACCAAGTATCCTATCTCAAAGTTGCGTTCAACCTTGTGTCTAACCACATGCCTTTTGCTGATTTTGTGCAACCTACAAATTATCCTTAAGGGTCTTAAGGATATCCTGACTTTCCTAAATCCAATCTTTGGTTTTGGGAGCCCTGCTATCACCAAAAGCCAAATCCACGAATGAGGGAGCATCATAATCATACAATGCTCAGAATGGTGTCATCCCAATAGACATATGATAAGTGGTATTATAGCATTGTTCCCCCAAATGTAACCACTTAATCCACACCTTTTGTTGACCTTGAAACAAAATTACTCAGATACCCCTCAACCCATTTGTGCAAAATTTGCGTCTAACCATCCGTCTGAGGGTGATAACTAGTATTGGGAGTCAACTCTGTGCTAGCTAACCTGAATAGCTCCTACTAGAAAGCACTAATAAATCTACTATCCTTGTCACTAACAATGTGCCTTGGCAATTCGTGGAATCTGAACACCTCCCTAAAGAGCAACTCTACCACTTGTGGTGCCTTATACTCTGACGAAATTGCATAAAAGTGAGCAAACTTAGTCAACCGATCAACAACTACAAAAATGTAATCCCTGCCATGCACCTTCAGTAGACTAGTGATAAAATCCATCGACACACTCTCCCATTTTTGTTTTGGAATGGATAATGGTTGAAGTAACCCTGTTGGATGAGTGTGTTCCGACTTGTTTTGCTGACAAGTCATGCATTCCCTCACATGTCGTAGGACATCATCCTTGAGGCCCTTCCATGAGAACCTCTCCCTAGCCTGTTTGTATGTTTTGAGGTATCCAAGATGCCCTGCTAATGGTGTGTCATGAACGGCTCTTAGAATCTTCTCCTTAAGTTTCGATTTAGGAACCACACAAATTCTGCCCTCTCTTTCCCTATCACCCATGTTTTCCTCTTCTTTTGATTTTGAATTAAATATGTTTTCAGCCCCTCTATCTTCTACTCTTGTAGGTTATATATTTTGTGTTATCCAGATTCATGAAAAATTTAAACCATCAAAACCATGCAGGCTGGTAGGTTCATAGGCTTTGATACCATTATAAAATTCCTTACTCAAAGTTGTATTGAAATTTTTACGATATTTATCCAGTTTGTCAATGCCAGCATTTTGTCAAACAGTTAGCATTAACATGTGCAAAACTGATTTTGGATATCTCATGAATTATAGCAATGGAAATGCAAGTGTTTATATTATAAACTCCATCACTTCATAACAGAGTAATGGATATAACAGAAATTAAAAAAGATGCATTTCTTCACAAATATGCAGCTCAAATAAATTGCAAGATTAAATATTCAGTGACAAGTAATAGAAATATATTATTCATGCCAGAATTAATAGTTGCCAAGTTTATTGCAGACCTAGAAATGCATACGATAAAGGTCTGCAGCTCCCAATACAGCAATGGTGTTTCCAAAACCCAAGCGGCACCTTGTAAAATCATGGCTAAGAGATACAAAAAGGGCAACGCTTGTAGGAGCTGAAATACTATATGGTTCCTTTGGTAGACCCCCATGAATTGTTACCACCTCAGATTTGACCCTGCTAACCACCTAACACCCCCTCCATGTCACTATTTCCTCTTTATAGTTTGTTGCAATGGGTATTACTGAATAGCTATGCTCAAAGGAAATTAGCGGCACTATTCCAAGGGTTGAGGCAAGAAAAAGATTGAAATCAGCCCTCAATAAAATATTATTATCTATAATTCTGATCATTCGTTGACCTCCAGAATTCAATTAATATTAAATATATCTGCTATTTCACCATTTTGCCATGACCACCATCATTTCTGAAATTTATCACTGTAAATAAGACCAACTCCTAATAATGAAATTCGTCTCTGAAAGAGACTTCACGAATTTCATAAAGCCTCCTATAAGCTCAAAGTGAGAAATCGATGTAATTCCTCCAACCAACCAGCTAGGATAGATTAGTCACGCTATTGAAACTGGTAATACCCGTAGGGTTTCATCCTAGGGTTTTGAAACTGTGAAAGCTCCTCAAATACCAAGCAAAGTAATATCAGCCTAAACTCCAAAATGAGCTCAACTTCACTTTTATTTATTTTCCATAGATGCTTCTCAAAAAACCAATTAATATTTCTTGCTCAAAATGAAACATTAAACTCCTTATTATAAAGTGACTTTATAAAGTATCCCTTTAATATTTTTAATGTCACTTTATAACATCACTTAAATTTAATTATTTAATAATACCTTTATAAATCAGCTTTTTGCCAGGCAATATCAAACAATTAAATTGATTGATTAATTCCCTTAGTTCGGACTATAGCCTACGGGAATTAAATAGGCTAATAAGTCCTCCTGGAGCGATCATTTGGAAAGGGATACTATAATCCATTTATTCATAAACTGGAACCTTCAAACTGCAATAATGACCCAAACCTCGGAAATTTGTCTCCAAAGGAGACTTCACAAATTTCTTAAAACGTTGTCATGCAAATGCAAAACTTGGTTGATTTCACCTGAATCCAGCTAGAGTAGATAGTTTCACTATCGAAATTGGATACCCTTAGGGTTTTCGTCCTAGGGTTTTTGAACTTTGAAGAGCTCCTCAAATCACCAAATAGAATAATAAGCAAGCTTCCTCAAATGAGCTCTTGCATCCCTTTTTATTTCCAACCAAAGAAACTTCTAGAATCCCTTTTGAAATTTCCCGCTCAAAACATTAAACTCCTTTTAGTAAAGTGACTTTATAAAATGCCTTTAAATATTTCCTTAGCTTCACTTTATAACATCACTTTAATCTAACTATTTAATATTACCTTTTTAAGTGTACTTTTTGCCTAGCAATAACAAATAATTAAATTAAATTCTGTGGTGGCAAGTTGGGAATTGTGGACATTACAAAGGCCCAGAAAAACCCACAAAAGCTCACTGGCAACATCAATATACTCTTTTGAAAATGTTGACACGAAGCCTCCAAGGATCATGGAATCCCCTTAACTCCTTCATTTGGCCTACACGACTCCAGAAATAGGCTAACACCCACAGAATAGCTTAGGATTGAGAAGGGGACATTACACAATTAGAAAACATTATAGTAAAAATATCTTGTAATATTAAATAAAATTCAATATTAGTATTTAACCAACTTGATAAAAGGTAAATCCCTACAATTACGTAGCCAATCAGTGATTGATTAGATTGAGAAAATCACATAATCTTATAAAACATTTAAAGAAACAAAAGTGTGTGGGAGAACTTATGGAAGAACATCCAATTTCAAATATGTATCATTGTCGTTACAATATTAGTTATCATTTCTTTCCAAATGTATTTATTCTTTAATCTATATGTGATTGTGTTCAACAAGGACACGTGCCATGTCCTTTCAAGTCATCTTAGACATATGGGATGTTTTGGGGACACAAAGATGTGGACCAAATGTAGCCATTGTGATAACTTTTCAGTGCAAAACTTCAAACATCCCCAGGATGTTTCCTCGATATCTTCACAACCCAAGGGAGGTTTTGATGCAGAAGCAGCCTAGGGGTTGAGCAATCTTGCATCACCCAAAAAAGATTTGCCATTTCTTTTCCTATTTATGTTGTATGTGTTGGGTGTTTTGGTTTGCAATTTTGTGTGTGTTTGTGAGCCTGACAAATCCACTACAGTAACACAAAAGCCAATGGTGGAGCCATTGGTGTTGCATGGGCGCACAAGCTGAAGCAGACTCTTTCCTTTCAAAAACCATAGTATGAATCCTTGTGGAACTACAAAAGGTAGAGCATGTCACTTGGGTGCCGTGTGCTGCCACACAAACTTAGTGAAGCCATATAGGATCCTGTCCATGTCTTGGGACATGGATGTGCAAAGAAGCCATTTGAAGACCAGTGGATGGAAAACAACAAACACGTCAATTATGTTAGACCATGCTGATTGACAATTGTGTATGAGTCGCATATAGAGGCATTCCAAAAAAAGTCTAGTAATCTACAAATGCATAGTTGGAAGTAAAAGCATCCTAGGATATTGGAGCTTCAGTTAGAAACAAGTGGAACAAAAAGAAATTTCCATTCCCATACTTGTGGGAAGATCAAACATCAATGCACCAACTTAAAGATAGCCATTCTCCTTCTGCAAAGGTTGTTGAAGTCATAGCTAGAGTCGTGATAAAGTTGTTAAAGACAACACTTGAGGTAGTCCTAAACATAAATAGGCTTACAACAAGAGGATTATTCTAATGCAAAGAGTTCTTTACAAGTAGGCTGAATATTGTTGGTTGGGTAGCATCGATTAATTGGATTCCATATATTTTGGAGTGACCCATAGGGCATATAATTATTCTACATACAATAGAGATTGGGTTTTCCAAATTGTTTGGTGTTCTTCCTTATTTGGTGATTTTGTTGTGTTTCTTTGGGCAAATATTAGCTAATTTCTCATTTGACCTGTTTGCAAACTGCCTCAAGCAATATCAGAGCAAGACCTGAGTCCTATGAGTGAGTTGTGTGAACTCCGTAATTTCACATTGCAAGTGGAGGAGAGGAGCTAATGGTGGAACCATGGCTTGTACCTACTCTACTACTTTTTGTTGTTGTAGCCCCTAGAGGAAGATACACCTGTAATCTCTTTCTCCATAATCACTACCATCTTCATTTAAACCTAGTTAGAAGTTCTCTAGATCACATTCCAATTTCTTTGCTCTAAGGAAATAATGAAAGGATCAGACCAATTTATTATTAGGAATGGAGTTGTGGCTAACCCTTTCTAATCATATGTAGGTGATCTAACATCCTCATTGCCTTCTTCATGCTCCTTGGGACACTTAAATAACTGGTATGCTTTTATGTGAGTTGAGTAAAGCAGCAATAATCCCTTATTTCTAACTTGGAATTCATTGACACAATTAGCCCAAAAATCTTCTAAATTAGGCACATGAGCATAATTTTTTCCTAGCTTTTCTTCCATAACTCCTATTGGATCAAATGAAGGGCTGGCTTCAAACACCTTAAATTTATAAATAGCAATTTCTTTCTCAACATTCTTGGCAACATTGCTTGTCCTGCATGAGAAATATCCAATTGTGATGGGCCATTGTATTCTCCATCTAGGTTTGGATCTGAAAATAGACTGAACTACCACCAATTGTTGGTTTAATCCAATTGAAGAATTTTGTCATTAGGGTACTTGGGTAGCATTAAATACCGCTCCATTAAATTTGCAACTCTGATATAGTTAAATATTGTTAACTGAATGAACCAATTTCCATATTCATGAATCACCTACCTTCTGTGAAAGTCGCTCTCCGTAAGGCCTATCCATGCCCATAATCAAGTTCTCAACAAAGGCATCATTTATCCTCCTATAATGAGTATGAGAGTTATTGTGCTGCAATTGGTTCATGATTATAAATAAGGTTAGTGTACCCATATTTGTCCACTTTGTCCATGCCTTGGAATATCCTCCCATCATATAAAACTCCCACATCTCAGCAACAGCAACTGTTGATGTATGGCTTTGCTAATGAGAAAAACCCAATCAATTTTACAGGTTGCAGAACTAACAATGTTCATTATATAGAACATCCATGGATGGAATGTTCTTGCCTTTGGCCATCCATCATTCCAGTTTAATAATGTAATAATGCCTCCAAAGAAAGCATGGAATTCCTCTCTTCTGATAGGTTTGTACATCAATCTTGAACCCCTCTTTTCACCAGCTAACCAATTATGAGAAATCTATCTTAAACATGCCTCTTCATTCGAATCCCACTGAGCCTGACATCCTGACATGGTAACCCTGTCAAGCATCAATGATGGGAATGCACAATAAATAATCAAAAGCCTTTGGGGTAAATCTAGCCAATTCCGGCCTATAAAAACCTGCAATTTCTCTTATATCCTGATTTTATCCTGGTCATAAATTTTGTGTTCTTGAGGACAAGCTCAAGAGACTAGACTATAGGGTACAGGAAATGCCATAATGACTTCCAAAATACCAGGAGAACAAAAAAAAATCACCTGTGTATCTCCTTTTTGACCTTTGATATTAAATCCTTCATTTGTAAATCAATGTGCTCTATTTCAATGTCCTATATGATTACCAAATCACTTTGATGACAAATGGTTAAGGACACTGTGGTATTGAATCTATTGATACTTCATCTCACTAGACTTAGGGGATACCATTTTGTCAATCATTTATAATAATCCACTACCCAGATTTTTCACATAATGAAAAGCGAAACCCTTCCCTTTTGCAAACTAGGGTTTTAAGATTCAATAACCCAAAAATAGAAAAGGAAACCAAGTAAAAATGACTTAATACCATGTAGGGGCAAGAACATCAGATTTCAAGATAAATGCACAAAAAGAAAAGAGAAATATCCTCAAATTTTGCCTTGTTCAACTACCGCAGTGTGCACTCCTCTTACTTTATAACAAGTTTGAAACCAACAATAAAATCTGCCTTCGATCACTCGCCAATGAAGCTCCATGGTTATTGAGTGATCAGAAATGAACTTGCCTTCGAATATTTCTGAGATTTTAAGCTTTGATAGCATGAAAATGGTGAAAAGTCTGTTCTTGAAAACCTATTTTTTCTCCCTTCTGGTGTGATGGCTGGGCTCATGGGTGCTTAAGCTGTGTTTGATATTTGTAAGGCCAAACAGACAAGGCACACAAGGCACACCTTTTGGCAATTTGTACCAACATGACACCATGGCCCACCCATGCACTATGGGGCTCTTTTCTATTTACTTATTTTTTCCTTTTCTCTTTTTCAACTTAAGTGCTAATTGCACACATCAGTAGACCTTTGCATGTTTTGCCAAAGTGACAATTGGGTGCAGTTTTGCACCATAAGCAACCTTCTTTTTTTTCAATTTCACTTGAAATTTCAGTTAACCCAGTGCACTAGTGGAGCATTCGCATTTTTCAAAATTTGACTGCACCAATGCTTTTGGCTTGAAAACTTATTGCTGGAGCTTTTGTACAACTTTTCCATTTCATACAAAAAATGCACTTTTTGCAACTAAAAGCATTTTTTGTCTTCATTTTTACATTTCCCTTCTCTATTTGGAGCATTTTTTTTACTAAGTTCAAATGACTTTTTCTAGAATCAGATTGCACCAATGAACTCAAATCAAGAAAATCATCTCTTCATTTTTTGACTTTTTGTCATGCCAATGGAGATTTTTGGCATTTCATACACTTCCATTCCCCAAGCTTAAATTTCATCAACTTTTTCCATTTTCTTTTGTTGTAGCACTTGCATTTTAATGATAATGATGAGATTTTGCAGCATTTAATCAGCTTTAAACACATCTGGTGTCATGTCCCCGGAATCGCAACACTAGGATAATAATTGAAATAAGCAAATAAATAAAAACATAGTAAAAGTATAATCATTAATAATTTAATTATAATTATCACAAGATAATATTATAATTAAATTATCAAATGCAATATTATAAATACTAAAATATAAAACAATTTAAATAATGTAATCATAATAGATGATCAAATTAATATAAAATACACAAATATAAAGTATGAAATAAATAAACAAATATAAAATATAAAATAAATAAATAACAAAAATACATATTGAAAATATAAGAAGAAATAATAATGATTTAATATTATGATTATAAATATAAATATTGATAATATAAAATGAATATTAAATATCACACAAAAGAAGATATAAAAATACACCAAACAAATATTTAAATAAAATGAAAACAGAATAAATATTAAAAATATATTAACAATTTATTATAACATAAAACAATACCCTTTCAAGGCAGCGCTTCATGCATTTATATGGCAGCGATTAAATAGTAATAAGAATGACATTAATGATGGAAAAGAAGGCATGAAAAGGCATCGATTGACTTCAAAAGGGGAAAGGTTGTGATTGAGGGATGCCACCCTTCACGTATGAGGATATAAAAGGAGTCTATAGCATGTGTAGAAAAGATCATGGAATGGAATAGAAGTTAGGGAAAACAATTAGAAGCAGCAATTAAAAAATAACAGAATTACTTTATGTTGAGGAGGTGAAATATATATATATATTTCTGAACAGCAATGAAATAGAAAGGATAAGAAATCTGAGGCATATATTTATGAGTAAACAGTAGATATAATCATAAAGAAATCAGAAGAAAGAATATGGCATGAATCAAGGAAGAATAAAATATGTTCTTGAAAGCAGATTGAAATCAAAAAAATAAAACAGCAAGCTGGGAAGAAGAAATGAATGATAAGAGATCTAGTGAATTAAAGTATTATTGCAAGATATATTTGGACTGTAAGTTTATATATATATATATATATAATTCATGAATATACAATAATGATGCTTGCAACAATTATTAAGTCTTATAAATAATTATGATATTTTAAATAAGTATTGATAGTAGATTCTTATCCACTTGATCGACACTATCGATATCTTTAAGTGTGAGGACCAGATCGATTAGGAATGAAGGACTTCAATCAAGGTTTCAAACAAGTGAAAAGTATTCTCTAACTCATTTGTCATTTGGAAATTAAGGAATTAGAACGAATAGAGGGCATTCTCCAAAGGGGACATTACATCTGGGCCACAAAAACAACACAAATAACATCCTAAATGATGAAAACAAGACAGAATACTGCTAGTAATATGGATGTACAAGGTTGTTTAGATAGGGGTATAATAGAACACAAACTTCGCACAATTATTAACTCCACCGACATGCCTAATGTTTTTTTGTTTATGGCACCATCCTTTGCTATTTCAACTCATTTTAAAAACTCTCAAGATTTTTATTTATGTATAAATTTTGATTAAGCATCTTAGTGATCTATACATTTGGAGCTTTAGTCAAACCTTGAAATGTTCAACCTCACAAGTTGTATTTCCAAGAACAAGGTGTTAACATTCCATGAATCAAAATGTGTTCACAATTGTTAGTTTTTTTGTGATCAGACATGAAAGCAACCAGAAAAATGCAACACAGAAGACAATTAACACCACAGACCCTGGGAAAACCCTCCAACTCGAGGGAGAAAAACCCAGCAAATATATCGCTTATATATTGTAGAGATAAGAGCAGAAATCTGCTTACAACTCAGGCCCAACACAAGGCCGAATTTGATACAATGTACAACAGCATCTCTCCTAGATGCGTGAATACAGAATAGACATGTTTCTCCTGAGATCGATCTGCTGCATCAATATAATGATCTGCTACGCTAGATCATGACCTGCTGCTCAAGATCATGACCTGCTGCTCAAGTTCATGACTTGCTGCTCAAGTGCGAACTTCTTCAAGGAGTGTAAATATGAAAAATGAACTTGATGATCAAATGAGAGATCATCACCTTATATTTATACAAAATAAGGTGACTCTTCAAGAAGGTCGGCCTCATATTAAAGAAATATTATTTCTTTAATGAAGTCGACCCATATAAATATTCACAATAATTAAACATTATAAGTCGGCCCAGATTAGCAATGATTAAGTATTAATCAATGTTTCATAATGAAGCGCCTCTTCATTAATTTATGTCTATGCAATTTAAATAGCCGTTAGGCTACCATTTAAATCGCCCTTCATGGATCGAACAGGGCTGGAAGTAGAAGCCCAACACTGCCTTCAACATCAACACTCCCTCTCAGCTAGGGAGGATACTTCCAGCTGCATAAGACAACATATTACCTCATCGTGATGTCAACCACCATGGCTACACCCATGTGTGGAAAAGAGCATATCACCTCATCATGATATCAATCACCATGGCTACACCCATGTGTGGAAAAGAGCATATCACCTCATCGTGATAGCATATTACCTCATCATGATATTAACCATCATGGCTCTCCCATGTATGGCAAAGGAACATATCACCTCATCATGATATTAACCATCATGGCTCTCCCATGTATGGCAAATGTACATAAGTGCCCATCACTCAATCGTGATATAGTCACCTCATCGTGACATTCACCATGGCTACTCCCAAAGGGTGAAAAGCACAAGTACAAGAAAATCATCACGGACTCTCTCACGTGATGTTGTCATGGTGTCACACACATGACATCCACCATGGCTCTCCCAGAGGGTGGAAACAAGGGCTTTCACCTTGAAATTCTCTCATAGAGAGAAATGCATTAACAAGGGCTTGCACCTCAAATCTCTTTAGCAGAGAGAAATGCATTAAAGCAAATATGAAGTTCACTGATGTTGAGACTCCTTCTCAGCTAGGGCTTCATTCTCCACAATACCAAGCCTGTCTCAAAAGTACACAAACTTTACTCTGGCAAGAGGCTTGGTGAGAATGTTTGTCGTTTGCTCATCAGTGTTGATATACTTCAACTGGATTGCTTTCCTCAATACCATATCTCTGATATAGTGGTATTTGATCTCAACATGTTTGGTTCTGTCATGAAACACTAGATTGACAGAAAGCTTCACACAGCTTTGATTATCACAATGAATGACAGTCTGCTCCATCAATTGTCCAAACAATCCTGCAAGGAGCTTTCAAAGCCACACTGCTTCTCTAGCTGCCACACAAGCTGCAATATACTTGGCCTCTGCAGTGCTTAGTGCCACTGAAGACTGCTTCCTGCTACACCAGGAGATCATCACAGACCCCAAACTGAAACAACATCCAGAGGTGCTCTTTCGATCAGTGACACACCCTCCCCAATCGGAATCAGTATTTCCATGCAACTTCAAGTCTACACCATAAGAATATCTCAAGTCATATCCAACTGTGCCACGCAAGTATCTTAGGATATGCTTTGCTGCAACTAGATGTATTTGCCTTGGTTCACACATGAACTGACTAAGTGCACTCACTGCATAGCAAATATCTGGTCTAGTATTGACTAGATACATCAAAGATCCAATCAACTGCCTGTACATAGTAGGATCCACCAGATCTAAACTAGATGCAGCCTCCTTAAGCTTCTGAAAATTGGTTTCCATAGGTGTAGACATGGATTTGCAATCCATCATACCAAATCTCTTCAAGATGTCACTAGTATACTTCCCTTGACTCAGAATAATCCCATTCGGCTTCTTCCAAGCTTCTAAACCAAGTAAGTAGTGCATGAGACCAAGATCCTTCATTTCAAATTCAGAAGCTAGCTCCTTCTTACATTTGATAATGAGGTGATCTTCTCCAGTAAGAATTAGATCATCAACATATAGAACCAAGATCAATGCTTCGCCATCATCAGTAGGCTCCCTCTGAATGTTCAAGTACTTGCATCAACCTTCTGACCTCATCGTCCAAGATTGCTTGCAACGCTTGCCTTAGAGAAATGGTTTCCAACGCACACCTCTGTAGAGATTCAGGGCTGTCCTCTTCGACCTCATCCTAGATCACTCTATTCTGAATAGGTTAGCGGAGCTACCAATGTTAAATCCAAGTTGACTATCTTGAGCAATTCTTATCTCAACTGTTGAAGAGGATCTTCAAGGATTTAGCATCAGCCTTGCAACTTCTTCTCCGTGAGTCACAGAACTCCCTCTGAAGGTTAATTCCTCCTCTTCGAAGAGGCTGGTCACAAAGACAACCTGAGTAGGTTCTTCCTTTTCGAGAGATGTCTTCAGCCACCAACTTAGTCTCATGGCTGCAAGTTGAGTCTCCATGCTTCAGCCTACAAGATGCAACAAGCTCTTCTTCTCTTGAAAGCAATCTCTCACGCTTCTTGGTCCGTCTTGAAGACATTCAAGAGAGATTACTAATAGTTCATAGAACTCAGCTATTCTGAAGAGAAATACTAATGCTGGAAGCATACATGATTTACTATCTCAATGTTATAGTATGAATTAATAACCACATAAGAAATTCATGATCATGAAATACTTATCTCATCAAAATCTCCTTAAGTAATCTCAGATAATTAATTCATCATTCATTTGTTTCTTGATCCAATCTGCATTTTAAAGGATTAATAATAATAATAATAGATTATATATAAGAAGCAAATATCAAAAATAAAGAAGTAATAGAACTTATCTTTATTGATTCTGATATATCTTTCTTCCATCTTTTACACATCAGTCATACACGATCTCTTGAAACTAATGTGACCTAGCCAAAATTAGAGAGGTTCTTGCCGTGGAAAGAGGAATGGGTGCCAGAGTCTGACAAGAGCCAAAGATTTCGCCAGTAATCGCTTCACAACCTTTGCCCTGGGTATAATCGCCTGTAATCCAAAGCAACTACTTCTAGCATTGGATCATATCTGATTATGAAGAGCATTCAGTCATTAATAAATTTTGATCAATATCAATGGCTTCTGTATTGCTTCCAGAATCTGCAATCCCATCTCCTTCATAGATTGCTTCATCAAGTCAGATCAGATCTTTTCTTAGACCTGCTCTGATACCATGTTAGTTTTTTTGTGATCAGACATGAAAGTAATCAGAAAAATGCAACAGAGAAGACAATGAACACCACAGATACCCTAGGAAAACCCTCCAACTCGAGGGAGAAAAACCCAGCAAATATATCGCTTATATATTGTAGAGATAAGAGCAAAAATCTGCTTACAACTCAGGCCCAACACAAGGCCGAATTTGATACAATGTACAACAGCATCTCTCCTAGATGCGTGAATACAGAATAGACATGTTTCTCCTAAGATCGATCTGCTGCATCAATATAATGATCTGCTGCTCAAGATAATAATCTGCTGCTCCAGATCATGACCTGCTGCTCCAGATCATGACCTGTTGCTCAAGTTCATGACATGTTGCTCAAGTGTGAACTTCTTCAAGGAGTGCGAATATGAAAAATGAACTTGATGATCAAATGAGAGATCATCACCTTATATTTATACAAAATAAGGTGACTCTTCAAGAAGTTCGGCCTTATATTAAAGAAATATTATTTCTTTAATGAAGTCGGCCCATATAAATATTCACAATAATTAAACATTATAAGTCGGCCCAGATTAGCAATGATTAAGTATTAATCAATGTTTCATAATGAAGCGCCTCTTCATTAATTTATGTCTGTGCAATTTAAATAGCCGTTAGGCTACCATTTAAATTGCCATTCATGGATTGAACTCGGCTAGAAGTAGAAGCCCAATGTTGCCTTTAACATCAACAACAATCAAGAATCCATGGCAAACATGGAGTGCTCCACCCTTTTCTTGTGTTTAGTATAGTTTACAGAATTTGATATTTCAACACTGTAAAGACGCTTATTGCTGATAGGTAGTTCTTGCGATTAATTTCTATTGGGTTGACAATGCAGGCATGTTGTCAACCAATCACATAACACTGTGCTTGTACTTAATTTCCAGAATTCATATAAAATGAAGGGAATCTATTGCAATATACGATTTTTACACTACTTTCACCATTGCAACATTTTGGAACACATAAATAAACTTTCCAATAATCCACTTCAAAAATGATATTTATTTCTTATATATGCATCATGATAACAACAATCATTACAAAATCTCAGTTAATTGATTGCAGGTAGCAATCAGACTGACAGAGTGTGAAATAAGTTGCAGCACCTTATGTTTAATCCATGCCATTCACCATAGGGTAGAATCGGCTATGTATGGAAATTGCAGCTCCTTCCCAAGTTGTTGTGACTCCTCCAAGAGCCCCGATTTCCTCCTGTCACCACTGCTGCTAGTAGCTGAAGGCGGCTAAGATCAAACTCCACGAAACTCCTCCATAGGCGTTTGGCATAGACCAAATGATGAGTGGCACTTAGATGGAATATATCAGGCCTTCCATACTGCAATAAATATCGGCATGTTCAAACAGCAATAGGAGCAGCACTGATCATTATAAGTATAACCCATGAATACATCTGCACATCAAATCGTCCCCTTTCACACTGCCAAACTGAAGTAATCGACTAGCAAGTATGATGGAGGGCTTTGTATTATATTCAAACTGAATTACTTGATTACCAATGCAAATTTGTCTCCGAAGGAGACTCACAAATTTGAGGTCAATGGTACTCCACAACCTAGGGTGGATAGTCTCACCACCGAACCCTGCAAATCTCAAGCTCCCAAAGCTTCAAACCAGCTGAGGAAAATAATAAAAACTCCTATAATCAAATGAGCCTCTAAAATGAATTATTATATCTTCCTGTGAATGCTCCTCCAAAAAAACCTTTTTCCCTCTCAAATATTAAATTTAAATATTTGAACTTTGACTTTAGGAGGGAAATAAAAAAAAATGACTTTATAATATTATAATTCCCACTTAAGTCACTTTTAAATCAATATTAATTAATTAATATTATTCGTAATATTTACTTGAGAAGAATAATATTAAAATCAATAATCAACTCCCTTAATTTATTTAATGACTTACAAGAATTAAATAAGACATTATATCATCCAGATTATCAATTGGAAGGGGACATTAAAGTCCTCCCTTCCCGGAATTGCTTAGGGTGTTGAAGGATCTACTCACTTTCCCATGTGGCATCTTCCCTTGGTAGATCCTTTCATCTAACAAGAAACTCCTTGATGGTCCTGCTTCTCAACTTCCTCTCACAAACATCCAAAATCTCATCTGGAATTAAGATCAGCTTGCCCTCTTTATCAAGAGGTGGAAGCTCTACTGAAACTATAACCTGCTATCCAAGCGCCTTCTTGAGGCACGAGACATGAAACACGTTATGAATCTTGCTATTCTCTGGTAGCTCCAGTTCATACGCTACCTCACCCACTGTAGTGACCCCTTTCTAGTAGATGCACTTAAACCCGAATCTTGCATTCAAAGTGTTTCTCAAAGAGACATTAGAAGCGTTAGAGATCAATAAGTTTCAGTGATAATATCTAATAAGATCAAAGAGGATATAAATATTTCATTTTTGTCAAAGGATTATTCATTTCCCTCTTATCACTCACTATGAATGATTTTTCTATAATATATTTCATAAGTACCTTAGGGCAGGGATTCTATTATACCATCTACCGTCATAGTGACTGAATAGAGTCATTATTACTTATAAGGCTCAATAATTGCTACAAGTATCATTATTTGCACAATCGTGTATATATATTATCTAAATAAGTATATACTATCATTTCTAATTGATTTAATTTATAAATACATGTATATCTTTATTTCTATATGAATACATATATATGTATTCTATTTAAATATGCATATATCATTATTTCTAATAAATATTTATATATCATTATTGTAACTTATATATATATATATATATATACCCATGTATACGTGTATGTATCTATACTTACTGCTCACTGCCTTATCAAATTTCTGACTGAGCAGTTCATAGATTCCTCATTGATAACTCCCTTCTTCCTTATTTACATTCCTTTCTTCCACATTCTTATCCTCTATTTTTTTATGCTTTTCCTCGATGCCCCTCCTCTTTCCTATGTTCTTCTTTTATATCTCCCTTCATCTTCAGATAATCACATCTCTTATGGAGGGTCATGTCTTTAATGACAACCCGATTCTCTCACCCCAAATGGCCTTTATAATAATTAAATAATCAATAAAGGAGCCGATCCTTTTATGTGAGTCGGCTTGTTTTATTATTAGTCATCTATAGAAGATCGCTCCTCTTGGAAACTATGATTACCTTATATGTCCCATGCCCAATCAGGGGTCTTCTTTTTATAGCTGATCAAAGGACGTGGCTTATGTGCAAGGGTCGCTGCTCTTATTTGGAGTCGATCCCCCTTATGACGTTGCTTTAGTAATAGTTGTCTTTTCTTTATTTAGGTTGCCATCAGTTTAGTAACTTGCATTAATTTGTATGTTATAAGTTATAATTTATATTTGTTTGTTATATTTTATGATTTATATGTTATTATCTCTGATTTCTTTAGAGTATAGTTTATCATATTAGTAATATTTATAATTTTCACATATTTGTTATAATCAGTTTCATTATTATAATATGGGTCATTCCATAATATTTATATTGTGATTACAATATTTGTCTATGATAATTGTGATTTAGATAATAATGATTAAATTATTATTAATCTTATATTTATAATTATAAAATTATAATAATCATAATTACTATTATTATTTCATTTTTGATATTTATTGTATTTTGATATCTCTGGTGTTACAATTTCGAGGACATGACAGTCCTCCCTGCCCAAGATTGCTTGTCCTCAAGCAATCACAATTCCAAACATCTTTTCACTTCAATAGTTATAGCTCCCAACTCAAGAAACAGTTGAACAAGCAAAATTTTAACTAATTCTTTAAGCATAAGACACCATGGAGTAATCTTGTTTGAAGACACATTTGTGGACTACAAAGCATAAATACATAAGTCGCATAGTGTGTGTGCATGCAAATCGCAAGATATACACATGAATACAAGAAAGAAGGTATACACACATGATCACACACAAATCATAATGTAAGCCACAAAGTATCCACTTGAAGGTACTCGAATACACAGGAGGCATGAATCAAACTCAAGCATACATGGGAAGAGTATTCATGAAGTAAATATGTTGAAAACATTTAAGACATAAGAAAACATCTAAATATACAGAAGAAGTGAAGCATATCATAAACTCATGAAACATATACATGGAGTGTACACATGGAGCATTTGTAAGACATCTGTTGTAAGCAGCAGTACACAACTTCACGGAGTCATGAAGTATACATATAAGCATGAATCATGAGAACAGATGATTAATTGTAAGTCATAGAAATACATGTAGGGATACACAAGGTATGATTCATACACATGAATATATGTGGGACATATAAAGCATGAAATATGCATTTCGCAAAGTATGTAAAACATGAATACGTGCGAGACAAACATGAATACACATGGACACACAAGCTGCAAGGGATACACCTGATTACACTTGAATACATATAAGTCACAATGTATGCACGATGCCACAGAGTATACCAAGTCATAGAGTATACACTCGAACACATATACAAGTCATAGAGTATACACTCGAATACAAATACATCTCGAATTCAAATACAAGTCATAGAGTATGCACTCAAATATAAATACAAGGTCATATATGCTCTCAAATACAATCACAAGTCATAGGGTATACACTCAAACACAAATACAATCATAGAGTATGCACTTGAATATAAGTACACTCAACTTAAGTATACTATCAGACAATTGGGAAGGGGGATTCGGTGCATCCCATACTACACCGTGGACCCATCCACCATCCCAAGGGCATCAAGTATATACATGAGCATGAAGCAGATACGCGAATACACGTAATACACAAGTATTCACATGAACATATGTTACAAAGCATACATATAAGTCACAAAGTAAACCTTTGAATACACTTGAATACACATAAATTATCTCAAAGTATATACTTGAATACATGTAAGGCACACGTAGTATTGTCCCAAACAACACCTTGCTGAAGTTATTGGTCTTCTCAATCATAGGGATGGTCGAATAGGATGGCTCCAATGGGATGCCCATAGAGGTGTTCCTTCCAAGCCCAAGAGCAGGTACGCAGGCCCTCTTGGCCCAACAATGGCAGACCGCAGTCATCCATGTGGGTGGGCTACTTGGAAGGGCCTCTAGCACCTACTATCCCTTCTGGACCCCCTATTTCCCATCTCTCACTATGATGGAGAGTTTCGCAAGTTGATCCAACCATGCGATAGTTTGGAGGAAGGATTTCCATAGGAGGCCCGTAGATACTCTCTCTAAGCCCAAGAGCAGATGCGGCGACCCCACTTCACCCAACAATGGTAGACCGCCGGTCATTATTGTGGGTGGAGTACTTAGAGGAGAAATCTAGTACCTACTCAACCTATCGGTTCCATCCCTCAACCAACTACATGGTTGTTTGATGATACAAACAATTGCATCTAATGATTATCATATTGACAACTTACCCACAACTACACCATGCTATGGCGATTCATGAATTTATCAAGATATTAAGAGTTCAATGTAAATAATCTATTTACCATATGAATGTATATGCAGCAGTCCCTTATGATATTCAATGTTTATATTTATATATTTATCAATTATCAAATATTAATAACTACATTAATATCTTTATCAATATCAAATTTTAATATATTTATCAATTACCAATTCCTTATATATTCATCAATCATTAATTTTTGCGTTTATAACATATTTAACAAATATTATTTTCTAATTATATAAGGGCACTTATGATTGCTAATTTAGGGCTATGACAGTACGCACCTAATACTTACCACTTCCATTTGCAGGAGCCTCTTATTTTCACGGCCAATGACGCCGCCTTTTTATTCTATGTTTCAATAGAATGATAGATCATAATTGTCTTCAATATTGTCGAGGATGCAAAGATGTAATTAGCCTTTCTTTGCTAGCCTTCCATGGTTTTTTTGTATGGTTATACACAATGATTTTGATGGATTATATCACCCTAACATCATTAGTTATCCAATTCAAAATAACATATTAGCAATACTATAATAGTGACATGCATCCCAAATGACGATAATAAATAACATCAATTTGACAAACATCATTATGTATAAATTGTATTTATCAATCACCTATAATCTATTTATCAGTCATAATATATTTAAGTATATTTATCAATCATATTTTGATATGTCCATTAACCACCAATTTAAATTCCCTATTTATTTGCCAAAATAATATCACTCTTTCTATTCAAAATCTCACAATTTTAGGAGGGATATGACCATGGACATAATAATAAAAACAAATGACTAATTATAGCTATGCAGATAATATATGTATACATATATCTTGATAATTACTTTACAGACAGTAACTATGATAAGGATAATGAATGTTAACAGCAAAGTAATTACATTCAATGGTTATAGGACATACCTGATCTGCATAAATCAAAAAATGTCTCTATATGTTTATAGAATATACCTTTGTCTTTGGTAAGTTTGCATACACTATTTTCACAGGATGGCAGGAAAGTTGCTCTAATACCAATTGCAGTGACCCCTTTCTTGCAGACGCACTTAAACCCGAATCTTGCATTCAAAGTGTTTCTCAAAGAGACATTAGAAGCGTTAGAGATCAATAAGTTTCAGTGGTAATATCTAATAAGATCAAAGAGGATATAAATATTTTATTTTTTTCAAAAGGATTATTCATTTCCCTCTTATCACTCACTATGAATGATTCTTCTATAATATATTTCATAAGTACCTTAGGGCAGGGGCTCTATTATACCATCTACCGTCATAGTGAATGAATAGAGTTATTATTACTTATAAGGCTCAATAATTGCTACAAGCATCATTATTTGCACAATTGTGTATATATATTATCTAAATAAGTATATACTATCATTTCTAATTGACTTAATTTATAAATACATATATATCTTTATTTCTATATGAATACGTATATATGTATTCTATTTAAATATGCATATATCATTATTTCTAATAAATATTTATATATCAATATTGTAACTTATATATATATATACCCATGTATATGTGTATGTATCTATACTTACTGCTCACTGCCTTTTCAGATTTTTGACTGAGCAGTTCATAGATTCCTCATTGATAATTCCCTTCTTCCTTATTTACCTTCCTTTCTTCCACATTCTTATCCTCTATTTTCTGATGCTTTTCCTCAATGCCCCTCCTCTTTCCTATGTTCTTTTATATTTCCCTTCATCTTCAGATAATCACATCTCTTATGGAAGGTCATGTCTTTAATGACAACCCAATTCTCTCACCCCAAATGGCCTTTACAATAATTAAATAATTAATAAAGGAACCGATCCTTTTATGTGAGTCAGCTTGTTTTATTATTAGTCATCTATAGAAGATCGCTCCTCTTGGAAACTATGATTACCTTATATATCCCATGCCCAATCAGGGGTCTTCTTTTTATAGCCGATCAAAGGACGTGGCTTATGTGCAAGGGTCGCTGCTCTTATTTGGAGTCGATCCCCCTTATGACGTTGCTTTAGTAATAGTTGTCTTTTCTTATTTAGGCTGCCATCGGTTTCGTAACTTGCATTAATTTGTATGTTATAAGTTATAATTTATATTTGTTTGTTATATTTTATGATTTATATTTTATTATCTCTGATTTCTTTAGAATATAGTTTATCATATTAGTAATATTTATAATTTTCACATATTTGTTATAATCAGTTTCATTATTATAATATGGGTCATTCTATAATATTTATATTGTGATTACAATATTTGTCTATGATAATCGTGATTTAGATAATAATGATTAAATTATTATTAATGTTATATTTATAATTATTTCATTGCAATTACTCGTATTTATATTTTGATATTTATTGTATTTTGATATCTCTAGTGTTACAATTTCGGGGACATGACACCCACTCTCCTGATGATTTTGTACGAGCCATAAAACCTTGGTCTCAACTTCTTAGCACCACTCCTTTTCAAACAGGGTTGTCTGTAAGGCTACAAGCGAAGGTAGGCCAAGTCCCCAACCTCAAAGGTACGCTTAGTCCTGTGTTTATCCGCATGAACCTTCTACTGGTTCTGAGCATGCTGCAAATTATCCTTAAGTGACTTAAGGATATCCTGATTCTCCTAAATCCAATCCTTGGCCTTGGGCGCCCTACTATCACCAAATGCCACATCCATAAATAAATAAGCCTCATAACCGTACAAATCTCTGAAGAATGACATCCCAATGGACATGTGATTGGTGGTATTATAAAAATACTCACCCAAATGTAACCATCTAACCCAAGCCCTCTACATAGTTGCGCAAATAACCCTCAATTGACTTATTCACAATCTTTGTCTGCTCGTTTGTCTGAGGGTGATAGTTGGTACTCAAAGTCAACTCTATACCCAACAATCTGAATAACTCCTGCCAGAAAGCACTGGGGAAGCGGCTTTCCCTATCACTAACAATATTCTTCGATAATCCATATAACCTGAATACCCCTTTAAAGAATAAGTCTGCCACTTGAAGTGCCTATACTCTGATGGAATAGCCATGAAGTGTGCAAATTTAGTTAACCGATCAACCACTACGAAAAGACCAGTAATGAAATCCATCAATATGTTGTCCCACTTCTGCTCTAGAATGGGCAAGGGCTACAATAGGCTAGCAGGGAAAGTGTGCTACAAGTTGTTTTGCTAACAAGTGTTGCACTCTCTAACATGGCACAAAACATCATCTTTGAGGCCCTTCCAAGAGAACCTCTCTCTAATTTGCATGTAGGTCTTATAGAACCCCAAATGTCTTGCCAAAGGAATGTCATGAATAGCTCTCAGAATTTGCTCCTTCAACTTCAATTCTGGAGCCAAAAATATCCTGTCCTTGTAGTAGATGATATCATCCACTACCTTATACATATCCTCCTGGATTTTGCTATCCATTAACTCACAAGCAAATGCATTCTTGGAGTACTCAACCAAGAGATGAGCTTTCCAATCTATTGAGATCTCAGACAAGGAGCATATGGCGGGTTTCCTCGATAGAACATCTGCAACTATGTTCTTCTTCCCCTTCACATACTCTATATCGAAGTCACACGCTTGAATCTTACAGACCCATTTTTGCCAACATTCATTTAAGTCCTGCTCTAGGAAGTACTTCAAACTATTATAATCAATTCTAACTACAAATCGCCCACCAACCAAATACTGTCTGAACTTTGCCAATGCATGCATGATGGCAAGCATTTCCTTATCGTAAATAGAATACAATCTCTCAACATCTCAGAGCTTCCTACTCTCATAGGCAATGGGATGCCTATTCTGCATCAACACTGCACCAATCCCCTCTCTCGAGGCATCACATTCCAACACAAAGGATTGGGAGAAATCAAGCAATGCAAGAACTAGATAGGTACTCATGGCGTACTTAAGCTTGTCAAAATGCTCATTGAGCCTCCCCGGTCCATCTAAAAGCACCCTTCCTGGTGAGATCTGTGAGAGGTGCCCCAAGCTGCGAAGACCCCTTGACAAACCTCCTGTAATAACTGCATAGGCCAAATAACCCTCACAGGTTCTTGAGTGTCCTCGATGGTGGCCAATCTAAGTTCGCTTGGATCTTTTCTCGATGCACCTAAACTCCTTGTGCACTAATGATGTGACACAAGTACAATATCTCCTTCATTCTGAACTCACATTTGGAGGCCTTGGCATACAATGATTGTGCGTCCATAGTCCCCAACACCTCATCAAGATGCTTTAGATGGTCCTCCCATGTTTTGCTATATATCAATATATCATCAAAAAATACAAAAATGAACTTTCGCAACAGCTTATTGAAAATGTGATTCATGCAGGACTAAAAAGTGGCAAGGGCATTGGTCAAACTGAATGGCATGACCAAGAACTCGTAATGCCCGTAGTGGCACCTGAAGGTCATCTTATGGATGTCCCGATCCTGTACTCTTATCTAGTGAAATCCTAATTTGAGATCTATCTTTGAGAAGAAGACAGCCCCATGCAATTCATCTAACAACTCGTCGATCCTAGGAATTGGATACCTTTTTTTTATTGTCTTTTTGTTCAAAGCAAGGTAATCAATACAAATTCTGGGAGTTTTGTCCTTCTTCTTGACCAACACCACAAAGGAGGCAAAAGGACTCGAACTCGGCTTGATATGTCCCATATCCAGCAACTCCTTGATAGCTTTTTAAATCTCATCCTTAAACTTCTTGGGGTGTCGATAGGGGGTGGTGATGACTGGCTTGGCCCCCTCCTCTAGCTCAATGGTATGCTCAAATCCTCTATCAAGTGGCCTCCTTGGGGAAATATCACTAAAGACTACACTGCGACTGTGCAATACCTCCTGCAAATCATCCTAGTAGTGCTTAGGCCCGCTATCCATGGACTTAGAGGAAATCAGACATTGTGTTGCCCAAGCAACATCACCATGTCTGGAAATGCTCTCAATTTGTTTTGTTGAGACAATTCTAGGAGCTCCATTAGACATTCCCCTAAATAAAACTTTCTTGCCATCTACCTTAAACTTGAATTCCATGGTCTGTAAGTTTTATGAATACTTCCCAAGTGAGTGTAACAAATGAATACCCAAAATAGCATTGGTATCACCTAAATCTACAACATAGAAATCATTAGTAATTGCATAGTTACCAATCGTGATGCTCATATGAGAAACCTTCTATAAGCAAGAAATATGATATCCATCCACAACCATAACATTAAACCCCTTCTACTCTACCGTCTGCAAACCCTTTGTGGTAACCATAGCAGAGTCTATAAAGTTGTGGGTAGCCTCACTATCTATCAAAATTGTGACCCTTTGTCCCTATAACACTCCACGAACTCTGAAAGAGTTGAATTTTGGTGTACCAGACATAGTAACAAGAGTACCACCCTTCACTCCCTTAGGTGGCATCTCATTGGCTCCCAAATGCTCATCATCTGACTCACTATGTTCGCTGCCCTGGTTATGATCAGATTTCTCCTCTTCCTCACTATCTGAAACTATCTCTATATAATGCACCTTGCCCTTACCAAGGCGCATGTGTCTTGATTCCCAAAGCTCCCTACATCTGAAACACAATTTCTTTCACCGCAACTCCTGTCAAGTCTAATCATCCATTCTGTTTTTCTTGGGCCATTCTTTCTAAAATGGTTTCTTGCTTTTGTCCTTCTAAGAGGTAGAACCCTTTGACTGAAATTTATTCTTCAAATTAGCAGAATCCATGTCCCTAGCTTTCTTGATTACTTCCTATAGCAAGCTAGGATTCAATGCCTTGATCCAACCCCTTAGAGGGTCCGTCAAGCCATCCATAAATAAGACCCAACACTCTCCTCTCTAATATATCAGTAACCAGCACTAAGAGTCTCTGGAAATCGGCAATGTAACTATCCACCGATCCTCACTATTTCAATTGCGCCAACTCCTTGAAATGGAGTTAAGGGTTCTTGTTATCAAACCTCTCAATTAATCTTTTTGTAAACTCCACATAAGATGTGATATGATCATGGTCCATGATGACCATATCATGATGCCACCACTTGTGAGCAATCCCATCTAAATGTATGGCAGCATATATGATTGCTTCCTCCTCAAGCATCAAATTCAACTGGAAATATGTATCAACTTTTTGAACCCAAGCACATGTTGAAGTCTTACCTAAACCATCAAAGAAAGGCAAGCTCAACTTACCAACCTTCCTCCTAAGATCATTGCAGTGCTCTTTGTTGCCCCTGTTGGGCATATGTCTCATCCTAAGGTCCATATAGTCCCGGAGGGAGCTATCGTGCTAGAAACCTAGACCTGCATCAACCCAGTCCTGTCTGAGTTGTTCCTGCATCTCTATCAATGTGGGCTCATTGCCTTCCTGAGGCTCTACTCTGGGTGGAAATACAGGCATTAAAGGCCTTGAATTTGCAAGTGCAGTGCGCTGATTTGGCGTCCTGTTATTAACCAAATTATCTCCTTGGCTATTATTGCCTCCATTATTGCCATTTCGATTATTACCATTGTTGTTGTTATTGTTATTGAGCAAGGTTTGTGCCATTAACTCCATCAACTAAGTCATACTTTGATTTGTTGCTCTTTGTTCTGCCAACAATGCATTAAAAAGGTCTTCCCCTCTATCACCCATCTATGCCTCTCTATGTGCACCACCTCCTGTAGAGAAATCAGTAACACTACCTAAAGGAGATCTCTGATGTATTCCCAATATACCTAAAGCAATTTCCCCTTCCAGAACTTGAGCGGGCTGCCATTGTTTCTTTATATCTCTATTATAATACCTTCTCTCTTTGTCACTCATGAAAACCACAAGCTAGCAGGAAAACCAACTCTAATACCACTATAAAGACCCTTACTGCTGATAGGTAGGTTTTGCGATTAATTTCTATTGGGTTGACAATGCAAGCATGTTGTCAACCAATCACATAACACTGTGCTTGTACTTAATTTCCAAAATTCATATAAAATGAAGGAAGTTTATTGCAATATACGAGTTTTACAATACTTTCACCATTGCAACATTTTGAAACACATAAATAAACTTTCCAATAATCCACTTCAGAAAATGATATTTATTTCTTATATTTGCATCATGATAACAACAATCATTACAAAATCTCACTTAATTGATTGCAAGTAGCAATCAAATTGACAGAGTATGAAATAAGTTGCAGTACCTTATGTTTTATCCATGCCAGTCACCATAGGGAAGAATCGGCTATGTATGGAAATTGCAACTCCTTCCCAAGTAGCCGTGACTCCTCCAAGACCCCTGATTACCTCCTATCACCACTATTGCTAATAGCTAAAGGCATCTAAGATCAAACTCCACGAAACTCCTCCATAGGTGTTTGGCATAGACCAAATGATGGACAACGCTTAGATGGAATATACTGACACTTCCACATTCTAATAAATATCAACTTGTTCAAACAGCAATAGGGGCGGCGCTGATCATTATAACCCATGAATACATCTGCACATCAAATCGTCCCCTTTCACAATGCCAAACCGAAGTAATCGACTAGCAAGTATGATGAGGGGCTTTGTATTATATTCAAACTGAATTAATCAATACCAATGCAAATTTGTCTCTGAAGGAGACTACAAATTTGAGGTCAACAGTACTCCACAGCTTAGGAAGGATAGTCTCACCACCGAATCTTGCAAATCTCAAGCTCCCAGAGCTTCAAACTAGCTATGAGGAAAATAATGAAAACTCCCATAATCAAATGAGTCTCTAAAATGAATTATTATATCTTCCTGTGAATGCTCCTCCAAAAATACCTTTTCCCTCTCAAATATTAAATTTAAACATTTGAACTTTGACTTTAGGAGGGAAATAAAATAAAGTGACTTTATAATATTATAAATCCCACTTAAGTCACTTTTAAAACAATATTAATTAATTACTATTATTCGTAATATTTACTTGAGAAGAATAATATTAAATAATCAATAATTAACTCCCTTAACTTATGTAATGGCTTACGAGAATTAAATAGGCCATTAAATCATCTAGACTATCAATTGGAAGGGAACATTACAAACATCCACTATGACTGATAGAATATAAGGTTTACCTTTTGTAATAGTCACCCTCATGCTTTAGTGATGTGTTATTAAAGATACTAATTAAGTTACTGTCAATTTACATCTCTCAAACTCTACAAGAGGAAATAAACCCTTTTGTAATCAAGAAACCAATATATCTAATATTATATTGTGTTATTGTTATCTATGTAATGTCCCCTAATTGGGAATGCCCTAAATTTGCCCTAATTCCTCAATTTCCAAACAAACAAATGGGTTAGAGAATACCTTTCACCTAATTGAAGCCCTACAAACAGATTAGAAACCATTTACCACAATAATACTAATTAGCAGATTATCATAATTAAACATAAGTAAATTCATGACAGAATTATTAATTCAATCATAAAGCACTTTAATATCTTTGGAAGGCTCAACCATGGAAGAGCATGGGAGAATGTGACTTTGATGGGGTGTCTCGAATCCTCTACCCTAGGCCCAAGAACAGATATACCATCCCTCTTGGCATCATGTGGCCCATGCCATCCATATGAGGTGGTCTACCCAACGAGGTGTCCCCTTTCCATTATCCCCTCATCTTGCCAACCATTTCCCTCTCTCTATGATTGGACTTCTTGTGCTGATTCACCATGATGGAGGGGTGAGGTTACAAGGAGTGCCCCGGAAGCCCATCTCTCCTAAGCCAAAATCGCAGTACCCTCTATACCCCCTTGGCGTCCTTGGGACTACCTGGTCCCCACCTCAAGGTGGCATACCTAGGAGAGTGACCCATCATCGTACCCCTCTTGTAATCCCTATCTCCTCTATCATGGCTAAAACATTCGAGACATATGACAAATAAACTGTGGAAAATATTAATCCAATATACACCGATATAAATAAGCAGTCATAACAACAATGTATCATTAGTGACTCAAATATCTAATTAAAAAATCACAATCATTTATATTAAATTATACTGCAAATACATAATTGTAAATCAGATTTCATACCACCAACTCAAGAAACTAGACTGCTGCACATATGCCAAACAATTAATTATTTCTAATTTAGAGGGTGTAGATCTCTATTTCCTTTAATTTGATCTATTTCTGCAGATGATCGCTGATCTAATATTCAGAGGATATTCTTCTTTTCTGATTCCCAGACTGAATGAATCTCTTCTCCAATCGATGCCTTTCTGCTTGAAATGTTTTACTTTTTATACCCACAATGGAGCAGATGGTCATGTCCTTTCATCAAAGACATGTCTTTTAATTGATTACTTAACTAATCGTAACCCTCTTTTAAGGATAATTAATTTATATTAATATTATCCTTTCTTTAATTGATTCTTCTTGAGAAGAGTTCGCTGTGCATGATGATTGTTTTCCAAAGTAGTTCGAGTCCTTTCATTCTGCTGTTTTTATTCAGATTGCTAATTCATTTCTATTCCCCTCCTTCCTTTCATTTCCCTATGCATTTATATCTTTCCTATGCCTCTTCATGAGAAGAGACATCCCTTAGAATAATCACCACCTTTGAATGGGCACGCCCCTTTAAGGAAGGTTTGTTTCCTTTTAAAACTAATTATAATTTGAATCACTGCCTCTTCTTAATTGTTGTCTTCACTAAGTCTGCTTTATATTATTAAAGATAATCGCTGCATACCTTATTCACATAAATTGCTGCTCTTAAATACATCATCCTGCTTATTAATTCTTCACGTCACTCTTACTCGTTTTTTATTTCCTTCTTGGACAATTAATACAAACTTATATTTGCCTTATACTTAAGCGCCAAGATAATGGGTCAGCTAGTTTAATATGATAAATTAAATTTAACTTTTGTTTCAAAAGTAGCGCCAGAATAATGAGGGTCAGGCAGCAGAGATGTAATAACAAATATTGCTATTTATTTTATTTATTTATTTGCTTGGTTTTTATATTTTAGTGTTGTAGTCTTGATCATGGCGGGGGCATAACGGTCCACCCTGCCCAAGATTGCTTGTCCTCAAGCAATCACAAACTAAGAAGCTCTTGTCTTTACCAAGCTCCTATATCAACCTTGTAGATTTGTAATTCTTAGATGTTTCTCCTTTTTGTGATACTATGATGTAATTAAGAATTGAAAAAAAACTCTACAGCTAATGATAACAATGATGTCTCTAGAGAGTAGTTGTTAGTATACTTGCCTCAGCTTGACTACCTAATATGGTTAATAACATCCTCTAAAGCATGAGGACAATTTATTGTCCAAGATTCTTCTGGCTAATGTACTATTATTCCCCAATAACTCCTAATAACAAGACCTGTTATTTAAGACAGGTTTTCTCTCATTTCATGAACACAAGGGTTTGGAGCAATGGTACTAGTTCTTTACTACTGTTGTTAAAATCCATAAGAAATGTTGTATTCTTTATCATGATGGATTAGGGGAGTGTCGTGAATATCAAGATCCTTTGTGCAAAGCCAATTTCACATTTGAGTAAAACGGGCTAGGTGTCCTTTACTTCGGGTTGTACCCTTTTTCTCTACACAATCAAATGGGAGTAAGTACAATTTCTCTTAAATAAAGTATATTTTATTTCACCTTAAGCAAGGTTTGAGGAAAGATTGATTTAATGAGGGTGTAATCTAAAATAGCTTATAGGTGGTCGGTAACACTTAGTCTAGTCCAAACATTTTTCAACATATATCATCTTGTCAATGACATGTTATATATATTCCCTAGATAATCCTCAAGTACAAATTATTGGATGTACAAAAGTCTTAGAATCCATGGCAAAGAGTTATCACCCATGAACACTTCATAGAATTTGGATTTATAGATTGACACTAACATCCAATTTTCATATTGATGGGAGGTGGTCCCTCCTTTTGTAGATTTGACATATTCCCATGTTCAACACTAGGATGATTTTCATATCTTAGAAAAGTAGCATTGTATTCCCCCTAGTTCAAAACAACATCAATTGTTTTCCTAAAATTTTAGGAGGTGAAAATGATCTGGGGATTTGTGGGTTATGGGCCCATAATGAAACTTAAAATGGACTTGCATAATAAATTTGGGTGCAACTTGACTAATATTAATGTCCTTGATCTTTAATCGTGGATGTAAGGCTACTCTGATTAAGGAAGATGGCTTAGGAGAAAAAGAGCTTTGGATGAGCTGATCTCGGAATATTTTCTATATCATTGGTTCAGGATTCACTAGACCAATATTATAAGGTCGAGCCATGCATCACCATTGTTCCTATGAGTGTGAAGGGGATCATTAAGTATTATGGAGTTCATTGTGCTTATGATTTTACCTTTTATTAGAACCAATGTGTTCCTACCTCAATGAAGTTTGATGAATATATCCTAAAACATAACCTCAAATTATAGGGCCAATGGTTCTTTCCAAATTTTTCTTCAAGACCTCTCTAAGAGTCAAAATCTGTTATTTGTATGTTCCTTAGGAATGGGGCTGTCTTCATTAGCTTTGCTTAAAAATATTGTTTCGACATGGATAATTGCTCAGGTATTTAATTTTTAATGAAGTGGCTTTAAGTCTTTTCAGCAATTTAAGTGATCTCAAGGACTGTGATTGCTGGTCACTATGCTTGAGTAAAGCAATAGTAGATGAAATTCAGTATGGATAGCTGCCAAATAGTTTGAGAGTTTGTGGATCTTGGGAATTATACCCTTATGAAGGTCATGGGACAACTTGATTGAGCCCTATGGGTGTAGCTCAACATGGATGGTTGTCCAATAATTTGGGAGGTTCATAATTCGAGCTTGGGGAGGTGGAATCTAGGAACTCAGGAATTCAGCTTGGGATATAACACCTCTATGAGTGTTTTGAGGCAACTTGATGGAATTCTACCTAGTCCAAGAACTGTTTTCAAATAGATACTTCTAAAGAATATGTGGTTCTGTTTTATTTTCTATCAATGTATTTTGTCTTCAATTAGTATGTTTTTGCTTTTAATGCTATAAGCCTTAAGAGGTGCTCAAGTATAAGGCTTACCTTTTGTATTAAAGTTGCCCTAGTGACTTGGTGATGTTATAAAAGTTATTAATTGTCAGTTATATCTCTCAAATGTTATATAAGGAGATGAACCTCTTTTATAATTGAAACACCAATATATCATAATATTATTTTGTGTTATTATTTGTATATCTTGTTTTGTGCTCATTGATTTTTGTATATCAACCACCACCATGTATTATCTTGGGACCTTAGAATGAAATGGGACAAAAACCTAGAGTTAAAAGCATTTTTTTTACCTCTTCAGTCAAAAATACACATCCCAACATTATTTCACAGATATACATCTCATTTCAGCTTAAGATGAATCATTCTCCCTTAATACTTATCCAAAATAAACCAACTTTAACAAAGAGTAGTAACATACAAATGCTCATCTAGCATAAAATTATTGTTCAAGAATGAACTTATGCTTCTCACAGCCATTTCCCTTTCTAGCTGACATTGTGTTCCCATTCATTCATCAAATTCTCCAAATTTCAAAACAGTGTGCCATGTTCAGATTGATCCTAGCTTAGATAATTAATATTTACCTATGGCCTGGTCTCCACTAGAATTACCTTCTTCCTTTCCCACTCAATTTTGTTACTTCACCTCACTGCTAATAAGAGTAGAGATCCCACAAGCCATAATTTGGAAACTAATCTAGCACTCGGAAAAATCAGCTCAACTCGCAAGTCTTTCTACCAGACACACTAAGTCGATGCGACTAATGTGCCAAGTTTGGGTCAAATACTCGACAAGGACTTGCAAGTTTTGGATGAAGACTCAACCAAGCTTTGAGGGAAGAATCACAATTTCCTAACAAAAGACTCGCCTAGCATAAAACAAAAAATAACCCACAGTTTGTCATTTAAGTAGTTTTTTTTTTGTTTTTTACTTTTTATGCTCTTACTTTGCCTAGCAAAAGACATCTTTAGCATCCAGGTGACAAAACGCACTGAGAGAAGGGTTTGGAAGGAGATTTTAAGGTGCCTTCAAAGTACAAAATTTGAAAACATAGGGAAATGCTACCTATTTTCACCCCATCATTTCCTAACATTTTTTATTTATATTTTCATTCTATTCTATTATAAATATTTGTCACTTCGCCAAGACGTTTTTTCTTGAAACCTTGTTGATTTTTTTAATGTTAAAATCAGCAATGCCAAGTTCAACACAAAGTAGCAATAGGAAAGACCCTACATGGAAGTATGGGACATTAAATGATGTCAAGGTCCAAGTCCACTGTAATGCTCACAACCTTCTTATGATAGGAGAAATCAATAGATTAAAATGCCACCTTGCGAAAATATTTGGACATGATGTGAAGGAAGAGGTTACACAAGAAATGCCCTACCTACTAGTTTTGGCATTAGAAAAATGAAAAAGAAGAGGACAAATAAGTATGGGACGTCAAATGATGTCAAGGGCCACGTCCATTGTAATGCTTGCAAGCTTCTTATGATGGGATAAATCAATAGATTAAAATGCTACCTTGCTAAAATATTTGGACAGAATGTGAAGGCATGCCTTGAAGTGACCAAAGAGGTTACAAGATAAATGAATGCCCTTCCTGCTAGTTTTGACATAAAAAAAAATGAAAAAGAAGAGGACAAAGAAGCAATGGCAATGGTGATGAATGCCAATCCTACTTCATCTACAAATTCCTTTGTTGCCCCAGACATTCATCATCTACTTTCCTCTACCAATGAGACCCCTAAGGGTTCTACTTCTAGCTGTCTTCCTTCTTCACCCAATTTCTTTATTCCATGCAATGTTCCAAGAGCACAATGTTCGCTTGAAGGTACCACTTGGAATAAAGAAAACACCATGAGGCTGGAATGGCAATGGTAAACTTGTGGTACTACATGTAATGTCCCACCCTGATTTTTTTTGGGTTTGGTGAAACAATCAAATAAGACAGCAGATATTACATACCATAACACTCATATTTCAACTCAGAAATGATACCCACAATCTGATATTGCATTATAGAGTTGGTAGAATGCTGGATACATTGAAATAAGATAAAATCTCAAGTACCCAATTGAGCCAAACACTCAATGATCATGTTTTTGACATACCCATAAGCTGTATTGAGTTTGCAGGTCTGATACAAAGCTTGTATAACAAAATACGACAAGATTTACCAATACCCAGTAGGGTGAACAGCATTTGTAACAATATTACAAGATACCCATATGAGTAAATCACATCAAAAGGGAAAACAACACATACCCATTTGCTGATATCACACACAGGTCTGAAAATTGATTACAACAGCAAACTGTAGCTCCGGAAATGTGCCAACAAACCCTCCAAACCTTAGTTGTTCCACTCCAAAGTATCAATCTTCAATAGTCCAATATGAAATGCCTCCAAATACACTCAAGGGAATCTAACACCCTAGGCATTTGACCTCCAAAAGCTCCACGTCCTGTTGTACAAAAATGTACGGCCTGCAAAGTGGCAAACCACTTCAAAAGACTCCTAATTTCTGCACTTAACTCTTTAAAATATGCTCAGATATCTTTGTGGAATTATTATTCAAATAAACTCGAAATTTGCCTTGGAAAATCTCTCTGTGACAATCATGCAACTATGCCAATAAGCTCAAGCGCAATCCCTGCAATGAGACTACCAGCAACATTCATCTCTATGTGAAATCTATATGATTCCACCAGTAATTCCTTTCCTGCACAAACTGTAACTCTTAATGAGTCACACTGTAATAACCTAGATGGATCTTTCACCACCGCAGCTATTCTTCTGCAAGCGGGTTTTTGTCCTCAAGAAAGTTGAGATGAACCAAGTTCAATCTCCCAGAACCACGAGGGTTTCATCAGAGGAAAATATAATAATCTCCATGTCCAAATGAGCCCCTCAAGTGCCTTTTTATACTTTTTCAGCATAACTCTCCAAAAGCTTATATTTTTAAAATCCATGTTAGCTCTGAAAAGGACCTTTTAATTAAAATAATCATAATTTGACTTGCAAGGTCCCTGTTTTATGCATCCATGATTTAAAAAAATTCCACCTGGTTCCAATGAGCTATAACACTAAGGTGTTTTTTAAATATTTTAATTAATATTTAGTGACCTTAGTAAAAAATTAAAATAAAGCCATTAATACACCCATTTTGCGGAAACTGTCGGAATGCGTCAAAATCGAAAACTAATTGCAATGGAGTGATCCTGATGAAGAATAATGATAAACGGAGCCAATCTAGCGACTTACTATAAATAGATGCCCTCTCCAAGATTCTTGAAAGACACACTAAAAGCCGAAAATCACCCCGAAAAGTGGCATGAGTCCTCCAAACCACTGAGCTCATTGGAATCTTCAAATAACTCCTCTGATAACGTTGACACACATCCACAAGGTCAATGCCAACTACACTACAAGGGGACCTGAAAATGGGGACATTACACCAATAATTTACCCTTCAATGTGGTGAACAGCCCATATTAGGAAGGGTTGATAAATGCACTAACAATTGTGAATAAGGGATTTAATACTCCAACAAATAAGTATTTGAATGGGCCATTGCTAGAGTAAGCTATAAAAAATACACAGTGTGTGGTTGATGATCAAACAAAAGTATGGTGGAGAAAGGGTTGCAGCATCTTATTAGATAGATGGATAGATGGGTGGAATAGGAATCTCAACTTTTTAGTGGCCAGGAGGTTGGGGTTGAAAATGTGTCCAATTTATGCAAACAATACAACAGCATATGTATCCTATGGGAAACTTACTATAGAGAGGCACCCTACTTTTTATTGGACTCCTTGTGCTACACATTGCTTAGATTTAATGCTAGAGGATATTGGAAAGATGGGATTGATCAAAATGGTTGAAGATGCTAAACAAGTTACCAAATTTATCGACAACTATTGTTGGGTTCTTTCTTTGATGAGAGATCATACAAATGGCAAGAAGTTTATGTGAGCATTGTTGCTGCATTCCATCTCTCAAGCAAACGTTCATGTCCAATGCTTGGATCGAGTCTCCATATGCCAAAAAACCAAAGGAAAGATCGCAAGAACAATTTTTTATAAGTTGTATTTCATCAAAAAAGCAAAGGAGTTACTCAAGATAAGTGATAAATACAAACATAAATTTAATATGAAATTATCTTTTTTTCTTTTTTATTGTTAATTTTGTAATAATTTAAAATTTGTTTTCAATTTTTTAGGTGACAAAACCTTTGGTCAAGTTTCTTCATTTGGTGGATGGGGATGTCATGCCAATGGGTTACCTCTATGAAGCCATATATATGGCCAAAGAGACAATTTGGCATTACTATGGTGGAAACAAAAAATAAAAAATGAGATCATTTGGCGCATCATTGATCGAAAATGGTCAAACCAACACCACCAACCGATACATGCCTCGACCTACTACCTAACCCAAAGTTCTACTTCTATAATACATTTTAGACTAATGAGGAGGTAATGACAAGCATCATTTCATGCATTAATAAGATGGTATCAAATAATGAGATTAGAAACAAAAATCTTGCTGAATTAGGAGTTTTATTCAACTCAAGTAATTCAGAGGGAAAAAAACAGCCAAGTAAAAAAAATCTTTTAATTTTTAGCTTAATACTAAAAGTAAAAACTAGAAACTTGAAAATTTGAACAAGCTCTAACTTCTTTACTTATTTCTTATATTTGTATTTTTTATATGTAGATATATGGTGGAAGTTTTATGGTGTTGGCACACCAAATCTTCAAAGGCTAGCCATCCATGTTTTATCACAGCCCTACAGATCTTTTGCGTGTGAACACAATTGGAGCCTATTTGAGAGCATTCACATAAAGAAGAGAAATAGGTTGACCTAAGAGTGCCTCAATGACCTTGTCTTCATTTGGTACAACCTTCGCCTTCAAACCGAAAAGGTGGAGGGTTCTTATGATGCCATCAACTTGGACGACATCAATCCTTTTGTTGATTGGACTGTCAAAGAAGATAGTGATGTCATGCTTACTAATGAAGATCTTGCTAAATTGAAGAGAGAAGCAGCAGAGTTGAATGCATTCGAGGAAAATGAAGACAATTTTGACAAAACAATCAGTCATCATTTTGATACCAACTTACCTTCTAGTTCAAGGCCCAAAAAATGAAGTTACACTAGGAGGAGGAAGCGAAAGATGTTAATTGTATTTGGCTGTTTTTTTGACATATCATCATATGCAAAAAGTTATCATGCTGTTATACAATTATTATTTATAATTTTGTTGTAATACAATGTATTTTTAAATTTTTTTACTTTGAAATTTCAAATCTAAGAGTTTGAGGGTCATCTAACATATATAATGTTTTAATTATGAAAAATTAATAATTTTATTTTTAAATTAGACTTTTGTGTTTTCTAAATATGTTAATTTCTTTTCTTTTGTGTAATTATGCTTTTCTTTTTTTGCTAGGTTTTCTGCTGAGTCCATACCAAATATTTGGGCTGCCGATTCTGCATTTTCAAACTAAGCCACAAACAATTGGTTCTTCAAAAATTCTTCCCTAATCTTCACCAATCTACCTTTCCCATGTTAGTGTTTCTTAGATCAGATTAGATAATCAATTTATCAAAAGAAATGCAACACATAAGACAATGAACACAACAAGATACCCTGGGAAAACCCTCCTCTTGAGGGAGAAAAACCCAGCAAATATATCTCTTATATATTGAAGGAATAAGAGCAGAAATCTGCTTGAACTCAGGCCCAACACAATGCCGAATTTGATACAATGAATAATAGCACCTCTCCTAGATGCAAAGATACAAATGAATATGTTTCTCCTTGAAATCGGTCTGCTGCTACAAAATGATGATCTGCTGCTAGAAGATGATGATCTGCTGATTAAGTATGAACTTCTTCTAGGACTGCGAATTCTGCTCATGAAGAATAGTGCGAACTTGCTTGAGATTCCATGTCTTTACAATGACAAAGTGACCTTGCATATATACATCACAAGGTGCCGTTTCACTTAGGTCGGCCTCTTTAGTGAAACAAATAAAAGATAAAATATAAATGAGGTCGGCCCAAACAATAATAGATAATAGGGTCGGCCCTTTCTTCTTTTATGTTTATTGTATGCTATAAGTTAAATAGCCGAATGGCTATACATTTAATTTGCTTTCTCCTTGGAATTTGTGCGATGAAGTGCAGACCATAGCTGCAAAACATCAACACTCCCTCAGCTAGGGATGAACTTCCATCTGCACAAGACACATCATATTAGAATGAAAACAAAATAGAATATCACCTCAATGTGATGTTGTCACCTCAACGTGACTTTTACCATGGCTCTCCCAGAGAGTGATACATAAGCACAAAATAAAAAATCATCACGGATTCCCTCACGTGATGTTGTCATGGAGTCACACACATGACATCCACCATAGCTTCTCCCAGAGGGTGGTACATAAGCACAAAATAAAAAATCATCACGGATTCCCTCACGTGATGCTGTCATGGAGTCACACACATGACATCCACCATAGCTTCTCCCAGAGGGTGGAAACAAGGGCTTTCACCTCAATTCTCTCTCAATAGAGAATTGCATTATCAAGGGCTTACACCTCAACTCTCTCTCAGCAGAGAATTGCATTATTAAGGGCTTGCACCTCAACTCTCTCTCAACAGAGAATTGCTTTAAACAAAGGAACACTGATACTGAGACTCCCTCTCGATCCTGGCTTCAGAGATTGCAAGGAAGACTTCTGGAGATGTACTCCCTCTAGCCACCAACTCAGTCCCTCTAGTGTTTACTCCCTCTTGATCATTTCTTTGGTTGACATGACTTCTTCACAAGATGCCTCAAGCTTTTCATCACTAAGTAATCTCTTATCATCTTCTTCTCCCTAAACCTGTCCAAGAAGCATTTTAGATAGAGATTACCAACAGTCCATAATTATCCAAAGAAATATCAAGATTAGAATTGTACAAGTTATGTCATGAATGAAATTTTTCCACAGATCTTATGCTAGTGAACACAACACAATTCAAGAGAATCTACTATCTCTCATAATTACAAGATCCAAGGAATAAATAAATGATATACCTCAGCAACCAAAGAATACTTATCTTTTTAACTATTCTGATAGGTCCAAATGCTGGACATAGTGTGATACGTTGTACTTGAGCTCATATCAGTCTGTAGCCTTCATAGTTTGAATACAATGATGACCTGAAAGGTACATTGACTTCAAGAGATATCTTCAGTCATCAATGTAGCCCAATGATTGCAAGCTATGACTCCAAGCTTGATCATTTCTCCATTCAATATGACTTCGATATCCAATCTTTCCAGATGCAGATTGCTTGATGCTCAAGTTGTCTCAATGTTAGAGCATGAACTAATAACTACAAACAATTTATGAACATTATTCAACCATGTAATACTTATCTCATGGATTTCAAAATCTCCTGAGTAATAGATAATTAATTCATTAATCATGACATGTCTTTCTTTCAATTTCACAGAAGAGCTAATCTCAGCAAAATAAAGGACAAACTTCACAAATTGGCATGATCCTACTTGCAATGAATAAATCTAAAGAATCTTATTACAGTGATCATTATTTACTAGTCACACATAATCCTAAGTAAATAATGTCAGAATTGCATAACTCAACAAATTGAATTTTACCCTAGAATAGTAAATACAAAAACAAAGAATACTTATCTCTTAAATATTCAGAAGAGTGGACACCGTATGATATGTTGTTCTTGTGCTTAGTACACAACCTTCACAGCTTGAACATAGGCCCATGACTAGAGTAGAAATTCACTAGAATCATTTTGGGGAGAGATCTCAATCATATCCGCAAATGAAGCATGCTGATTAGGCCTAGTAGGACAATCCCTCGCATAGTGACCAAATTTGTCACATTTAAAGCATTGAACATGAGAGAGGTCCCACTTCTTCTTGAATGCAGGAGCACCATCTGACTCATTATCTCGATTCCTTTTAAAGAATCCTTTCTTCCAAACTTTTCCTTTCTTAGATGAATGAGAGGCGAGAACATGTAGATCTTCATTCTTAGAACTTTGACCAATCCCCCTTGCTGTTAGTCTTGACTCCTCTTGAATGCAGTCAATCCTCAATCGATCAAACTTGGGAAGTTCAGATCTTGCACTGATTCCTTGAATGAACGCTTCCCATGAAAGCGGAAGACCATTGAGAGCAATCATGGTCAAATCCTTGTCATCAACAACATGACCAATGGTAGAGAGATGATCTCTCAGTTCGGAAATCTTCATGAAGTAGGTGATGACAAACTCTTCTTCCGCCATCTTAATGTGAAGTAGTTGTTGCTTCAAGGCTAGGACACGACTGGTGTTGTTGATTTCGTACATCTCTTCCAATGTTTTGAACATCTCTCTTGCTGTATCTAACTTGAAGATAATTGGTACAATATGATCCTTGACGGAATCAACCAATGCTTTCTTTGCCCTAGTGTCTTTCTTTCTCCATTGCAACTTCTCTTCTTCCCCTTCAGGTTCGGGAACTTTTGTTTTCACAAACTCAGCCAAATCATTTTCTTCCAAGGTCAGCATGAACCTGAACCTCCACGATGTGTAGTTCGAGATCCCTTCGAGTCTATCCTCGATTTTCAGACCGTTCACCATCTTGAGAAATTTAGAATATAGACTGAAAAGAAGAGATAATGAAGATTGCAAACAATAGATCTGAATCTGATCACGATCTTTTCACACCCGCTCTGATACCATGTTAGTGTTTCTTAGATCAGATTAGATAATCAATTTATCAAAAGAAATGCAACACATAAGACAATGAACACAACAAGATACCCTGGGAAAACCCTCCTCTTGAGGGAGAAAAACCCAGCAAATATATCTCTTATATATTGAAGGAATAAGAGCAGAAATCTGCTTGAACTCAGGCCCAACACAATGCCGAATTTGATACAATGAATAATAGCACCTCTCCTAGATGCAAAGATACGAATGAATATGTTTCTCCTTGAAATCGGTCTGCTGCTACAAAATGATGATCTGCTGCTAGAAGATGATGATCTGCTGATTAAGTATGAACTTCTTCTAGGACTGCGAATTCTGCTCATGAAGAATAGTGCGAACTTGCTTGAGATTCCATGTCTTTACAATGACAAAGTGACCTTGCATATATACATCACAAGGTGCCGTTTCACTTAGGTCGGCCTCTTTAGTGAAACAAATAAAAGATAAAATATAAATGAGGTCGGCCCAAACAATAATAGATAATAGGGTCGGCCCTTTCTTCTTTTATGTTTATTGTATGCTATAAGTTAAATAGCCGAATGGCTATACATTTAATTTGCTTTCTCCTTGGAATTTGTGCGATGAAGTGCAGACCATAGCTGCAAAACATCAACATCCCATAGGGTGCTTATGAAACTTTGCATTCAATAGCTTTGTCTTGAACATCTTGCTGTTGCAATAGTGATCTTCCCCTTTGGTTCTCTTCAGCCTTGATATATGTTCTCATGCCATATTAGTTTTTATCAGCAATATAAGCTTGAAACAAATAAACAAGAGACCATGCTAAGGAATTTTATCCAGAAACACATGCATAAATACATAACATGTAAGATTCTGCTCTAATTTTTTTTTCCAAACTAATTTTCCCAAAGGAAAATTTGTCAAACAGTTGGCATTCGCATATAACTGTAATATTTGTTTTAGTGCAGATTGGTATACTCTTGATTTTGCAGTTCTCCATTAATCATACGCAACAATTTGGAATATATAGACAAGATAGTTTTACAAATACTTCAGGCATCAAACATTAGAGCCATATATCAGCAGATGTAAACTTTCAGACATTCATTCATGGCACTGGAAATTGTTATAATGACAACAGGTGAAGTAAAATGTTTATATTATTTCCAACCAATCAAGAAAATTATTTAATAATTTCTGACCTGTTCAGATAATAGCATAGTTCCACGAAGTTTCCTAACGGGGGGATGCAGGGACGTGGAGATGGGTTTCGGAGACGGGGGTACCAAGGGCCTAATTTTGGGGACGGTGGGGGGACGGCGGGGACACGATGGTGGGGTGGCGGTGGGGTGGCCACATTGTTATACATATAGTACTTGAAAGTATAGTTATAAAAAGATGTATAAGTTTAAGAATTACAAATGAAACTTTGGCAAACTAGTTTTAAGCATTTGAATTTTGAAGTGAACCTTAACTTGACATCACTCCTCTTCTTGCTTTTCATCTTGCTCCTCCTCAACCCTCTTGCTCTTCATTCTCACTCTTTCACCTTACACTTGCAGCTCTCACTCTCACACACACACTATTAGCTTCTTGTTGATTTGGTTTTTGTCAATTGAAATGAGGATAGGAGGCAGTTTTATAGAGTTTGTGGGGTTTGGGTGGGGCCCATAGGTCATTAGTATTTGGCCTTGGGCACAATTTTTTTTTATTTTTTTAAAAAGATTTTTTTTTGGTCATTTGGTCACAAGTGTTTGGATGTCTTTGAGACAGTCTAGAGACAACTAGGAATCCCCTAAACGTCTTGAGGACACCCCGGCGTCCTCGAAGTCCTAGTGGCGTCTTGGAGATGGCAATGCTGGTGGTGGGATGGTGACGTTGGTGGTGGGTTGGTGGGGGGACAACTCCCCCAAGTCCCCAAATCTGCAAGATGGGGACGTCTAGGAAACATGGGGTTTTTGAGGGTGAACGCATGCCCGTGGAACACTAGATCATAATAGTCAGTCCACTATCGATGCAAATGTAGGCTTTATTAATGTCCTCTAAAACTCAACACCCTCTAGTCCAAGTGTAGCAACTAAAGAATGATACGGATCAACTATAAATGGCGGTGATAGAGTTTGGAGTCTTCGACTTGTTTCCTTTGAATGGCAGCTTATTCAAATACATTCGCATGCCTTTATGATAGAAATAGGTAGCATAAATTATAATGGGCAGCAGTCAAAGGAGTTCATAGTATTAAATTTAGGTGATCACACCTTGTTACCTCCATGTCACCTTATTTCCCTTGCTTGGTTGCATTGACATTAATAGTCTCTACATGTCACAGCCTCAACATAGATTAACCATGATAACTCTAAACTACCCTCCTAAAATTTGCACGACTCTTCAATGATATACAACCAGAGACTCCAAATGTTAACCGCGGTCCTTTGCATTGTGGACTGAACATTTGTTTGAGACTGCGCTAACATTTGAGAGCTTATTCTTCACAAACTACCATCAACCATGTAATATGGTTTGACTACTTTCAATCGACCCTTTCAATTGTACGGCACTGGAGTAGTACGGCCCATACAGGAAACATATAAAAATTAATTTTTTTTATCACTCTAATCTCTGTTCATTATGTCCTTGCGTCATACCAACTCTTGAATATTTGATTCCAGCTTACATTCCTTGTATTTATATAAGTTTTGAAAATCTTCTAACTAAACAAACCTCTGCAAATCCCTGAAATTTGTCTTTTAAAGACTTCACAAATTTCAAAATGCCTCCAATCATAGTTGAAAAACTCTCCAAGCCCAAAAAATACAACTCGGAAAAAACTCAGCAAAAGCTCAGCAAAAACTCGGCAACTTAAAAAATTGCTTAAATTTCATTAAAAAACGCTTCTTTTTTTCAAAATTCAATGATAAGATGCATCCAATGAGTCAATAAATGAGTACATAAAAGAATCAAGTTGAGTCTAGTTGTATTTGATTGATTTGAAAGCAAATTGGGTACAAAATGGCATCCTCATGTGGAATGCGCTGATACTAATAGTCTGAAACAAAATGAAAATAACAAATTGTTTTTGTAAAACTGAAAGTAAATACTACATTAATATAGTTTACAAATTTACATCTTCCTCTTCCCACGTCTAGTGAAAACTAGGGGGAGGTAGAACTAAATGATATTATAGATGAAGACTTGTAGGCAAACTTGGACTTGGAGAGTGCCTATAAAATCAAATCAAATCAAATGAAAATGCTTTTCTGGCAGCCGCGGGAGACCTTTTTTTTTGGACGGAGTTTTCTTTTGCGGAATCGTCGAGTTTTTGGTGAAAACTTGCCAAAAACTCGGCAAGTTTTTCTCCTTTATTCGACGAGCAATTTTGGAGAGTAAATGTGGGAAAAACCCGCCGTCAAAAAAAACTCGGAAGTTTTTTAAAACTCGCCAATTACTCGAGAGTTTTTCAACTATGCCTCCAATAATTCAACGAAGCTCTATGCAAATTCAAAGATGAATTCACCTATAAATGAATTGAGTTTTCATCCAATCCACCAAACCAAGGGCTTTCATCCTCAAGTTCCCTGAAAGCTAAGCACTCCAAAATACTCCCGAAAGTAGATTATCCAAAAGATGATAATGAATTCTTTCTCCACCTGCTTTTATACTTCACCACCTTTTTATTGTTTATTAAATATTTTGCCTTTCTAAAGTGACTTTATTTAATATTTGTGCAATGCATTTAATAAAGTCACTTTAATAATTAATTAATTAATTAAATATAAATGTCCAAAATATTTCTCAAGGCGATTTAATGTTTAATTAATTAAATTAACTCTGTGGCGATTACTCGGAAATTGGAGACATTACATAACACTCTCCAAGTTTATATGGATACAAATTTGCCTTTTATTAACATGGCCTATAAATTTTCAAATCTCCAAAAGTCCACTTGTAGTCCCCATATGCTTGCATACATTTGAAATACTCCCATAGACTAGTGGCTCATCACTCACCACATGTCGATTACATTTCCTGTGTGATCATTTGGCCCTTTATTAATCTAATATTTGGTAACATATTTTAAAACCATAACCAAAATGCATCAAGGATTTGCATGTTGTCAAAAAAATGGAAATGAGACCAGAGCAAGATATAAAAATGCTTGCTTGTGCAATATAAACATATTTTTCTGTAGCATACCAATAAGACTGGTATTAACGTAAATTGAAAGATATACCTCACACAAGAATGTTGGATGCAATAATCTGGCCTCAAAAATCAACTTAAGGATCCTTCAAAAATTTCCTCTCAAAACACCTCAAAAGTTGACTCACAAACTATTGTGTGCAAAAGATGAAAAGAAGTAAACCTTTTTTACTTTCAAATTATAGGATTTTTGCATTCTTTTGAAAGATACCCTCTCAATTTTTTCTTGATTTTCAATGACAAATACAATGTAATCATGCACCCGTTAAAGTTAGCTTCAAACCAAAACGATGCGGAACAGTAACTCTAACCAAGAATGTGCCCTAAGACCCGATGAGGGAGGAGGGGCGGGCATATGGTCAGAGGATCCCTAGGATCTAATTAATCAATAACTGACTTGATTACAATTGAGAGAGAAGAATTAAACTCAACACCAAGAATGTGCACACAAGATCCTTGAGAAGGCGAGGTGCTAACATATGGCGGAGTGCTAATTACAAAACTGAAAGAACTTAGGCGGATAACCAGCCATGACAGAATTTCCACTCTTCCACTAAAATAGTGGGGGGAAAGAAATTACAAATAAACAATTCATCTATTGCGGCAGGCATCCACTCATGAGTGAGAATTCACCACTTTTTCTAGTGGGTACAATGAGAGAATTAGCAAGTTCTTTTTTCCACACTGACGATAAACCATCCAAGGGTTACAATGTGATAATTGAACACAAATAAGCAGCAATTAAATAGACTGAAACAGTACTACTGTTATCAGCTTTACAATGAAGAGAACTACTGCAAATAACAAGTGTTTTCAATCGAATCAAAGTACAACTGATAGATAATGATCTCTCCCTATAATACCCATCAGAATTATTGAAAACCAAACCAAAATTTGAACATTAAGCAATCTGATTTTTTAAACCAGCAAACTGAAATTATAAAACCAGCAACTGTGAATCAATGAAATGTTCATAACTCTTTCATTTTACCCCTGAATTGACTGAGACGAAGTGCAACAGCTTTCTAGAAGATTGGCGCCTCAAATGCCATCAAAAAACAGCAGCAAATCTCCCTCATTAATTTGGCATGCATCCCAATGCCTCCATGAAAAGTACGGCCCTCCTTGAGGGGCGATTTTGACATATAAAATCAAAGCCTTCAAATTAAAATCTACAAATTGGTGGAAAGGGTCGCCCCAAGCATAGAACTCCTTTGGTCAAATACCCATCACCAAAATAAAATAATCCTAAGAGCTGCAATTGAAATTGTCTTTCAGCCATGTCTGTACCAGCAACTCCAAAATTGAAAAAATCTCTTCAAAACTTCAATTGTAAAACTCAATCTGCTAGTTTGATATGAAAAGCAGCAATAATACCAACTAGGTGTTATCTTTCAAACACGAAATTGGATTGGAACTAGAAGGTAAGCATCCCTCGAAGTGAAAAGTAAGTTGTCATTTTGACAGCATAACAATAGCATAAGTTCATGGATAATAAGAGCTGGAGCAAAACTTCTCTTTTATAGAAAAAGAGATGACTTTTCAAATTCCCAAAACTCCTCCAAGAACGGGACGCCAAAAGTTCTTTTTTGAAATATTTCAAAATTCACAAATATTAAATCCATCTTAGAAAGGCGTCCACTTCAAGGCATAATAAAACTTTATTAAATATTTAATATCTCCTTCATGAAGGCATCCCCCTCCATGGCCACCTTTAAACACAACTTAAAGTTAATGAACTAGGCCAAGGGGTCAACTTGAAATTATAACATTAATGCCTTGAAATATATTATTTCCCCAAATAATGCTTTTTTAAAGCCAAAATCAAACCCAAGCAACTGCTCCAACTGAAAAAGACTTACTAAAGTGCTGACAACTGATCACTGCCAAAAATAGAATTTACTAAAAATAGTAAATTCCTAGAAATGCCAAAACACTCCAAACAATGGAAATCCTAATTTGCACTTCTGATCAGCCTACGAATTTCCGAAAATAGGCTATCAGTCACAGAAGAGCGTATGGCCAAAATGGGGACATTACATCTTTTTTGTTAGAAAATGTGATTTTCAAAATGATGATTTTGCAGCAGTTTACTGTATAAATCGAGTTATTTGTAATAACACAATTGCAATGACTAATTTAATCTCCAGTTTTTGCTACGGGTTCAAATAGCAATGTTTTTCAAGCATGATGTTTTAAATCTAGCTTTACTACAGCTTGGCCCTTAGCCTGCTCAAAGGCAAGACAGAACCAGTTGCTTCAATAACTTATATAGGCATGTTGCCATTTTAATTTAAGCAGTATTTCTAGAATCGGAATAATCAATCACACCTGCACCCTCTGCTGTTCATTCACCCTTTTGTATCTTTGAATTGAAAAATATCAGTAATCAGTGTTGCTGTCAATAATCTATTCTTTGGGAAAATAGATCTATTAACGTGACCAGAGATTCCAAACTATTTGTCTCCTGATATTCTTTAATCTCATTCTTCTCTTAACCAATACCATTTCAGATCATAAATACCAAGAACAAATTATTCAATTCCTTTTCAACAATTTTTATACCATACCACAGGAATTCAAAAATGTCTCATGATATTCTTTAATCCCATTCTTCTTTTAACCAATACCATTTCAGATCATAAATACCAAGAATAAATTATTCAATTCCTTTTCATTTTTTTATACAACACCACAGGAGCAAGCAAATAAAAATGAGAACCAAATGACAACCTTAGCTCATCTTCTTTTACCAAGTTCTATTAATTTTCAATTCTCTTTTTCTTAAGATGAGATTCAGCTAAACATACCTCGAGAGCATTCTTCACTTGATGAGGGTCAGGCAAAAACCTGAGGGTCAGTCCCTGTTTCCGAAGCTCATAGACCTATCATGTATAACCATTTAACATGATTGCCTTTAGTAACTGTCTTTTCTGAGAAACAGGAAATATTGTGAATACAAAAATACAACTTTGTAGAAGATTCGATATAATGAAAAACAAGAGAGCTTTGTATGAACACAATGTAAAATTCCATCAAAATCAAAAATTAATGTCAACATTCTTAGAAACTTAAAGATTCTTTCTCAAGCTTTCAGACCTTGGCAGAAAATGATAAAATGCAGACAAATTGATTGCAAATTAGCATTACAAAGTCAATGTTCTCATCAGGGAAACATGACAACACATTAGGTATCAATTTAACACTCAACTACCTAAAATGCATAAAAATCTAGAATTTTTTGAAGACTACTTATAACTTTTAATTGGCAATCTGATGGACAAGCTCCAAACGCTAAGTACAATGTGTTTAGAATAAAATTGACCCAAAGAAAGAATGTGCAGAGCTAAGGAATTGCATAAACGCACACAAAGCACAATATTGCATATACTGAAAACTTTACTGAAAAGAAGAATTTCTTAAAAATGTACCAATCTCTAAGAAGATGTGTGAAGCTACAACACACTGATTTCTACCTTTAGGTGTGCCTTCTTTTATAGCTTTGCATAGCAAAAAACAAAAAGACTAAAAAATAAAAAGTGAAGCAATTCTTCTCAAGAATCTAAAATATCATGTGACAAGTGTTATCTTGAGAAGGAACAAAGATATGCTATAAATCTGAAAAAAATAAAAACTAGTAGGCCACACCATCAAGGTCGTAACAACTCCACTGACTCTCAGAATTTGAAACTGTAATGTATTGGAAAGCTTAGATCCTGCTCAACATCTGATGAAATTGATTAGAGCACAGCCACACACACCTCAAGTAACCTTGCACAGATGAGTATAACTCTCTGCGCCAATGGGCAAGCTTTAACAGAACTCTGAGCCAGCACACAGGTCCCTGCACCACCTCATGCTATCATACAAGCATCTACAAGATTGCATGTCATCGTACATGAATCAGCAGCTCTTCATGCACCACCTGGCAGGTGTCCACATAGTCAACAGCCTCACACATATGGCATCTACACAACATTTCATTTGTAGACCATGAAACTGGAACATCAACCATCAGCAATTGGAAGGTCCAAGAACACTTATGGGATATGAACTAGCCTATAATCGATTTGTAACCTCTTGTAACTGTGTTGTGCATATAGTCATACAATTTCTCACATTCAGGATCGGATAACAGAGAGTAGTCTAGGAAAACCAATGTGATGTGTTATCCCTTTCTGGTCACAGGAATTCTCATTCTCAGCCTTGCTATCTGTAACATCCATTGTAACTATTTATTTTTGTCTTGAATAGAAGTAGCTCATTATTGCTAAAAGTTTTCTGCTCATTTAAATGTGTATCGGTTACTATGTCTTTGGTTTTACTTTGCATATTCTATAACTATCTTTCAATAAGATAGGATTGTCTACCAGAACACATAGGATCTAGGTCATTGGTATCAGAGTAGTCTTTTGCACATGCCTGTACATATTCACACACAACAACAAAAGGAAGGTAGCCCACTTGATTCAACTTCTGAGTATCCAAATGAACACCACAGCAGGAGCAAAATGATTGATGGTCAAAAGCATGGATCTAAAATGTCTCCAAATGTGTAGAAAATGATTCAAAACGCTCTTGAGATACAAGGCCAAGAGCTCCTTGAGCATTTCCGTGAACTCATGGTTCAACTTAGACTAATATCACAAAACACTACAAAATAGCATGTTCTTACGCAACAGCAAAGCTATTTTTGAGTACAAGTGAATCTGGATATATCAATGTTTGAAGGTAAGATTAATGCTGCAATATTGAATAACTGGATTTAAAAATTCAAGGCATACTTCTCTGTCTACAACTTCAGTCATGAAGAGAAGATTTCCTTCATGGCATTGAAGATGTTGATTTCAATGTCCTCCAAGTGACAAACACTCAGTGTGCAATTCAACAAGGATCTCAATCCTATTTGGATGTGGATTCCTTTTGTCAATGCTTTGCAGGAGGAATACTAGCCGCTCAAAAACTATGAGGATGAGTACATGAAGTTGCAACAATTACAACAACGTATAACTCTCTGCGCCAATGGGCAAGCTTTAACAGAACTCTGAGCCAGCACACAGGTCCCTGCACCACCTCATGCTATCATACAAGCATCTACAAGATTGCATGTCATCGTACATGAATCAGCAGCTCTTCATGCACCACCTGGCAGGTGTCCACATAGTCAACAGCCTCACACATATGGCATCTACACAACATTTCATTTGTAGACCATGAAACTGGAACATCAACCATCATGCCAAAATGGAGTTCCTGACTTTGATCACCTACAGGCAAGCATTCCACAATGCATCCAAGATTGAAGCCAAGGCTAAACTCGAGCAAAAAATTCCTTGCACAAGAGCAAGCCTATGCAAGAATCAAAGCCCTCTATGCTGAAGCAAAATTACCCTACATAGAAGCAGCCACAAAATTATAAGTCACCTACACCAAATGCCATAGCATCAACAACATCTACATCAAGCAAGGACAAGGGCAAAAGAAGCAACAAGCTGATAAATGGTGTCATCACCATCACACCAGTTCCTAAATGATGATAAATGTCGCACACAACAATCTCTAGTTGCCACATCAAAACTTGTGCAAGCTGAGGAGATTGATCTAAAGGTACAATGTCTTAGCACTAGTGCTATGCCTATTGACACTTCAGAGGAATGCAGGTGTCTCTTTCATGCAAAGTGTTGGATTAGTGGATAACTCCATCATCATCAACAACAGAAGCCAAAAGAACATCTCACAAGACACAATTAGGTGCCTATGTCTTTCCACTGAAGTACAACCAAAATCATATTCATTGGGGTGGTTATAGCAACATAAGGACATTAAGTAAGACACCAATGTACCTTCAAGTATGTAGGTATACCGTAAACCCATGTAGCACATAGTCACTTGTGACATCACACACTGCAACATATTACTTGGAAGGCCATAATGCATACAACACAGAGCGTCTATCAGGCAGAGCCAAAAAAGTGATCAATTGCAATCTTTTGCACATCTACAAGTTGCAGTAAGATACAAAAGTTTGTGATGAGTTTCAAGTATTGCAATTTTGCATGGAGACTTATCTCAGTCCAATGTTGCTATGTTTCCAATTGCAAGTTATTTGGAGAACTCACAGCCACATAACTATAGGTATGTCACTACCAATATGTACGATAGTGCAAGAGTGTATGCAGCTCTACTGGAGTATATGCAGTGATGCCAAGAAGCATGTTGATTTTCTAGGTAATGCACGAAGATCCAAGTAGCTAGTATCAATCAGGTGTTTGTCTCTACTACTGCAAGACATGGATAGTGTTTGGTTGTAATGCAGGAAGACGTATGCGGTTCTAGAGATGCAAGTCAGCAACCTTTGACCTGTGGTAAGCAGCGTTGGTTCATTATGTGAAGTGATTGTTCATATGAAGAGGTCATGTTAAATATAATTTATAGCATGTTGATGCCATAGTATGCTCATGAGATGGTTTTGTGACTATTGGTATTCTATGTAATAGTTAGACAGTTAGATGGTTGGTATGAGGATGTGTATATCTATCTACTTGCATGGATGCACCAAGATTGGACACAATAAGATTGGTCCGATGTGTTGTATCCTAGAGGTGTGAAGTTCTAGTTTGAGGTTGTATATTGTTGGCCTACAACTTGAGACTGTGTGAAAGAAACCCATTGTATTAGATGTATCTTTCTTGAATAATACAATCATTAACGTCCTTTTGATGGTGAGTTTTTTCCCATTAGAGTTTTCCACGTAGATCATTGTCTCATGTGCATCTGTGTATTTGATCAAATAATCTTAAGGTGTTCAAATATCCTAGTCTATCGATCGATGTACTGAGGATTGAATTCCCAACATTTGGTATCAGAGTGTGTTGTCTGAGCAAGGGCCATATAATTTGGAGTTATATCCTTACATGTGTTTGTGGTGTAAACCTCAATAGTTTTTAGAACCCTAGTATGCAGGTCTGGTGCAGCTCATGTATAACTAGTCCTAGTGGGGAGCCTTTCAATGATTGTGTGATAACATAAAGTAAGTGTTGTTAGATTCCTGACAAGCACATCAAGGTCAGCTTGAGAAGTTCAATGGTCAAAACATTGAATTATAAGAATTGAAAGTTGAGGACCGCTTGGTAGAGAGAGATCAATGGACAACAATGTGTTCTTTGGATAAACCTATAGGTATGTTTGATGAGGACTGGAAAAGGTTGAATAAAAAGGCTAGAAGTACTATTTTCCTGTATCTTTCAAATTATATGTTAATGAATGTATCACCAAAAGCTTTTGCTTAATCATTGTGGAAGAGGATAGGATCACTCTATTAGTCTAAGAGTCATTAATAAACTTTTCTTGAAAAGGAAGTAGTATTCTCTAAAGATGAAAGAAAGAGACTCAATAAATGATCATCTCAATATATTTAATTTGATTCTAAGTCAATCAGTGTCAATAGGTGTTACGATGGAAAAGAGGACAAATGTGTTTGTCACTATGTTCCTTACTTGAATCACGGGAGAACCTAATAATGACTAGCAATGGTAACTCCATTTCACCTAAATTAGAATAACTCACTAGGGCTTTGTTAAGTGAAGCGATTGGAAGAAAATCCATGGATGATTCCTCAAATGCCTTAGTTGTCAAGAGTAGGTCAAAGAAAAATTGAAGTAAGAAGGGGGGTAGTGGTGATAAAAAGTCCAAGAGAGGTCACATCAAGAAAGAGTGTAAATCCAAGAAGAATGATTCCTCTAATAGGCCCTCAAATATCGATGAGTACGCTACTGATGCTTTTCTATCAGCTAACATTGTTGGTGATAACTCTTGGTTGATTAACTCGGGTGCATCAAACCACAACTCCTCATTGGGAGTGGTACTTTAATTACAAGGAGTGTGATAGAGAACAGGTTTTCCTTGGTGATAACAACTCTCTACAAATAGTTAGTCGAGGCAAGGTGAAAGTGTCTTTCATGGATTGGAGAATAAGAACACTCTTACATGTTTTGCACATACTAGGATTGGTTAGAAATTTAATATATCTCTAAGATGAATGACTCTAGTATGCATGTCACTATGAAAAAAAGTGCAGGTTGGTAAGAGGCAATTTGGTGCTAGCTATAGGCGTGAGATATGGTATTTTCATTTTGTTCAAGCTGGAAGCATAACACTATGCAACTCTACCAATGTCACCCAACCTAAATCAAGATTGTTGTGGTACCACCAGTTGGGTTATATTGGAAAACAAGACCTAAAAACATTGGTGAGTAAAAACATGTTGAAAGGTATTTCAAACTACTAATTGCAAACTCAACGAGTACTTGGCAAGTAGTCGAGTACTCACGAGTTTTTTCACTCCGCGAGTAGTCACAACATTTACTTGCCAAGTTTTTTTGCTGAGCTTTTGGCAAGTACTCATCGAGACTCGCCAAAAAACTTGACTAGTTTGACAACTTGACTCGTTGTGCCAAAAATACATCAAGATTGCAAGCAAAAACATGGGTTAAATACTCCAAAAACTATTTTTTTACTTTATAAGCACTTTTTTTGCCTTTTAAAAAATTATATAATGGCGTGCACCATGACGATTTGTGTGGTGTTGAAGGTCTTCATTTGGGCACTATCCCTTGACCTTCTTGGGAGCATTGCCCCTAGACACTCACTAGGGGCACTGCCCTTCAACCCCACTAAGAGCATCACTCCCAAACCTCCACCAAACTCATTGGATACATTTTGTAGCTATATCTTGAATAAAATTTAAGAAATTTTTTAAGTTGTCGAGTTTTTGGTGAGTACTCTCTGAATCGACAATTTTTTGCTTGCCAAGTACTCTCCAAGTTCAAGTCTACGAACTATGTTTCAAGCTATTCTATTGGTTTTGATTTTAATCAAATTTGTATGCTTGATAACCAAAAGAGAGTGAGGTTTGCTTTGGTCATTCTTGAGCAAGGGATGTGTTGGAACTTGGAAGTGATCCATAGTGATGTCTTCAATCTTGTAGATGTAGACTCATTTGGTAAGTCTCGGTATTATATCTCTTTCAATGATGATTACTCTAGATATGCTTGGGTATATTTTCTTAGGAGAAAGTCTAACATGTTTCTCGATTTTAAATAATTTAACGTACTTGTAGAAAATTAGACTAGTAAGACGATAAAAGTGCTAAGACTAGATAAAGGTGCAGACATTTTCTCTAAGGAGTTTGAAGCATCCTACAAACACACTAGAATTTTTAGGCAAAGGACAACATCCTACCCACCACAACAAAAATGGAATTGTTAAAAGGCTGAATAGAACCTTGTTGGATCATGCTAGAAGCCAAAGTAAGCAATGCTGGTCTAGGACAAGAGTTTTGGGCTGAAGCGGTTAACACTACTTGTTATGTTAACGAGCACAAGTGTTAAGTAAAGAGCACTCTATAATGTCATCGTCAGAAATTCAAGAAACAAATCTCCTACATATGTGCTTGAGAAGACATCACATGAAATATGGACAAGTAAGAAGCATGTTGTGACATATTTGAGAGTTTTTGGTTGTGATGCTTTTATGCATCTTCCAAAGGAGAAATGGTCCAAGTTGAACTTCAAGGCTAAGAAATGCATTTTTCTGGATTATGGTGAGAATGTGAAGGCTTAACAGCTTTGGAATTACATGACCCAGAAGGTTCTCTACTCAAGGAATGTAATCTTTGGGGAATTGGAGTTTTGTCCTAAAAAGAGCAAGCAAATGAAAAGGACAAAAGCAAGTTGCATTTTCAACACAAAATAGAGCAACAAGCTAGTTGTATCTAGTGATGAATATTCAAGTGGATATGATAGATGGATGGAGAGGAAGCAGGCACATCTAGCACAAGCTCTAGAGAAGAACGTGGTATAGATGCAGCATGAAGTTCTCCACCAGTAACAACTATGAGAAGGTCTACATGGCAAAAAAAGTTACCTACAAGGTATAGTCCGCCAGACTTCCATTGCATTTTTACTCTTACTTGTATCGATGATGAACCAAAGTTTGTAGGAGAAGCTCTCTTTTCTAGAGAAACACGTCTTGGAGAAAAGCCATGAAATAGGAGATGGAGACACTATAGCAAAACAAGACTTGGGACTTGATTGATTTGCCTGAAGATAGGAAAAACATAGAAGGAAAACTCACCAAGTACTTGGTTGACTCACTGTGAATTGCAAGTTTTCTAGCTCACCATGCCATCATCTCAGACTCATGAGCCAAGTTAATGGCAAGTCAAGCCAAAGTACTAAGCAAGTTTTTGTTGGGACTCGGCCAGGTTTTTTGCTCAGACTTGTGAGTTTATTTTTGCAGACTTGCCTGGCAAAGAGTTATAACAAAATCCACCTAATTTTCAACATTTCAGATCATTTTTTGATATTTTTGGCCTTATTTTGCCCAATAGAAGACGTCTTCAACATCTACATGCAGAAAACGGTTATAAATAGTGAGAACTTGGTGTTGGTGAAAAGTTGAAAATATAGTAATAAAATTATGAATGTGGTTTCAAATGCCTTAATTTGGTCTTGCTCATGGGGGCTCTGCTCCTCAACCCACCCTTTATTGTAACATGGAATGCACCTGAGGTGCTACCCCCAGACCCCACAAGGGGCACTACCCCCACTATCACTATCCCAATGTTGTCCCCAAATCCAAGCCCTCGGTCCCCCTTTTCTAAGACTCCATGCAACTATCTCATTTATTGATTTGAGGGTCATATGACATGTAATATTTGAATTGTGACAAACTGATGATAAAAATAGACTTATGTGTTGTCTAAATGCATTAGTTTCTCCAAAGTTTTGAGTCAAAATTTTGGGCTACCAAGCTTGAGTTTTTGAACTACAAGGAAAATCATTGGCTGCAAAAGGGTGTTAAAGAAGAAATTTAGAGATGGAATATTGGAAAGGTAAAAAGTTCAATTGGTGGCAAAAGGTTATACCCAAGTAGAGTGAATAGACTCTAGTGAGATTTTTTTCGCCTATTGCTAAGTTGAATCCCATTAGGATGTTGTTGTTTATGGTTTTAGCTTTTGATTTTGAATTGAAGCAAATGGATGTCAAGATAACATTCTTGTATTCAGATTTAGAGGCTCAAAACTATATGCTTTGGCCTAAAGAATTTACGATAAGGGATAAAGAAAATCTGGTTTGTAAACTAAAAAGATCTTATGCACGGATAGAAGCAGTCACCATGTATGTGATGTCAAAAATTTGATTCATGTGTTAAATTGAGTTTTGCAAGGAATCAAGCTAATCACTATGTATATAAGTAGGTTGGCAATCAAGTTTTAATCATTGTTTTATTTGTTGATGATTGGCTAGTAGATTTGAGATGAAAGATTTAGGTGCTACAAGATACAAACTTGATATGGAGATCCATAGAGACAAAACTAACAAGAAGTTATGGTTAAACTAGAGAAGTATCTTGAGGCTATTCTACAATGGCTCATCATGCATGACAACAATCCTGTAAGTATTCCTTTACCAATAGGCACTAAATTGAGTTTGGAACAATGTCCTAAGTCTATGGAGGCTTTGGAGGACATTAGCAATGTTCCTTATGTGAGTGTAATAGGCAACCTTATGTATCCAATGGTCTATACAATGCCAAACATTCCCAAGTAGTGGGAGTTCTAAGTAGATTCATGTCAAACCCTGAGAAAGAGCATTGAACACAAGTGAAAAGAGCATTCAAGTACTTGAAAGGAACTCAAAATTCCTATTTATGTTATCATAACACTAATGATGTGGGTAAAGTGTTGAATATGCAAGGGTTTGTGGATTCTAATTGGGCTAGAGATTTGGATAACCAAAGATCAACAAGTGGTTATGTCTTTACTCCATTTGGAGCAGTAGTGAGTTGGATGAGTAACCAAGAATAGATAGTTGCATTGTCCACTACTAAAGCAAAGTACATGGCAGCAACATATGCTTGGAAAGAAGTTGCGTAGTTACAAAGACTAGCTAACTATTTTGGTTTAAGAGTTATACAGTATTGAATTGTGATTTACAAAATGCAATTTGTCTAGCAAAGAATCATGTTTACCACACTCAAACTAAACATGTGGATGTATAGTATTGTTTGTTAGAGAGATGGTGGAAACAAGAAAAATATTAATGGAAAAAATTAACACTCAAGTAAATATTGTTGATTCTTTGACAAAACCTTTGAATACTGCGTAGTTTTTGTGGTGTAGAGATGAGATGGGTTTATCACAATCTTACACATAAAGTTAACTTATTAGGATACCATAAGTTCTCTTCCAATGAATATCAAGTGGGATAATGTTGGCACTTTCATTTTCTATTCACCTACAAAAAGTTTCTAGTGTAGTTTCCGATTGTGGAAGTTGACGAACTTTTCTCTAAGTTCATGTTGACAATTGTCTAGTCCTAGACTAGTAAACAATTGTGGTAAGCTACAAAAGTTTGCAATGAGTTTCACGTGTTCTGGTTTAGCATGGAGACTTATCTTAGTTTGGGGTTGTTATGTTCCCAACCACAAGTCATTTGGAGAAGAATTCATAACCACATAATTATAGGTGTCACAAATAGTGTGGGCAATGTAGAAGCATTTGCCTTCTTGGAGTACATGCGGCAATGCCTAGAGGCATGTTGATGTTCCAGGGAATAAATAGAGGTACTACAAACAACTAGTATCAATCAAGTGTTTGTCTCCACAACCACAAGCCATGGATAGTGTTTGCCTCTAGTGCAGGAAGACATGTACACCATTCAAGAGATGTAGGTCAAAAGCCTTGGACTAATGGTAAGCAACAATCCATTATGTGTAGTGATCATTCATATGAAGAGGTTAGGTTACATGTATTGTACATCATGTTGATGTCATGGTATGATCATGATATGGTTGTGTGACTTTTGGAATTTTACATAGCAATTAGACAGTTAGATGGTTGATATTCCATGAAGATGAGTACAACTATTTGCTCATACAAATGCGTCGAGGTTGGACAAAGTGAGATTGGTGTAATTTGTTGTATCTTGAAGGTATGAAGTCCTAGTTGGAACTTGTATAATATTGGTCTACAAATTGAACTATGTGAAAGCAACCCATTGTATTGGACGTACCTTTCCTTAATGATACAATTGTAAACGTCCTTTTGTTGTTGGGTTTTTTTCCATGAGGGTTTCCCACTAAAACATTGTCCCATTTTTATCTATGGCTTGTGTATTCTTTCATTTTCTACCATTAGTGTCACTTGAATTGTGTATCAAATATATTGTATTTGATCATATAATTTGAAGGTGTTCCAATATCCCAATCTGTTTGCCTATTACATTAGGGAATGAATTCCTAAAGCGACCAATGACACCCTCAAACATACCCTACTATGCACCATTCCCTACCAAGTCACAAATTGGAATTGGAAGCACATAGAGCATGGGAGTTTCTACAACACATTCAAAGTATACACCAATAGGTATAACAAATTCTCTTGCACCAAAACATAAGTACAAAGAGCACCATGATGTGCAATACTCATCTCAGTCAAGGTCGGAAACAAAGTCTAGTTGTGTCTTCAAAAAGGGTGGTTCAAGGGTCCACATAGGAAGAAGAAGCCTCTACATGGTCCATACACCATTCTACATGTAATAGATTGAGAATTTTTTGTTCTTGATCTCCTTCAATACCTAGGTTTGCATCCAATATTCAACATGGAACTCCTCGAGCCATACTTTCCTCCACTTCTTGACCTAGAATTAACCCAAAATCCTTCAAATTTGGTAATTAAGCACCTACACAAAATTGTTCAAGATAAAATCATACAAACAACCACTAGTCACACACGCCAAGGCACTCATCACACTTCAGAGTGGTAAAGGCAGTATGTACATCAAGGTAAATGGTATAATCTTCAGTAGCTTCGCATTTTATTTCCACATCTCACAAAAGATGCAATGGGAGCCATTGCTTCTCAAGAAACAGACAATGATCAAGGCATACTTGCACAAACCTCAACAACATACTATGCCAAACACACACCAATTTGCAGCTCTTCACATGCCACTACACATGAATATGCAACTCTTTGAATGCCACCACACATGAATCTGCAACTCCTTGCATGCCACCTAGCAGTCACCCACACAATCAACATCCTCACACAGCTGGTATCTACACAATGTTTCATTTGTAGATCATGGAACAAGAACATCAACCATCAACAATCTAACCATCAGCAGTTGGAAGCTCAAGCAACACCAATTATGGGTGTTGCCTTAACTCTTTTTGTGCCACTACTTTCACTACACTAACTATTTGCATGTTACTTTTTCTTCAGAATGGGTCTACGTGTTATATTGTCGATAAAACTCCAATGTTTTGAAACCTATGTTGGTCCCTGAAGAGGTTGTCACAACCCTTTCAGCTCCCAACAAGGTTATCATAATCTTGTCGAAGCACAACTATACTATGGCAACCTTTTCAGCCTTTGAAAATGTTAAATTTTATGTCGAGTTTTGTTTAGATTCTTGAAGTTATGTCAGGAGCTTACGAAGTGGTTTTTGAAATAAATGTTTCCCAAAGTAGAAGTTGGTGGTTGCGAAAAGTTTCAAAACTCATTTCGACACTCGATGAGGTTGTCACAACCCCATCAAGAGCTGACAAGGTTTTCAAAACCGTGCCAGAGTCTAAAGCATTGTCCAAAAACTCCCATGAACAAGATGGCATTAAGAATTTTGAAGGACTGGATTTGATCACAAAGATGCCTCTGCTTGTATTTCAACTTGAGAAGTGAAATGGAAAGTGTATGCATAAGTGTTTGGAATATGTTAAAGGTTTTGAAACCTATGTCGATGCCCAACAAGGTTATCACAACCAAGTCAGCATCCTATAAGTGATTCATAATCTCGGATCTAACAAGGAATCTTTCAAAAGTGTTTCATTGGTGATATGGGAAGCTATTTTGTAAGATTAAATTTTATCTTTCTAGCCTCTTCAAGTGGTTTTGAAACTAACATCGGAAGCCAATGAGGTTTTGGAAACCATTCAAACGTCCGGCAAGCAAATTTAAAAATTTAATATTTTAAATAAAGTCAAGTATTGACAATAAGGTAGGATCGCACATGTGCCAGCATTAAAAACACCATTAATACACTCTCAAAGACCAAGGACATTGAATGCTGGCCTATAAAGCTAAATTAAAGCACTAAAAAGGGCATTTTAAAAAGCAATTGTCAAAGAACTAACTAGAGTGAGAAGACAAATTTGCAAAGCACATCCAAAGGGCATTGCATAAGAAATTGCAAGTTCCATAGAGAGCAAAAAAGCTTGCTAGTAGTAAAGGTACACAATTACTTATGCTCTTGTCACTTGTGAGGGAAAATTCTTGTTGGGTAAATCAGTTTCATAAATAATTGCCTAGTGCAAAATTGTTTACTGAGGATTATAATCCCCCAAATTTGTTTAGTTACTGTTGAAAGATTTAGTCCATTTTTTCTATAATTTGATCTTAATCAAGATGAAATACAAATATCTAAGGTACAAACACTTGTCCAATTTGAAAAGCATGCTACTCAAATTGGGGATACCAAACTAGGGCATGTAAACCTGGATGATTTTTGGAAAAGGATGGGAAATGAAAACAAGTGCCCAGTTACAAAAAATCTGATAGATAGTGGATTATTGCAGGCAATTGGCTTTCCCGTAGCGGTGCAATGCACAAATTTGGTGTTAGAATGTATGAATCATTATGATCCTCAAACACAAGAAGTGAAAACAGGGGACAACAAGATAATTGTCAGATTAGATGGAGAATCTTTCACTACACTTCTTAGGTTGTCTCAAAGAAAAGTATTTGCAGATCTCGATACCACATCAACATACCAACACTTCATTGAGAAGAGCCAATGTCGGAACACAATTGCTAGGCATTGGTTAGTTGTTCCAAATAAGGGAAAATCTCAATTGCCCAAAAACTTCCACAAGACACATTTTATTGATGAGATATCCGACATCATTGTGCTACTCCATAGCTTAGTTGGCAATGCAAATGCACATAATTTTAAAGAGTGGATGTACTTTATTATTGTGATTATCCATGGAGAGCAATTCACTGATTGGGGCAGTATCATCAACGATAAGCTTCATAGACAAATAACTCATTTTCAGCTTGATAGATCTTTCTACATGTCTTCATATTTGTTCTATGCTATCACCAGCATGAGATTTTGGCTGGGACTACTTTCAATTGGAAATTTTGATGAGGTAACCCAAATTTATGACCACTACCCACGGCTGCTAGAGAACAACTACAAAAGTTTTAGAAGAGTGAATGATACATTTGCAATGCATGTAGTCTGGGAGCTCCAAGGCAATATGAGCATGACAATATCTTTGGAAGCTACTCAACTAATGAACATGTACAAGAGCTTTTTCATCCAATTCCAAAGGTTCACATACACCAGAGTTAGAGGATTTGATGGACTCCCTACACCAGAGTTAGAGGATTTGATGGACTCCCATGTAAACTGCCTAGGTATATGAGTGATAAGTTTGTTTTGATTGAAGTATGTAGGAAAATTGGTGGATTAAATAAAAGGTGTCGAGAAAGGAAGAAGGCAAGTGTTCCTTTTCCCATTGGATTATCCCATTATCAATGCAAGTCTTTTCTAATGCATAATTATTGAGAGGGACCTGGCTAAATATACAATGTATTTCTTTGAGATGCATTTTCCATTTGATAGTAAAGATTATGTTAACAACAATCTGCAACTCAGACCCGAATTCCACCATATTCCTGGAATAGAGAACTACTAGGCTAACTGTTATAATAAGTTTGAAGTTCGAAAGAGGGATTGGATGAGATTGTCTTTGAAACAAATTAAAATTTTCAATTTAAATTGGGATATCCAGGGTGTAGAAGATGATGAATCTGACCTAGTGGATCCCATATATTTTGATGGCATCCAAACGCAGCCCATATTGCCCATCAATTGGGATTTCAAGGAGGTGAAAACTCTAGAAGAAAGGTCAGCAATGGTACTCAAAAGGACTAGAGAATGGGTATTGAAAAAGACTACTAAGAAGCCAAACACAAAACCTTCAGAAGCAAAAGGAACTACTGAGTAAAGAGATGACAAGCAAGTGAAACCTTCTTCTCAATCAACATCATCATCAGTCAGTTCTCAAGTCACGGGTGAAAAGGGAGGAGATGACAATGAAGAACCTCCCAATAGGAGAAATCTAGAAAGAGCATGTAGGGACGCTATAAATGGAAAAGCAAAGAAGGAAAAGGAAAAAGAGAAATCAGATACCATTCAAGAAGAGATAAGAGAAGAAGACGCCATCCCTATTGCTTCCTCTCCATCTCAAGTAAGTACTTCTTCTCCATCCCACTCATCACCAAATCCTTTGCCACCATATTCAACTCAAAATCCAATAACTCAGCCTAATCCTTCACCTCCATCTTCTCCTAACATATCATCTTTCAACAAGGTGGAACCTCCATTCACCACACACCCCTCCCATGAGATCATTACAACTCTCCCTCGGTGCCACCGAGATCTCCTTTGGTACTCCATTTGATACACCATCCTCCTGGCTACAACAAACATTGTCTAAGAAGAGAAAATTAGCCCAATTGGTCCTTCCTCAATCTGAGGTCATTGTCAGCTTGCTCCAAAGGTCGCCCCAACCCAAAGAAACCCAAAACAACTTCTAGATTGATGTGAGATGCTACCTCAAGGCACATGTTTTTGAAGATTGTTCATCCTTTTGCTAAAGAAAGTGTTGGTGAAGTGACTATAAAAGACTTCAATATTAAAAAAATCAATTTGGGACCCTCATCACGTGATGGAGACACATAATTTTCAGGTGTTAACTGCAAAGTTGGTGTAAAGGACGGAAAAGGATAAGCAATCCAAAGATGAACTAAACCAATAGGTGAAAATTTTAACTTCTTCTCTTAAATCCATTGTGGATACCTCAGCCCAACCAATAGATAAAATTGACCCCCCTTCCTTCGAATCTAACTCAGTCGGTGGAAAAGAAGTAATTGAGAAAATTTGCAGATATAAATCCTATGGCAAGGTGACCAGAGACTGGATAAATGAAATTATAATTAAGGGGTTTGAATTTATTGAAGAAGCTAAAAAATTATATGATGAGGTTGATATCAGAAGGAAGGAGATTGATGATGAGATTACAATGTCAAAGTAGGAAGAAATGGTCTAGGTACAAGTTACAAAAATCTCAAAGAAATGGCCGATAGGGGACCTAATAAGTTGGTTGTTGAACAAATCCTCCAAAGCATTAATGATAACAAGTGCTTTCTTTGGAAAAAGTGTATTGAATGAATGAATGAAAGATTTTAATGACGTCCACGAGACTAAACAGTCTATGGGACCAAGACAAACAACTAAATTTGTCTTCAGGCTCTTTTCCAAGTCGAACCTCCTGCTATTGATTTTGACTAGGAGGTTGGCCGTCTGATTGATCTTATTCTCCTCAAATAACTGTTGCATATTTTCCACCCCCAAACTGTTTGTGAACTGATTGCGGATATCTTCATAAGTTGTGCATTCCATGACGAAGTGCCATTCCGTTTCCACCGCCCCCTTATTACAGAATATGCACGTTCTTTCTTCCCAAGCCTCTTTAGGTATCTTCCACCTACCAGTCTCGCATCTAAGATGGTGCGATCCCGTTCTCAATTGTGCAACTAACAACCTCGCCTTCCCTTTAATAGCTGCACCTAAATAGGTTTTGTCCCCATGATCCTTTGTTGGGTTAAACTCTTTGATGTAATATGTTTTTTTTCGCCCAATCTGATTTGACCACATGGCAGTCCTAAATTTTTCCCTCACATAGTTTTTTATTTCACTATTGGTGCCAGGACATTCATGCAGTTTGATGTCCCACTTGTTCAACCACTTGTTGTTCTGCTTCATCCAAGTTTTCTTTCTTCGGTCTAACGTCTCCTCCATAACCATTTAGGGCCATCGGTGATTATCCATGTTTTCGACCTTCTTTAGATAACCAATCAACCGGGTTATCGCTGATGCTTCCAAAGGAAAAGCCCCCGCTTCAGCTAAAAGAATTTCATAAGGGATTGTGGCTTTAACTTTGAGATTGCTTGTTATTAGGTGTTTCTGGATTCTTTCTATTTGTCTCCAACTGCTCTTTGACGTATTGCTTCCCCACACTTCACACCCATAGAGTACAACCAGGGTGACAAGTAAACCAAAAAGGTTAGTAGCTTTCGAACAAAATGTCCAAGAACAAACCAAATGTTGAAAAAGTGTGATCAAATCAAATCAAATATTCAAATTGATTTTTTGGCCATCAACTCAAACGTTCGGACAAAGGATGATTCCCAGGACATGAAAGTTCAAGCTATTAAAGATATTTTCAAGGGTCGGAAAACTATTTGATAGATATTCTGTGTAAAAACTGTAAGGGAGATAAGTTTTGTAGATGCTGCTTTGGTACAATGCACTAGTCATCTCACCACTTTTCAAAGTAAATTGGAGAACATTCAAGGCAATCGGACAATATGGAGGCTAAGAACCAACAAAGTTGTCATCCCTAGACACAATGACTTGATACATATCATAAAGGCATTTCAAACTTACAAAGCCAAGATTGACAGTCACTCAGACACCTCAATCTCCACTCAAGGACAAGGATGATGCAAACAGAGAAATTGTGCCACATCAGCACAATATATAATAGATTTTCACTGTTATTTCAAAAGACTCTTAAGTTAGTAAAGTGTTAAAGTTTCCTAAATTTTAAGGATTCTTTTAACCTTTATTTAGCAATTAGTTTAAAGATTCGGTTACATTTGTAATATTATAAATATGTCTGATAGACTGAAAAGGGACCTTTTTTTGGGGGGGAATATAGTCATTTTGGAAGAAAGTACCTAAAAAAGAGAAAAATGTTTTTGATACAGGAGGTTGCAAGTTTGTGAACTTGTTAATTTCGAAACACTTGGAATAAAGGAATCTTTCTTTGGGAGTCCGTGTACTGTCATTCATTCTGAGTTATTATTCCTATGCATGTAATAACTATTTTAAGTGTTTTTCATTCCGTGTTAGTGATCATTTAAAATTTATCTTGGAGTTAGTAAGATTAATCTTAAGATAGTATGTTAGTCTATGAACTAATTATTGCCTTGAAACAGAAATTCTGATTTATTACTGTAGACATCTAAATTTGACCACTTATATTTGGTCAAATTTACCCTTTTCGTCTAAATATCCTCTTGTTTGCATTAATTAAGTAATATTACTATTATTTAATTAATACCCCTAAAGTCTTCTAAATCCCTAAGGTATTTAGTTAAATAATTAAATACCTTACCTCCTTTATCCCTTTCTTCCAAGGAATTAAATAAATAACCCACTTATTTAATTCCCTTTATGTCCCATCCACATTTAATCTTAATTCATCCCCTACTCCCATCATTACCATGATTAGGATGTGTCACATCCTCCAACTTTTGCAAGTTGGCTCCTAATCATCATTAGCTACCTAACTCTCTTCTAATCCTTCATTAACTAGTCTAATCACCCCTTTAGTCAACTCTTCCCACATCCCAATGGAATTTTTAATTCCATTTTATTCTTCCAACACCCTTAATTCCATTTACAATCCCCATGTCTTTTCCAATGGAATTTTAAATTCCATTTATTTATCCCATGCATTTCTCTTCCCCATGCCCTCCCATAGGTCACATCAAACACCATTGGGTACTTCCAATCATGTGAATTAAAAATTCACATTTATTTCTCCAACCACTTCTCCCATCCCCATGGTGACAAGAGAGGACTTTCTAAAAGTCCTTACTTGTCACTATCAGCCCCACCTGGACCAAGGCCTAATGGTTTGCTTCGGTCATCGTTCGTTGCGTCACCTCCATCACCTCTAATCTCCTCTCCCACGTCTGCAAGCTATCGAACCACTGCAACCACGTCACACACCTTGTCAACCACCAAATCCCTTCCTTCATTTATTTCCCGACCCTGGGTTCTCTTTTCACTAACTTGTTCTTCCATTCTTTGGACAATAATTCCTAAGTTGTCCCCTTTCATCTCTTTTTCTTTTCCTCCCAACTTTTTCCCTTTGGTCCCCCTTCTTTGCCCTTAGTGCCTTCCCTTTTGGGGTGCGACCGCCCTTTCAGGCACGACTGCCCCTACGCGGGCCTAGCCGCCCTTGGGGGCACCGTCGCCCTTTGGGGCGAGGCCGCCCCCGCCGAGGGCAGGGCCGCCCAAATCTTGGCCGCGGCCACCTTTCCTAGGGCGAGGCCGTCCCTATTTTGGGGGGCTAAGCCCATTTTTTTCTAAATCTACTTGGTTTTTTACAAAATCCCTCTTTCCCCCACGCCTCTAATTGGCGTTTCTCCCTACTTGGCGAGCGAAATTGATTTTTTCCCTCTACCCATTTTTTTAATCTACCCCCATTCTCAAACCCATGTTTTCAAATAGCATTATAACTCCAAAATACATCATAAAATGCTAAAAATCACAAGGAAGGTTTGGGCCTAACCTGGCATGGGACCGCGCACTCGTGGTAGAAACTCTACACCTCATCTCCTCGGTGGATGATGTCATTGTCAGAATCCTCCGGCATTTTCTTTCCTTGTCTCTTTCCTCTCCTCTTCTCTCTCTCACTCAACTGCTAGCTATGCAAATGAAGAATAATAATTCTAAAATTTTTATTTATAACTTTCCCCCTTTTTCCCCTTTTTAAATTAAGGGTTTTTTTTTTCCCTTTCTTTAACTTTTTTCTCTTTCAATTAATCCTCTAACTTCTTGGGGCCGCCATTTGCGCCCTATGTGTCCATTTGACTCCGTTCAAAAGCCACTCTTCATGGTTTTTCGAGCTCTATCCAACGGTACCTTTCGTTTTCTTCATATCGAGAAATCGCCCAGGGCCCCTTTTTCTTCCCCCACCGCCTCTCAAGGGGGCATACCCTACCATATTCATACATACCTCCTTCTTGGTCATTTTCCCGTTTGATTGGGGCATCTCCCTTCACTCCACTCCATTTGGACAGCTCACACAACCTCTCCCGTACTGGAGCATCTTTTTCTTAGTCGCTTCTTCTATAGAGTCATTTGCATTTTATTTTTCTTCAAAATACTATTATTCTAACAATATTTCGAAGAAGGGCAAAATGTAGACATCCAAATTTGACCACTCTCATATAGTCAAAATCCTATATTAAATGACATTTAATTAATATTATCTTGTTCTCTAAGGTTTCTAAAAATATTTAATTAAATACTTTATCCTTTACCGTTTCCTTTCTAAATTAAATAAATGTGTCAATTTATTTAATTTAGTCAATTATCCTCTTCAATTTTAAATTCATTTTTTCTCTCTCCTTGTCCCATCCTCCATAATTTTTTCACTAATCTGGATTAATCTAATTAATCCTTGACTAAGATGTGCATATCCTTAATCAGGATTAATGTCACATCTTCCATATTTAGCCACTTGCCTCTAATCTTCATTAATTTGCCTAATCACCTGTTTGCACAACCTTAATATAATCACTTACCTTTTCTAGCATGTCCTTAAATCAACCTTTCATGGTACCTACCTTATCAGCTATTGACCTCTTCCCCATGTGAATTAAAAATTCACATTTATTCCCGCCATGCATTTTCCTTCCCCATGACCTCTCATAGGTCACATTAGGCACATGGGACAAGGACCTCCTTTAGGAGAACCTTGTCTTATCCATTGGGTTCTTCCAAACATGTGAATTAAAAATTCACATTTATTTCTCCAACACCATTCAAGTCCCCATGGTAACAAGTGAGGACTTTCTAAAAGTCCTCACTTGTTACTATCAACCCCATATGGGGACAAGGAATTTTTTTTTGAGGAATCCTTTTCAATCCCAAAGTACTTGCAAGTACCTCCACATCACATGACCTTTTCCATGTCACTTGTCATTTTTCCATCTCACCTTCCACATGGCAAGATGTGAGGGCTTGTGAGTCCTCAACTCACCACAGCCCTCCATCTTGTCCATGATGGCTCAATCTTAGCCGTCCATTCTTCTTTAAATTGAGAGTCTTGGCCTCAAGTTAGGGGGGTTAGAGACAAGTTTAAACAAGCATTCAAGCCATTTTGATTTCAATCTAGCATTCAAGCCACTTTGCATTTACAACCATTTTGAAGCCATTAGTGCATTCACTTACCATCTTCAATCACTACATCCACCTCCATTATTGCAAGCATTTTGCCATCAAAGGAGCATACAACCAAGCATCATCAAAGGGCCAACCAACTTGTCAATCCAAGCAAGCAAGGTATAACATTTCATGCTTTTGTTGTTTGTTTAGATTCAACTTATGGCTAATCATTGGGTGTTTGTATGTGTATTTCCCTTGTTGCATTTCCATTTGTTTTGCAATTTTAGAAGTAGAAAAACACCTGCACACAATTACATATACATATTCATGGTTCTGGAAGTGATAAACCTTTGAGTTGTTACCTTTCAAAAGCTTTTTCATTCTCTGGAAGTGTGTTTCATTTCTTTGATGTTCAACATTTTCTGCTTTCTGGTTAAAAACAAACCTGTAAAATAAAAGACTATAGTGTATCATAAGAGGGAGTTGTATCTCTAAAATTCAGAGGAAAGTTGTTCTGATATTGAAATAACTTATCCAACTGTTGGTGCAATTGTCATTATAAAACGAGTACGACAGAGTTTTAATTTATGAATTTCGATAATGACAAATCTGTTAACCAACAATGGGAATGTGAACTATTCTATAACTGCATTGTAACCTCTTGTAATGATATTGTACATATAGTCATTTGATCCTTTACATTGTGGATCAGATAGAAAAGAATAATCTGGGCAAACCAATCTAATGTGTTTGCTATGTTTGGTCATGAGATTCTCATTCTCAACCTTGCTATCTGTAATGTCTGTTGTAGCCTATTCAGTTATGTCTTGAATAGAAGTAGCACATTATTGCTAAATGTCTTCCACTCACTCAAGTGTGTATTGGTTAACTATATCTTTGGTTTCCTTTGCATATTCTCTAATCTTGTCTTTCACTAAGATAGGATTATCCCCCAAAACACCTGAGATTTGGATCAAAAAATTTGTCATTGGCATGCATTTTGGCCAGACAAGTTTGCACGCCTCCTTCCCCGCCCCCTCACCTCAAACTCCACTCCCAAAAGCCCACAAACTACCAAATACAAAAACATGTAGAAAATCTTTTAAAAAATGGATTTCTAATTGTTTGGAAATGCCATTTTCTTGAGCATTCTTTTTTCTTATGTTGCAGATCTCAGCTCTTCTAAACTGTAAACATTTGAAACAAGCACAAAGAACTTTTATGCATGGTTGACAACTTAAGCCAGATTAATAAAACTTGGGTCAGAAATCCAAAACATCAGCTCCAGTGACAACTTATGCATGGTCAGAAGTCCAAAACATCAGCTTCAGTTACAAATGAAGATAATCTCAAATTCTCCAACAGAATGAAAGTGTCTACAAGCAGAGATAAATTTAAACACTAACAAAAATAGACATGAATAAACTACATCTTATTGCCTTCAAGAATATTATCTCTCCTTTATTCAATAATCAACTATAAAGTTCCAAATAAATAGATAATCATACATGAAAAGGATGCAACATACATTAAAGACATGAGGAAAAAGAAACGGTATTCCAAGAACATATATGGGACCTAAACAGTATTACTACCAATGTGACAGTATCATGAACTTTCATAATATGTAGATCTATTTATGTCTGTGTGCATTTGTTTATAACTTTTTCTAGATTTATATAATAAAATATAGTCCCAGAAGATAACTGAAATTTCTTAGGTATAGGCAATCCAACACAGAATACTGCAGTAAATATGATGTACTGGTATTGTGTTATTTAGTATACATAAATCTGAATATTAATTCAAAAAAGTTATTACTGTATTGAGTATTCCAACCTGAAAACCTGTTATTAATGAAGATGGACTAATGAAATTTGTCTCAATAATTGATTTTAAGATCATTACCAATCAGATAAGTTATTATAAAAAATTGACATTCACATGCAGTTTTGGAAGTTTACTTTTTTTCATGCTAAGAACCTTACCTTATTAATTGCATACAAGCAATACAAAACTAAAGCACAAAATAAAAACTTAAAACCATACAAAAGAGACACAATTAACAATACAACCGATGCAATGTCATACAGAACATTACCCAATTATAAATTCATAGCATGCTTGTCTGCAGTATTTACATCTATAGATAGCTTTAGCATAAGAGTTCTAAGACAGTTTTTAGTATTAAGAGTTATAACACCATTAACTATTCAGTTCTTTATAACTGTGTTATGTGGTTTACATGAGAAATGTAAAATCTATGACAAACTTAAGAAACAACTCCTTTTTCCCTGTTAGAATTTGACATCTTCCAAAATAACTGAGTATGTAGAATTGAATTGAGGCTACATTTTTCATTTGTATTTGAGGTGATGAAGCTAGTGGCTCAATTGCTAAAATGCACTTAATAGGACAGCCCAGTTCAAAAAAATCAGCAGCGGAGAAGCTCTCATCAGGTGATACACACCAATCATAAGAGATGAGGTGATTGCAATAACCAGAGGTTTACAATTCACACCTGATAGCAGTGAGAATTAACCCCATCCTGCAAACTGTAAAAAGCCCAATAGTCTGATTTCCATGTATAAAGCAACAGATGTATCCTACATGATTGGACATCACCTTGAAAAGGTTTGAACTGGTATTCACTATTGAAAAACATCAATTTTACGAAAAACTGATGCTAGTTTATTATGAGAAATGATAGAGTGTAGGTGTTGTCTGCATTATAATTAGCTTTCACTATAAGTAAGATCTAAAAATCACACAACAAAATTCATCCGAATCAAAAGCACACTGCTGTCAATGTATTTTTTGTGAAAGAAGACCTTGCCTTATTAAGAGATACTGCAACCACCTTCGCCCCATTGCCTAAACCTGGCTCTTTTCCACTAACCTGCAGTGCTCCAAGACAATTTATTCACAACATTTAAAAAGAAAGAAAGAAGAACTTATATTAATATCAACAAATGACAAAAGTAAATGGAACTCAAAATTCCATCATCAAATTTCAATAGCTATTCAAGAGAGACTCTACCAAACAAAATATCTAGAGTACCTAGAATTAACCTAAGAAGCAAAACCGCCTGAGAATATAAAATTTCCAGCTCTCAAATATAGTAATTCATAATTTTGTGTTCAACTTCAAAACAACCAGTAGAGAATTTCTTGGAGACAACAATGACACAGATATTGCCATTTGGCAAAAAGGATTCATACATCGTCTGAGCAAGTGCTACAAACTTCAAGGCCCGCCTCTTCAATAGCCGTTCAAATCTTCTCCCCAGAAAATGGGCCTCTCCAGTTTAAAAGGTACTTTCTATCACAGGTTTTCCAGAGAATAATATCTACGATCATCAATTGTGGAAGCTAACAAACTCTTAAGTTATAATGGTTCCTATTTCTTTATTTCACATTTTTCATTTTCCCACCAAAACAAGAGTGGTAGGCCCCCTCCACGGGTTTGCAGCCGAAGAGGAGCTAAATGCAATGGATAAATCTCAAACAAGAAGGGGTGCACTGATAGCATGTCCTGGGTTTAAATTCCTCCACTGCATTGAGGCAGCCCATACGCCCAGCAGACGGGGCAAGGTTTTAGTGTAGAGATCATGGGCTAAGATTGGGCTTCAAGACAGCGGTCCAAATGTGTAGGGGATAAGACAATCATAACAGTGTGACCTATATTCAAATCCTCCCAAAACCACGGGGCAGCAAATATATCCAGCAGACATTTGGCGAGTTTGTGGTGTAATAATTATATGCTACATTTGGAAAATAAGAATGCAGTTCGCTCTTATCCTACACCGTATTAAATGCTACCCATTAACTCACCATATAACCAGTCAAAAATTATAAGAAATTTAATAGACAATAAAAACGATAGAATCACCTGGAAAAGAAGAGACTCTGCATCCTGTTTCCTGAAACAAAACAACCCAAGAGACTTCTGGTTGTTCATATCCGAGACCAAAACAAATTCATTGGCGGAATTGCTTACTGTGTAGACTGGTATTCCATCCAACCTTTTAGAAACCTCTTCGGCACACATTGCCAGGTCAAATAGGTGTCTAGGCTCAACATGGTTGTTAAACTTTTCCTTCTCTACTTTCAATGTATTTCCTTGAGACCCCATTCGTAGAGCCTCTATAAACCTCTCCCTGCCTGCATTCCATGTATTTCCTTCAGACCCCAAGCGAATTCCCTCTGTAATTTTGTCTTTCCCTGCTTTCAATCCATTTCCTACATTTTCGAGTGTTTTCTTCAAATGGGTATGCCAATAGTGACCTAAGGGCAGTCCAAGTCCTTGACCCACGTTGGGTACTTGAATTTTTTGATGGAAATGATTGATGCAATTGCTCAAATGAGTATGAAATTGGTTCTGGGCTCCGTTCCATTGCTGCTGGATAGCAAAAACTATCGTAGAGGCTGGTTGTCTAAACTCAGTATGAAGATTATCCCTGTGGTCTTGATTGAGCTGTGTGACTATATTCCTTTCTTTCGTATTTATATGCATTTTTCCTTTATAGTTACTCAAGCTGTCACACTGAGTGAATGGCGGCCTACGTTAATTGCCTGGAGAGTGGTCCAGATATCATGTCATTTTTTAGTCTAGAATTTGCTGATTCGTTCAGAAAAATGGGTTGGTCATGTGCTATATGATATCTCAATAAAAAATTTAAAATTCTATGGATGGTGCTTAAAAGTGCTCTATCGATATGAAATGACTAAAAAGTCATTGTAATTGTATGCCTTGGAACATTCAAAATCAAAGTTCGATTGCAACTACTCCTAGCACCTGCACTGTTAAAAGTGCAGCGGGTGTGCCGATAGACGAAGCTAATGGGAGGTTTAAAAAACCCAAAAAACTTAAAAAGTTGAGTCTATGCTGCCACCGTTTGACACGAGCATGGAGGCGTGGTTGTAGTCTGCCGGCACTTGGAAAAATATGTCTTTAGGTCAAGATATCTGATCTAAGGGAAGGTGTTCTGTTTTGTTTTATAAAATTTGAGAAAGAAGTATGGCGATTGTGCAAACCAAGAGAATTATAATGGAAGTATCCACAGAGTTCTGGTGTTTTTTTTCCTTAAAAGAGACCTATGAGGAATACAATCCCTTTAAGCATGCAGAATTAATGGAAAATGTATGGTAAGATGGAGATGAATTTGTAATAGTCTTTTTCATCTATTTCATAATATTATAAACTAGCAGTTGTGTGCAGTGACATGCAACGATGAGTCGATAGGCGGAGGAGAAATTCAAATGGCACGAATGCAACGATGAGCCGATAGGCGGAGAAGAAGTCCAAATGGTAGGTAATGCAGTCGATAGGCAAAGAAGTCCAAATGGTAGGGATATGTACATTTGTTATCGTGACCATATAGAACAATATGTAGGCAAGAAAACGGTACTTTGAAAGAATACGTAAGTGTAGAAAAGGAAAATTTAAAGAATTTGGGAGTATTGACAGCCAATAGATAAAATTTACGTAAACAATAGCCATTGAGGGAAGATAAATTTGAATTGAGTTTTTCATAACAACTACGCATAGGAGAATATTTTGAAGTTATTTGAAATCCCAAAAATATTCCATGATAATCAAAAACAACCATAGTTAATGTTATAAATGAAGAGCAACATTTCTATCAAATGGAAGTGTGAAGCATTTAACAAATACAAACAGTCCATATTGGCAATCATTGGTTGTAGGCTGCTTCTTTGATGATATGATCATTATCATTATGTCCATTATAGTATTCTTCTTATCGCTGAATTTGTTTGTCTTGAGTATGTTCTACAAAAATCAAAGGAAAATGTGAAGTTTAGTGTGATGAACATGTGTCATTGTTAGACAATATCTAAATTAGGAAACATAAACAGTTCTATAATTTATAACAAATAATATGTAATGCACCTGCAATAGAAGAGATCAAATAAATAAGATGTAGGCATACCTTGTGCACGCAGCGAGATGCAGTATCTTTACGATTATAAGTCCCATATAATTTTGTTCTAGTACCTGAGAATTTTGTTGAATTGAAATTAGTGTTATACATTTTTAAAAGTATATACAGTTGTATCATTTATGTCAAAGAATTTGAAATGCAATTGTGAAATAAGAGATGGAATAAATGACATATAGCCTTACCTCGTATATAAATGGAATGTAGTTGCAGCTCGTACACCATACAAAACATGTCATCACAAAGCTATTTAGCATTGTGGAGATTTGTAGTTACAGTTGAGAATGTTTGCAATCTAAAATGGTTACAATCAGATATAGTTACACACAAACGGTTCGAAGGCGAGAGCACTGGCAGTGGCATCATTGACTGAAGATCGCAGCAACTTTGGGCTGTGTGGGTGTAAAAATCCTAAAAACTGGGTTGAGACATTTTAGTATGATCTATACAAGAATTGCAAAATTAAATATAAATGTTATATGTTCTACCAAAAAAGAGGAAGGAATTCAAGTTTGTCATTGGAGGAGAGGAGAAGCATAATGCAAGAATTGAACAGCAACTTCTCTTAGTAATCACCATAGAAGCAAAACTTCGGCTAGCTTGGCAGGAGTGGTTACAACTGCACTATGGAGGGAACGACAAGGAAGTAGTGAGTCAACTTACATATGGAATCGAACAATTAAAAATGGTGGAAATTCTATATGCATTGAAATGAAGAGGGAAAGGAGAAGTGATATAGTTACCAAAAAGAACAAAAATATTTCATCATGTTGGCAATGCATACAGTTGTTGGAGGTGGATCCTCTTCTTTGTTTCGGAGTACACTGTATTTGTTGGCACGTAATCTGGAGTATCTATCAAAAAAGAAAGGCAGATCTATGTGTATTCCTGTAATTAATTTTACACGAGAAAGAGTTGTGAACATTAGTCCTTGTCTTTCTCTAATTCCAATATCTATTGTAGCTTTCTCCAATGTCAAGCCTTGAGATTTATGTATTGTTATTGCCCAAGCCATTGTCAAGGGGAGTTGAGTTCGACTGCCCTGTGTGATTGGGGGAATGGAGATGGATTTTGGGTTGTCTTGATCCCATGCTGGGCCAATGTAGTTTGGGAAGTGCACAACAACATATTGAGGCGATTGAAGTGGTTTAGCACCCCTAGCATATAAGATAGACTTGACAATACCCAATGATCCATTAACTAGACCAGCCGCCACCCAAAGATTTGTTGTTAACATTACTTGTTCGCCAATTGCAAGTAAGAGCTTTGCTTGAAGTTGCTCATCATCACCATAATCAAGTGTGTTTTGTTGAGTAGTTTCAGCAATACTAATTGCAATGGGAACATTTAATTGTTTAAGCATTTTTCTATTGTGCAAGGCGACCAAGCTATTTGTTGGGAATAAGTGAATAGCCGCATCAAACTCTTGGTTTTGTTGAGCTGAAAGCATGGCATTTGTTCGATTCATAAGAGTTTTCCAATCAACTTGAGATGCCTAAGAATTTTGAATATTCAAAAGGAGTCTACGAAACTCTTGTTGTGCATCGAATTGTCCATGTTGGTGGAAGACTGCGTCGAGCGTGACAACAACATTAAAAGTGTGCCAAAGAGCTAAGGTTGTGGAATGAGAAGCGTAGATAGGCCTGTCCAAAACAAGCGGCAACTATGCGAGGTCACCCACAAGTATAACAGAGGCACCACCAAAAGGTTGCATATGTCTAGCAGGAAACACTTGCCGCAACCGACTATCTATTTTGAGTAACAACTTGGGTCCCAAGAAGCTCATTTCATCAATTAAGATGTACTTAATGTGTTTAAAGTCCTCATGAAATATGGTCAATGGTTGTCCTTGCAACGGATTCATATCTCTAATTGGTATTCGAAGAGTTGTATGCACTGTAGAGGCACATATATTGTAAGCAGCCACCCCCGTTGGCACCAAAGCAAGCAAAGGATTCATTCTCCAATTTTGTGATGTATTTAGTGTTGTCTAGATGTTGTCTATGAGAAATGATTTACCTGTACCTGTAGTACCTTGAATAATCATACGCAATGGTGATGATGAAGATGGGCAAAAGTGGTGTTGTTTAATGATATTTAGAGCAAGCTTTTGCTTAGGAGATAGTTGATGACAAAGTGTACGTGCAGCAGGTGGGCAAAGACTATCTTCAGTTGTATGCAATTTACTTGTTAAAATGAAATCTATAGCAACGTTATGTAGATTTTCAAGAACATGGTTTGCCTACTCACATTCAAAGATAGGAAATGTCGGCTTGACATGACAAGGGGCAAATTTTGTAGCATATGGCATGTTTCTTGTGCACCTATGTCATGATCTGCAACCAAGTTCATCATGAACTTTTGATAGGCAAGCAATGCTTTATCCCCAGATGAATTTGTATTTGCAAGCCTCTACAAGATATAAATATAGCTTTTATACCTTTTTCAGACTTTGATGCATATTTGGATATGTAGTTTAACACAATTTGTCTTGACAAGACTGGTTGGCAATCAACATTTGCTCGCTAGATCGCAAGCATCTCAGGGTTGTGGATATTAAGGCGCTCATCATTTCTTGTTGGCTTATAGGATCTGTTTGATTCATTGTTAATTATCAATGTCGATGATGGTTGTGCATTCCATGGAGCTTTGTAGCGACATTGTAGTTGTTGGCATTTTTTTTCCTAAGGCATGTGTATTGAGTACATTTGGTATGCCTCTGCACCGTGTTCACCAATTATTTGTAATCCACCATTGAGTCCATGCAAGCAATTTGTGAAGTGTTAAGCAAACATGGGTCCTCCAGAGAAGAGGGGTGGACTCTTGATATTAGCTGTTATGGGGAACGAGGATTTCATGCTGAAACATAGCGATCAAATAAGCTTTTTGTTTGTTGAACTTTGTGTGGGTTGGACAAGTCAAGAATGTCCATATTCGAGGCACCTGGAAGCCACAAGAAACCATGGACAACACACATATGCATCTAAAGTTATATGTAGACAACACACATATATATCCATAGGTGGACTTGTTAATACAGAAATCACCACGAAAGCAAAGGAAATAAATGTCACTTGGCACAGCCTGCCACGACAACATTGTTTCATGTATGATTTCCATATAGCGCCAACAATCACAATAATATTTAGCATTCTAAACTTACCAAAGCAATTGAACAGTTTATGTTATTTTCAATAAGGCATTGTTGATTGTTGTTATGTAGCTTGAGTTGCTATCAATGTTGTGAGCCACCACCGTCACAAGGGTTTTTGCAAACAACATATATAGATATTCACACCTAAACTTGTCAATACATGTGAGAACATATATAGATAAGTTTAAATGTAGATATATATGTATGTTGCCTGAGCATAGGAAATAAACATCACTTGTTGTGCAGCTTGGTACAACAACATTGTTTCATGTATGGGTTCCATATACTACTAATGGTTGTAATAATATCTAGTATTTAAAACTTACCAAGCTAATTGAGTAGTTTATGTTATTTTCAATAAGGTACTTCACTGTTGGTTTGTAGCTTCAACTGCACAACATACATAGATATCCACACCTATACTTGTCAATACATATGAGAACATATATATGTAAGTCAAAATGAAGTTACATGTATCAACAAGTATAAATGTAGTAATATATGTGTTATGTGCATCTTAGTTTAGATACATATATACGTGTACACATTTTTTTTTGTATGTGTATATTGATGCAATAGACCATTTCCTCCTTTCTCAAGCGTTTGTTTTATTGCTCTGAGCAACATCAATTTTGCTAAGCAAGTTCAACTTTGGCTATTTAATATAAGAACCATTTTCACTATTTTCATTGTTTTAAGAATTCTTATGGAATGACAATTGTAGACATGGAAAATTGACCAACGCACTTGATCCTGATTACTAACAGCATTTCGTCCTAAATCATACCTTCTCAGCTTATCATCATCTTTCATCTCTTAATTGAATGTCATGATTTATCTGATTAAGTCATTCTATTTTGTTAATTAAATTAATCAATTTGATTTAATTAACCCTGAATATCTCTTTAATTAAATAATCCATATTATTTGATTAACATTCATAAAGTCTTCTCATTAAATTGAATAAATTAAACCTTATTTGATTTAATTTAACATTATTCTCTTTAGTTAAATAAATCAAATCATTTATTTAATTAAACCTTTCCTCTCAATTTTTGATTTAAATCAACTCATAAATTTGAGTCAAAATTGTCAAATCATCTAATCTCTCATTAAATTGATCAAATCTTAATTAATTTAATCTCCAACACTAAAATCTTCTAGAGAATGCAACTTGCACATGAAAATAGATTTAATTGATTTATTAAATCTCTATTTTCCCTCACATGGCATAAAAAGGGAATATTCCCTCAAGTTTGAATTTGAAATCCAAGTGGACTTAGTCCTTCCAACAAGGCATTTATTTCACCTTACAAATCCTTTTGCCTTGAGCCAAGTGGCCATTACTCCATTTGACTTTCCATCCACCTTGTCATTTCAACATTTTCAAATTTGAAATTTATGCATTTATGGGCACTTTGATCAAAACTTGCACAACCATCAACCATTCACATGGTGACAAGTGGCATTTGGCCATTGGTTGAAAGTTAGTCCCACATTGCCCAAATCTTGCTCTTTCTTCCAAATTCAAATTTATAAATGAAAGGTTATTCCTCTCATTCAACATCTACAATCTCATGCAAAGTTACTCTATTGACATTGAGAGCCAATTTTGTGCATTTTCATTCCATATATTCATCATTTTCACAATTCCATAGCTAGGTTATGCTAAAATCTCATTAAGGAGATTTGATCAATCTACACATCATCAACATTTGCAACTTAGGAGTTGGGAAAGGGTCGATTTCAACACATCAATTGGCACCAATTCCCCCATGGGATCAAAATTTTGCTTAGTTTAGATAGATTTAATTTGATTATTGAATATTGTTCTTCATTTCTTTTCTATCTAAGTTTAGTAAATGGATTTCATGGGGAATCCTTGTTTCACCTTGCATATGATCTAATATTGTGTTTGTTTGTTGCTTTTGTGCAGGTATGAAATTAGGGTTCACAACAATATTATTACATGTATGGTTTGCATGTAGTGGTGATGGTTGCAATAACACCTACCATCTAAAACTTAGCAAAGCAATAAAATAGTTTATGTTATTTTTAATTAGGCATTGTTGACTGTTGTTCTTTAGCATTAGTTGCTATCAGGACTACAAGCAACCACTGTGGCAAGGTTTTTTGCACATAACACACATATATATCCATACCCAAACTTGTCAATACATGTAAACATACACACATATATATAAGTTTAAATGTAGATATATATCTATGTTGGGTGCATCTAATTTCGTATACACACATATGTGTAGACACTTTCTATGTGTATATATATGCAAGCAAGAGGTATCTAAGTATGCATGGAAGGCATGGAGTGCATATATATACACTTGCTAAATAAAATCTTGACAGATATATATGCATTGAAGTTAGATGTAGGGAACATACATATTTACCCATACGTAAACTTGTTAATACATGCAAGTACACATATATACTTGCATGTATTTATAAATATAGCGGCACAGAAAAATAGATACATATCTCCATACAAGCACACATACATCAAAAGGTATAAAACAAACATATAGTTATTTCTAAGTGATATATATATATATATATACACTTACATGTAGGAACAATTTTAAATGTAGACATATGTGTATGTTGTGTGCGGCTTACTTTAGATATGATTATATTTGCAGATTTTTATTTTTTTCTGTATGTGTATATCCAAGCAATAGATATCTAGATATGTGCACATATATTTTTTTGTATAGATGTATATGCATGCTACAAATGGCTTAAATGATCAATGGTACTTGTGAAGATAACTATACAATATTATGGTTTCCATGTAGTGGCGATGGTTGCAATAACACCTACCATCTAAAACTTAACAAAACAATAAAACAATTTATATTATTTTCAATTAGGCATTGTTGATTGTTGTTTCATAACATCAACTGCTATCAAGACTGCGAGCAACCACTGTGACAAGGTTTTTTTGCACATAACACACATAGATATCCACACCCAAACTTGTCAATACATGCAAGCACATATATATAGGTTTAAATGTAGATATATATCTATGTTGGATGCATCTAATTTCATATACACACATATGTGCAGACACTTTTTTTGTGTATATATATATGCAAGCAAGAGATATCTAAGTATGCATGGAAGGCATGGAGTGCATATATATACACTTACTAAACAAAATCTTGACAGATATATATATATGCATATGAAGTTAGATGCAGATATTTACCGATACGTAAACTTGTTAATACATGCAAGTACATATATACTTGCATGTATTTATAAATATAGTGGCAAAAAGAAATAGATACATATCTGCATACAAGCACACATACATTAAAAGGTATAAAACAAACATATAGCTATATATATATATATATATATATATATATATATATACTTACATGTAGGAACAAGTTTAAATGTAGACATATACGTATGTTGTGTGTGGCTTACTTTAGATATACATATATTTGCAGATTTTTTCCCTGTATGTGTATATCCAAGCAATAGATATCTAGATATGTGCACATATATTTTTTTTGTATAGATGTATATGCATGCTACAAATGGACAGACATCATTTAACATTATATAGGAAATATGGTAACTGGAATGAACTTATGTAACTCTAATAAAATCAAAGACAGCCATATGTCACATGGCTTTATGAATGGAGAGCCAAGACCAATATATTCAACATTCAACCACCATCAGAAGATTATAAAGCACATATATGAGATGAGCAACAACATTCAAAATAATACAGGAAAATTGGTGTAAATAATCATATATGTGACAAAGACAACAGATGTATATGCATGCTACAGATGCCCTAAACGATCAACGGTACTTGTGAAGATAACTATACAATATACAGATTATCAATGCTCATAATGATAAAACAAACAATATTACACACATTTGTATCAACATGTTGCATGCACTCACAAAATTCAATTGCATACATGTATATTTTTGTATATGCATATGTAGATGTATATATGCATACAACCATGTCCACAAGTATACATAAGAACAGTTGTAAATACTGATACATGTGTTGAATAGAGCGAGACAAGTTTATAACCAAACAACATAAAACAAAATGAGGAACATACACTAAAAGGGGAACAAAACTATAAGCGAGATAAACAATACAAAACAAAAGAAGTGTAACTTTTTTTGTTAAACATTATAAATTATAGTGTGTTGTCTCAATATATAACCAGTTCTACAAGCAACAAAGCAACAAAACATAAAGCAAAGGTGTTCTGATGTGATGAGATGCCAAAAAAGGGAAAAGAAAACAAATGTCTATGTTGGCAAAACAAGGATAGACAACTGAGAGGGGGGGTGAATCAGTTGTTTCCAAAATCAAACTTATACAACATTAATCAGCCTTAAATCTCAGATTTGATAAATAAAAGTACAAGCATAAATTAATAACACATCAGAGACACATGAACACCAAGATTTTATATGTGGAAACCCTGTTAGGGGAAAAACCATGGTGGATGTTAGTCCACAAGATTATACCCTGTTAGAAGTATAATGAATAATGAAAAATGAATGCACTTGCATTTAGGCACACTGCCTAGAGCACACTACTCAAAGGGAAGGCTCACTGCCTTACATAAAATAAGATTAAATCCATCTGATGAAGTTGAACTAAGAAATTAGCTTCTACAAAAGCTTGATTACAGTTCCAGTTAGGCGCACAAAAAATTCTACACACTCTGCTCAAACTCCTTCACACTTTGCTCTACTTTGAATGATTTGACCTTTATTCGCACATGTACACCTCTTTTACACACTAATTATTGCCTCTAAATGAGGAAAACAAACACTTGTATATATCCGCTATACGTATTTACATCCACTATTCAATCGGCCTCAAATAAAGAATAAATTACAACTGTCGGCCTCAATACATGAATAAATTTCAATGTGCACCAACACAAGTCGGTCACAACATAGTGACGACCCAAACAAACACCTTTAAACATGCCAAACAATAAAATATTAATCTTCATGGATCCGCAACACGCTAACACCATCATGTCGGCCAAGAACATGAAAACTCGAGCACACATCGGAAAAATCTCCAATCACGAACACTCCGATCAATGCGGATGTACAACAAGGATAGAGTGCGATCTAGACTCATCCATGAATATCACAGGTACAGGCGCAACACATGAAATTACCAGAATTTCATCCACTTCATCCAAGAACACCATCTACAAAAATTGAATAACTGTAGAAACACAGATCTTCATAACTTCCACAAATCTTGATGCGAACCTCTGAAACATTCAGACAAAATACTAGAAAGCTTCAACAATAAAACTTTTGAAGTGCACCTTCAGATCTTTAATGTACAGAACTTTCCAACATTCTGACCTTCTCAACTTCACTGGTTGCCAGCAATATTATTTTTACAATTTTCTCAATATCCTCGACATATACAACCTTAAGCATCATCAATGCTAATAGTGTTGACATCAATGACAACCACGTATCAGCAATGCAACCACAACATCCAACAATCTCCCCCTTTGACATTAATGGCAACACATGATGTGAAAAATAATGCCACCAACCCAACTAGCTCTTCTCCAACAATCTCCCCCTGAGATTGTGCACTCTTTCATGTTTCCTTTTCCTCCATTTTTTTCACATTGCTCTTCTCTCCCCCTTTGACATCAATAGAAAAGGTACACATGCCCTGATCACAAGTTTGAATCATCTGACTACTCCCCCTGAGTAGCAGCCACCACAACATCAATCTAGAATAAGATATGGCTATGAATTCACGGACTAATGCAAAGACCTACATCTTAGTTCTGATCAAGAGGGGAAATCACCCCTAACTTGCCTTTGAGGTACTCAAAAGTATCCTTAGGCAACGACTTAGTAAAGATGTCTACAATTTTCTCCTTGGTAGGTATATACTCCAGTCTAACTTCTTTGTCACTCACTTTATCTCTCAAAAAGTGATATTTGATGGATATATGCTTTGTCTTTGACTACAACACTGGATTCTTGGAAATATTAATGGCACTTGAATTGTCACAAAATATGGCAATGGGTTCTTCATACTCAATTCTGATATATCTCAACATTTTCTTCATCCACAATACTTGGGTACAACTGTTTGCAGCAGCAATATATTCTACATCAACAGTAGATAGTGAAATGGAATTCTGCTTTTTGCTTAGCCAAGATACCAATTTCTTCCCTAAGAAGAATGCACCGCCACTAGTACTCTTCCTATCATCCACATCTCCTGCCCAATCAACATTAGTGAAAGCGTTTAGGATAAGATCATCATCCCTAGGATACCAAAGACCAAGATCATATATCCCTTTCAGGTATCTTAAAATTCTTTTCACAGCAGTTACATGAGATTCTTTAGGATCAGCTTGAAATCTAGCAACCATGCATACAACATTCATTATATTTGGCCTGGTTTGAGTCAAATAGAGTAATCCACCAATCATTGACCTGTATCTTGTCTGATTTTCTTTAGGAGAATCATTGTCCTGTGTAAGTTTGCATTTGGTTATCATTGGTGTACCAACTGGCTTTGAATCTTTCATGCCAAACTTTTTTAGTAGCTCTTTCATATACTTAGAATGAGATATGAAAATTCCATCATCTAACTAAGTTATTTGCAATCCTAAAAATAAATTTAATTCTCCTATCATTGACATTTCAAACTCACTTTTCATTTCATCAGCAAACTTCATACACAAATCATCATCACCTTCAAAAATAATGTCATCAACAAAGACTTCAATGATCAATTCTTTATTTTGATCCAACTTGAAATACAGATTGTTGTCGGCAATACCTTTATTGAATCCAAGCTTCAATAATTATTTATCCAATCTAGCATACCAAGCTCTAGGAGCTTGCTTAAGTCCATATAGATCTTTCTTTAATCGGCATACCATGTCTTTTTCACCAGTCAATTGAAATCCACCCGGTTGTTCACCATAGACTTCTTCTTCTAGCTCACCATTCAGAAATGTTGACTTTACATCCATCTGATATACTATAATTCTTGAAAGTAGTGTAAGAAAGAAATAATCTTATAGCTTCAATTGTAGCAACAAGGGAAATTTTTTCTTCAAAATCAATACCTTCCATCTATGAGTACCCTTTGCAAACTAGTCTTGCTTTGTTTTTTACCACTTCACCTTGCTCATTCAACTTATTCTGGAACACCCACTTGGTTCCAATCACATTTTTGTTTTGAGGTCTAGGAACAAGATCCCATGTATCATTCTTCTCTATCTGTATTAGTTCTTCTTTCATGGCTTCCATCCAATGTTCATCTTTGCATGCTTCATTGATATTGCTAGGCTCAGCTTTGGAAATAAGACAATACTCTTCCAAAATTCTTCTTCTAGTTTGCACACCTTTTCTCTTGTCTCCTATGATCTGACTGTCAGAGTGATTTCGCCTTACATATTTGGGAGTTTTAGGATTTTCTCTGACTTCTTGTTCTTCTGTTCTTTCTTCTGCACTTCTGCTAGTCTCTGCCTCTTGATTCCCTTGGTTCACCAGAACAATCTGAAGTTGATTCTGTGGCTGAACATCATTGTTAGTATTATCATTTTGATCATCTAAATCATATCCACTATATCTGGATGGTCTAACAATATCTTCATCAACTTTGACATTTGCACTTTCAACCATTTTCTTTAACCTCTTATTAAAGCACCGGTAAGCTTTACTTTTAGTTGAGTAACCCAAAAAGATTCCCTCATCACTTCTAGCATCAAACTTGTCTATATCATCATCTCTCTTAATGTAACATTTGCTTCCAAAATTTTTGAAATACTTGATAGTAGGCTTATAACCAAACCATAGCTCAAAGGTGTCTTACCAGAATTATTGTTGACATACACCCTGTTAATGGTATACACAGCAGTACTTACAACTTCTCTCCAGTAGAAATGAGGAAAATTTGCTTCCAACATCATGGTTCTAGCAGTGTCTAGAACGGTTATGTTCTTTCTTTCAACAACTCCATTTTGTTGGGGGGTCTAGGGAGCGGATAACTGTCTTTGGATTCCATTCTCTTCACAGAAAGAATTGAATTCCCGGGAAGTGAATTCACCACCTCTGTTTGATCTTAGACATTTGATCTTCTGACCTATCTCATTTTCTGCCATAGCTTTGAAACTTTTGGACTTGTCTAATGCTTCATGTTTTTATCTTAAGAAAGCAACCCATATCATTCTAGAATAATCATCAATGAGCAACATAAAATACCTTTCACCTTGTAGACTTCTAATTCTGTATGGACCACATAGATTATTATGTATCAAATCCATTACTCCATTAGAGCTATACTATTTGCTCCAAAAATAATTCCTTGTCTGCTTTCCCATCTAACATTCCTTGCACATAGTGTCGGTAGGCTTCACTAATTTAGGAAGATCTCTGACTGTTTGAGTAGTGCTTATCTTGACAATGTTAACAAATTTCACATGACACAACCTTCTATGCCATAACCATCTTACATCAATCTGAGCAATTAAACAACTTTCACTAGCATCACTCAAATGAAAGATATTACCTTTTGTCTTTATACCTGAAGCAATCATATTTCCATAACTTCCCCTTATTCTACACTTACCATCCTTGAATTGAATATTGTAACCCTTGTCTACCATTTGTCCAACACTTAACAAGTTATGCTTTAAGCCTTCTACATAAAGGACAAATGTTGTTGGGCCGCTTCGAGAAAACTCAATCAAGTTGGTGGGATCGAACAACCTTTACTTCCTCCCTATTCTACGAAACTACCTCTTCCTGGGTTTCTCTAGGATGGGTGGGCCCCTCTATCTATGTTGTAGTTTAATTGTAGTAGTAGCCCAGGCCAGGTGGGTGGGAATAGTGGGGGGCCCTCCTACCCGAAACTAGGGTTCGGAAAATTCAGATGACTGGTAGTATTATGCTTACCACCAAAATAAATAGTGCCTTTGTCACAAATCACACCAGAAGTTTTGTCTCCAAATCTTACAACACCACCATCATAGTCTTCCAAGCTTACAAACTTGCTTTTGTCACCAGTCATATGATGTGAGCATCTGTTGTCAATTACCTACTCATCTTTTTCTTCAATTTTTGCTGCAAGAGCTTTCTCAACATTCACATTACTAGTAGACTCAGTGGACACCTAACCATTTTCTTTGATAGCAATAAATACCCATTCATCTTTATTTCCGGTTTCTTTATCAGATTCTTCATCAGTTACACCTTCTTCAGCATAATAACATTTCCTTTGAAATCTAGTCTTCTCAGGTTTGTACTTAGAAACTCTTTCAAGACATCTAGATGCAAAATGATCTATTTTACTGCAAGAAAAACATTTGATAGGAAACTTTACTTTGTACTTACCATGACCTTTGGCTTCTCTTTTCACAATCAATGCTTCCAGTTCTTCCAATTCTCTTTCTTCATCTTCATATTTGAATGTCCTTTTGGAACTCTCACCTGGATTGTATCTTTGTTGGCTTTTTCTGGATACTATAGCTTTGAATGCAGATTTAGTCTTAGGAGTAGATTCACCAAATTCACTCAACTCAAATGCAACAAGTTTTCCAATTAGCATGTCTTTTGTAATATTTGTCACTGTCTTGAGTTCATCAATAGCATGAGCTCTTGTTTTATAGGAGGGAGGTATAGATCTCAGTATCTTAGCCACAACTTCTTCATCATCCAAGGTTCCACTGACACATCTAATGTTCATCACTAGTTCATTTATCTTTTGAGAAAAAGAGAGGATATTCTCATCTTCACTCATCTTCAATTCTTCCCACTTGCCTTTTAGACTTTGTAGCTTAGCACTTTTCACTAGCGCATCCCCTTCATACAATGTTTCCAAATTTTTCCAGATTTGGTATGCAGTCTTCAATCCTAACACATTTTTCATCTCCGAATTTGTCAAAGCACTCAATAATGCTTCAATAGCCCTGGTATTAGCTTATGTTTTCTTGATCTCATCTTCAGAGGATGGACCATTCTGAGGAATAGTATATGCACTTTGCGTAATCTTCTAGAAAGGTTCTCCAACGCACTTCAAATGACACTCCATTTTGACTTTCCATAAGGAGTAGTTTGTACCATCGAATCTAGGACTATCCTTCTTGTATGATGCCATCTCAGATCACCTCAAGTTGTTAGGCTTCTTTAGAGGAACTAGCTCTGATACCAATTGTTGGCAAAACAAGGATAGACAACTGAGAGGGGGGGTGAATTGGTTGTTTCCAAAATCAGACTTATACAACATTAATCAGCCTTAAATCTCATATCTGATAAATAACAGTGCAAGCGTAAATTAATAACACATCAGAGACACATGAACACCAAGATTTTATACGTGAAAACCCTGTTAAGGGAAAAACCATGGTGGATGTTAGTCCACAAGATTATACCCTGTTAGAAGTATAATGAAGAATGAAAAAGGAATGCACTTGCATTTAAGTGCACTGCCTAGAGCACACTGCTCAAAGGGAAGGCTCACTACCTTACATAAAATAATCAGATTAAATCCATTTGATGAAGTTGAACTGAGAAATTAGCTTCTACAAAAGCCTGATTACAGTTTCAGTTAGGCGCACAAAAAATTCTACACACTCTTCCACACTCTGCTCAAACTCCTTCACACTCTGCTCTGCTTTGAATGATTTGACCTTTATTCGCACATGTACACCTCTTGTACACACTGATCATTTCCTCTAAATGAGGAAAACAAACACTTATATATATATCCTCTATACATATTTACATCCACTATTCAGTCGACCTCAAATAAAGAATAAATTATAATTGTCGGCCTCAATACATGAATAAATTTCAATGTGCACCAACACAAGTCGGTCACAACATAGTGAGGACCCAAACAAACACCTTCAAACATTCCAAACAATAAAATATTAATCTTCATGGATCCGCAACATGCTAACACCATCATGTCAGCCAAGAACATGAAAACTCGAGCACACATCGGAAAAAAATTCCGATCACGAACACACCGATCAATGTGGACGTACAACAAGGATAGAGTACGATCTAGAATCATCCATGAACGTCATAGGTACATGCACAACACATGAAATTACCATAATTTCATCCGCTTCATCTAAGAACACCATCTACAGAAACTGAATAACTGTAGGAACACAAATCTTCATAACTTCCACAAATCTTGATGCGAACCTCTAAAACTTTCAGACAACATACTAGAAAGCTTCAAAAACAAACCCTTTGAAGTGCACCTTCAAATATTTAATATACAAAACTTTCCAACATTCTGACCTTCTCAACTTTATTGGCTGCTAGCAATATTATTTTTACAATTTTCTCAATATCCTCGACATATACAGCCTTAAGCATCATCAATGCTAATAGTTTTAACATCAATGACAACCACATATCAACAATGCAACCACAACATCCAATAGTCCAACCAACCTAAACTGCAAAAAAATCATCTATTGATTATCTCTACAAAGACCTGCCCGGTAGAGGATATTGCAGATAAATCCGAGAGCAACAACTTGCACTCAGCTTCAAAGTTAATTCTTGCAACTTTGACTATTGTTATTTTAAGCCTTTTTTCTGAATTATAGGTATGTGTTTTAATAAGAACAATGAAAACAAAAGAAGTGTAGATGACACCACTAATGACAAATTGAGGAGTCATTGCAGCAGAAGACCCATATTGCAACATATAATGCTCTTTTGCTGACATCTGCAATAAGCTTGTTGCAGCCTCATCAAAAGCAGCAACCCAAATCTCACCTGGTGGTCTTCCATCTTTAGCTGCAACAAATATCGAAATTCAAAATCAAGCACGGTTGTCTGGCATTTAGGGAAGTACCACATTTTATTGGCAGACTCTTCACACTTTTTCTTGCATTTTCTACCATTGGCCTGCAAGGGACATGCAATGTAACAAAATGCATTAGTTTTAATATATTTCACTATTGCCTTGACAATAGCTTGCAAAGTTTCTATCAAGGCAAGACAATGGTCCAAGATATATCCAATAGTGACTTTGCCAGTGGCCAAAGCAACTTTTTGAGGCACTGGTCATGAGGGTTCAATGGCGGGCGGATCAACATGTCCTCATTGCATCAAGGCCTATGCTTCCAGGATGTTAGGATTTATGTATAAAGCAGTCCCTGCGGATGTATTTACAATGGATCCGTTGAAATATCCAACACAACCATTTCTAACAACAAGTATGACAAGAACCAAGAGTGAACAACCTTTTCAGCTTGTCACCTTTTGCTTCCCAATTTGGACCCCACAAATTAATGTCAATGTAAGAGGATGACAAATCATTAAGTTTCACGGTTCTTCAAATTGTTTCAATTTGATCCTTTCTTTGAACAATTGATACCTTTCCTACATGCACCACAACCCCAATAATATCAATCAAAGTGTTATTGTTGCAGTTTACAATTTCATTTATTGGACTGAATTTAAATGCTTTGTCTGGCACAAAGGTCTCATCATCATAACACTTCAATATCGAGTTTTCATCTAAAATAATTTCCATGTGGTTGTTCAAATTATTAAATTCCTTATTTTCCTATTTGACTGGGCCTTTTGACACACAATAAGTGCATCCCACTTGAACCCTATCATAATGCAATTCTATTGTGTCATTAAAGCAAGTGATTCATATTTGTGTTCCCTCACTATCAATAATGTCAAAGATGAATACTTGGCCCTCACATCCTTGTTTATTGTAATGGTACGTATCCCTTTTAGTTGTCACCCGACCTTTTATTGTCCATCTAGTTTGGTAAATATCTAATCCTTTAACAAGATTGATATTTGCAAGAGCACTATGTTCTGTTGGGGATGTATGAATCCCAAATTTTGAGGCTCGTTTGGATGGGGAAGGTGACTCCCATGCCATCATTTGTTCTTCTTTATCTTTAAACAGATATATAGGTGTTCCAATTAACTGAAAATTTGACATTTTGATATCTAAGGACAATATAAAAATCGCCCTAGAACCAGACCAAGATCAAATATTAAAAAAGGTGGGACCCACAAACGGGAAAGCATACAACAACAAGTCCAAGTAGTGCAAAAAAATAGCCAACCTTGATTCTTGCAGGTTCCTACACATAGTTTATCAAGCACAAGATGGAACCTATTTTCTACGTCCCTGCAAACAAAAGATCATTGTATCTTGTAGGCAATTTGCCTATCTACATGTGGGTTCCATCAGAGAGGACAAATTTGTAACGGTCGACTGGGCTTTGATCACCACCTATTTTTTGAAAATACATTAGCTGAAGAACCGGGGATGGAACAACATCTCCAGCATTAATAGATCGGATTACATACCTTGACAAGGCTGGCCGCACATTTGAATCCTACAAGGCAGTTTTGCTCAGCTAAACCAAAGCAATGAGATGTTCAACACTATGACAACACTTTAGAAACAAAAGGGGGGGAAAGAGGCAGGACAAAACAAATCAATTATTGGGATCCGACATGCAGATATATAGATAATTATACATGGTAAGAGGAACACAACAACTTCAAAATTGCATATAATAGATGAATATGAAAGGAGGGCAAGGTCGAGCAAGAAGCAAACAAATTTATATTTTTCGTTGAATACAAACAAGGAAGAACATAGCAATGTTGACACATCTCAAAATTGCAACCCTTTTTTTCTAACACATAGGCCACTCCTAAATGGTCAGCAAAGGAAAAGGAAAAGGAAAAATATAGAGGTCAAATATAATTTGGCTAGACCATATATTATAAGGACTGTTAATTCAAATGAAGCATATTCACAATTCGCTGGATGCACATGGAAAAGAGCCGATACAATTCTCAACAACAAAAAGGAAACAAGAAACAAACTTACAGGATTGGTGTCTGAGGGTTGTTCAGCAGCCTGGGGAGAACTAGAGTCCACCGACATTGTTGGGGTTGCTCTTTTAAAAGTTGAGCTTTGCAATGATGACGACTGAGTGCGAGCTCTATGCCACAACAACACGAGGGCCCAATGTTCAATTAAAGCGATGAAGGCTAAAAAAGGCATCAATGTTTCATATAGCACTTAATATACAACTTATCATTCCAAGAATGCCCTATTGAGGCTCAAACAAATTACAATTATTTTCCCAAAAGAATAAACGTAGCGAGGAGTATGTATGAATTTTATTTGCATCTAATATGGCATACATACATTTCTGGACATAGGGAAAATAAAATGAAACACAAAAAAATAAGGCATGCTATGCACCCAACCATATTGGGCCATGGACCCTCATAGGGTCTCACAAAACAAAAGAATTCATAGTAGCAAACACATGCAAAAATAATAAAATGTGTTGCATGCTGGAGATGAATATTGTCTGTCAAAGAGGGAAAAAAACCATAAAATAGAAGAATTCATAGTAACAAACGCATACAAAAAAAAACAAAATGGGTTGCATGTTGGATATGAATATTGTCTGTATATATGAATGTTTTATGCATCTAATTTCGCATACATAGATATATGTTGTCTTTCATTTTATTTTCCCTACGTTCAGATATCTATGTATGCACCACAAAACAAAAGAATTCACAGTAGCAAACCCATGAAAAAAAACAAAATGTGTTGCATGTTGGATATGAATATTGTCTATCAGAGAGGAAAAAAACCACAAAACAGAAGAATTCACAATAACAAACGCATGCAAAAAAAAAGGGTTGCACGCTGGATATGAATATTGTCTGTATATATGAATGTTTTTTGCAAAGGCATCAATGTTTCATATAACACTTAATATATAACTTATCATTCCAAGAATGCCCTATTGAGGCTCAAACAAATTATAACTATTTTCCCAAGAGAATAAATGTAGGGAGGAGTATGTATGAATGTTGTTTGCATCTAATATGACATACATACATATCTGGACATAGGGAAAATAAAATGAAACACAAAAAAATAAGACATGCTATGCACCCAACCATATTGGGCCATGGAGCCTCATAGGGTCTCACCAAACCATGGCAGGATCAAGAGAACGCCCTCTTTTGTTGTCTTTCATTTTATTTTCCCTACGTGCATATATCTATGTATGTACCACAAAACAAAAGAATTCACAGTAGAAAACCCATGCAAAATAAAATAAAATGTGTTGCATGCTGGATATGAATATTGTCTGTTAAAGGGAAAAAACCACAAAATAGAAGAATTCACAGTAACAAACACATGCAAAAAAAACCAAAATGGGTTGCACGCTGCATATGAATATTGTCTGTATATATGAATGTTTTTTGCATCTAATTTCACATACATAGATATCTATTGTCTTTCATTTTATTTTCCCTACATGCAGATATCTATGTATGCACCACCAAATAGAAGAATTCACAGTAGCAAACCCATGCAAAAAAAAAAAGCGTTGCATGTTGGATATGAATATTGTCTATCAGAGAGGAAAAAAACCACAAAACAGAAGAATTCACAATAACAAACGCATGCAAAAAAAAGGGTTGCATGCTGGATATGAATATTGTTTGTATATATGAATGTTTTCTACATCTAATTTCACATACATAGATATTTGCACGCAGGGAAAATAAAATGGAAGAAAATAAAAGAGGGCTTTCTCTTGACCCTGCGTGGGAACACTCTGACCGCAAATTTCGTCAGCCTTCTTGGTTTTTAAAACTTCCGGCGTGCAGCCCCAGCCGGAGAAAAGGTGGTGAATTCAAATAAAAAATTAAATGTGTTTGGCACGTCGATAGAGAAGGCCAACAAAATTGGCTTGGCACATCAACATTAATTGATGTATGGTTTCCATATAGTGGTGATGGTTGTAATAACACTTGCCATTTATTTAACTTGAGAAAACATAGCGAAGCAATAAAATAGTTTGCACAGTTTTTGATAAGACATTGTTGGGTGTCATTTTGTGGCTTTACCTGCTGCGAGAGCTCTAAGCCACCATTGTGACCAGGGTTTTCATTGGTGAGCTCCTCCTAAGGTGCAAGATCGATGAGCGACAAGGGTTTTGTGAAGGTGCGAGAAAGAAGGAAGCTGAAAGAAAGCAAGCAAGAAGAGGTGCATTTGGAAAACCCCTTTAAGGAAGAGGTGCCTTTGGAAAAAAACCTTTGTAGAGGATTTCAAAAATAGTTGTTTTTTTTCCTCTCTGGCATTTTTTTTTGCGCTGGACAAAGAAGGCAGCTGAAAGAAAGAAAGCAGGAAGAGGCACATTTGGAACACCCTTTGTAGAGGATTTTGATGGAGAGAAAGCATCTTTTGTTGTCTTTCATTGTATTTTCCCTGCATGCAGATATCTATGTATGTGAAATTAGATTCATAAAACATTCATATATACAGACAATATTCATATCCAACATGCACCTCCCAGTCGGTAGAGTTAATATGGTTGGGTGGAGAGCAAGCCTTTCTTATTGTATTTCATTTTATTTTCCATATGTGCAGATATGTATGTATGTGAAATTAGATGCAAACAACATTCATATGAAGCTCCCAGTCATAAAATTTGTTATTCAATACGTTGCAAGGTGACAAGACAAAAAAAGAGGTGATGAAGCCAAAAAATTTAAAGAGTTTGGCACGACAATAGAGAAAGCCTGGGATATTAAACGTCAGTTGGCAGGGCTTGGAACAACAACATTATTCCATGCATGGTTTCTGTGTAGTGATGGGAGCTATTGTTTGAGCCTCAAAATGGAATTCTTAGAATGATAGACTGTATATTAAATGTAATAGGAAACATCAATCTCACCATAAGTAGGCAAAACATGGAAGAGGGAGAGCATAAAAGACTGTAGGAGCTAAAGCTAGACAACAAAAACCAACCATACCTCACCGAAAATAATGTAAACTATTTTATTGGGTTGCAACCACCGCCAGTACATGAAAACCATAAATGGAGTAATATTACTGAAGCTAGAAAACAACATTCGACAATGGATTATGGAAGATAACATAAATTGTAATCATTTCATTGTTTTGCAACCATCGCCAACACACGGAAACCATAAATAAACTATAGGGAAACCATACATGAAATAATATTGACATGTCGTAAGGATTCTCAAAACAACAAGTAAAGCTAAACAGGGGAACCCTAGTCACAGGGGCAGCTCACAGTGCTGAGAACAGCTAAAGTTACACAACAACAATCAACAATGCTTATTAGAAATAACATAAATTTTTTAATTCCTTTGCAACCATAGCCACTATATGGAAACCACAAATGAAATAGTATTGCTAAAGCCACAAAACAACAATCAACAATGGCTTATGTAAAATAGCACAAACTATTTTTGCAAGCCACACAAAAACTGTCGACAACATTTGCTTTATCGAGAATAACGTAAACTATTTTATTGCTTTGCAACCATCGCCACTACACAAAAACCATAAATGAAATAATTTATTCGAGGCCAAAGAACAACAATCAACAATGCCTTATAGAAAATAGCATAAACTATTTTATTGCCTTGCAACCATCACCACCACATAGAAACCATAAATGAAACAATATTGGTTTCAACAGTGACCTAGACGACAAAAGAGTTCACAACAACAAACCCATGCAAAAAAAAAAAAAAACTCCACACTTGGACAATTTCTATTTTTAAGAGTGTCTTATCGAAAATGAAATAATATAGCTAAACCTTGAGAACACCAATCAACAATGCCTTATGGAAAATAACATAACCTATATAACACAAACTATTTTATTGTGTTGCAACCATCGGCACAACATAGAGACCATAAATGAAGCAATATTGGTTTCAACATTGACCTAGATGAAAAAGCCCACAAAAACATAAGAATTCACAGTAACAAACCCATGCAAAAACTAATTGTAACTGTTCCATTGCTTTGCAACCATCTCTAGCACACATAAACCATAAATGAATTATAGGGAAACCATACATGAAATAATATTGTCATGTCGTAGGAATTCTCAAAACAACAATGCCTTATGGAAACCATAAATGAAATAATTTATTCGAGGCCACAAAACAAAAATCAACAATGCCTTATGGAAATAGCATAAACTATTTTATTGCCTTGCAACCATCGCCACCACATGGAAACCATAAATGAAACAATATTGGTTTCAACAGTGATCTAGACGACGAAAGAGTTCATAGCAACAAACCCATGCAAAAAAAACAAAATGTCGCATCTGGACAAATTCTTTTTTCAAGAGCGCCTTATCGAAAATGAAATAATATAGCTAAAGCTAGAGAACAATAATCAACAATGCCTTATGGAAAATAACATAACTTGTATAACACAAAATATTTTATTGTGTTGCAACCATTGACACAACACAAAAATCATAAATGAAACAATATTGGTTTGAACAGTGACCTAGACGAAAAAGCCTACAAAAACAGAAGAATTCACAGTAACAAACCCATGCAAAAACAAAATAACCCCACACCTGGAATTTTCTTTTTCCTTACAGTGCCTTATCGAAAACAACATAAACTATTTTATTGCCAAAACAACATTCAAGAATGGCTTATGGAAGATAACATAAATTGTAAGTGTTTCATTGCTTTGCAACTATCGCCAGCACATAGAAACCATAAATGAACTATAGGGAAACCATACATGAAATAATGTTGCCATGTCGTAGGAATTCTCAAAACAACAAGTATTATTTTTGAAATCCTCTACAAAGGGTTTGTTCCAAACGTACCTCTTCCTGCTTGATTTAAAGGGGTTTTCCAAATGCACCTCTTCCCACTTGCTTTCTTTCAGCTTCCTTCTTTCTCGAACCATTCCCAACAATGCTTTAACAGTCAACAATGCCTTATTAGAAATAACATAAACTGTTTAACAACAAGTACTATTTTTGAAATCCTCTACAAAGGGTTTGTTCCAAACGTACCTCTTCTCGCTTGCTTTAAAGGGGTTTTCCAAATGCACCTCTTCCCGCTTTCTTTCTTTCAGCTTCCTTCTTTCTCGAACCACAACCACAAAATAGAAGAATTTCGGCTCACAGTGTTGATAGCAGTTGGACTTACAGAAACAACATAAATTATTTTATTGCCTTGCAACCATCGCCACTATATGGAGACTATAAATGAAACAATATAGCTAGTCATAGTGGTTTCTCAGAGCTCTCATAGCAGGTAAAGCCACAGAACAACACCCAACAATGCCTTATCAAAAATTGTGCAAACTATTTTATTGTTTCGCCATGTTTCCTCAAGTTTTAAATGGTAGGTGTTATTACAACCATCGCCACTATATGGAAAGCATACATCAATTAATGTTGAAGTGCCAAGTCTTGCCAACCGGCATTCAGTTTCGATGGCCTTCTCTATCGACATGCCAAACACATTTATTTTTTCATTTAAACTCGCCACCTTTTTTCTGACCAACCAAGAGCCACATGTCAAAAGTTTTAAAAACCGGGAAGGCTGACGAAATTCGTGGCCAAAGTGTTCCCACAATAAGCCTATTGACTTAAATATTTTTTATTCTAAATTTAAGATAATTATTATTATTATATTAGAATTTATGTTGTTTTTATTATGATAATAAAACTTGAAATGGTGAATATTCAGATAAATATATAAGGAAGTCCTCTAACAAATATATAAAATTTAAATGGTATCAAAAAATTAAAATTGTGATTAATATTAAAATAATCTTAAGATTGTTTAAACAATTTCAAATATTATTTGAGATCTAAATAACTAGAGAAGACAATGGTGGACTAGCAATGGGAATATTTATAAGTGACTTCAAAACTAAAATTGCACATTAGTCAAAGTCTTTGAACCTATTGAAAGTGACATTGAATAATAGATAGTTACCAAATGATAACTTTCTAAGTGGAGACTTCATTCTAGGTGAGAGGGGGAGCAATGGAAACTTGCGAATTTTTTATTGAAACAAAAACAAAGAAAAAGTGGTGAATTGGCTTTTTAAGTATAAGGAGGACTGAAGCAAGGACAACACGTGATGAAAGCGATGGAAAATTGGTCTCTCACAATTGAAGTTTTGAGCTCAAAGTCGAAGGACGATGAGGAGGAAGATGTGATGAGAATGATGATCTTGGAACCCACCAGCCCTATTTTGGGGAGATAAAGAAAGAGGAATGAAAATATATAATGTAGAATGTATATAGGATGGCAATGTAACTACATACAAAGATGTGCAAATTTTGGAAAGAACCTAGCATGGTAAATAGGTCCTCCTATGGAGTAGAAAAAAATGTTTATTACTACTCTATATTTACAAGTATGGCTCCTTAAAGCCATTTTCATCTATAAAAAAAAAACCATTACATGTTTTATGATTTAAGCTTTAAAAAATAACTACAAGTATTATTAGATTATTAAAAACATTTTTCTATATTTTTAACTATTTTTACATGACAATATTCAAATCTACAACCATATTTAAGAGCTAAAACAAAGTAAGAGGATCATGAGTTCAATTGATTTCTTTGGTGTAAAAGAGAAAGAAGTATGAATTAATTGACCACACAAAAGACTATAGGTTTAAATTGAGAAAGAAAGGACAACAAGTGAATCTAACTATGTAAATTACCTTAGGAATAATAGTACCCCATACAAAAAATTGAATTGAGTCAAGTTTAAAGCTAAAATTTGTTATTTTTCTAAATGCAAACTATGTTACAATTCTAGTCTACTTTGCTTTGTCTTCTCATCCCTTTTCCTTTTCTAATATTTGTAAGGATCATTGAATAGAGGCTCTTGAAGTCATTCATCTTGTTGAAGAAAGGGAGGTTGATGTTGCAGTGATGTGCAAAGTCTAAAGTTTAACATGCACCTATATAAAGGAGATATTTGAGATCAAAAAAATTGCAAGTATAGTGCTAAAGGATGCACCTATGTGAGGAGAAGAAATGTATGAAGACTATGTTGTCAATTGTGCACTTAAGTGTGAAAGGTACACTTATGTGAAGAAAAATGGAGATTTTAAAGGCTAGTTGTGTTCACAGTGCAAGTGTAATGAACAAGGGTGCACTTAAATGAAGGAATTCAAAATGTAAGGCACTTTCAAAGATGTGTGCCTAGGTTAAAGGTGTGCATCTAATTAAATCATAAATTTGATTTCAATATTTAGAGCATAAGCTTATTCAAAGGTGCACACCTAAGATTTGTAGGTGCACCTCACAAAGGAATTTAGTTTCAAAGTTTAGGAAAATGCACAAGGGAACACCTAGAGAAGGGAAACATGCCTAGAGTATAAAATATTGGATTCAATCATAAAGAAATTATAGTAGTGTACACTTGGGAGGTTATGACATAGCTTAACAAATAAAATTCAATAAGGCATGAGCATAGGTGTGTGTTTAGGTGTCAAGGGCTTATGCCATTGAAGAAGAGTTTATTAGAGATTAAGGTGCATAGATAGGTGTGCACCTACTCCTCGAGTGCACACCTCATAAAGGATTCAAGTTCATTTTGTAAATTCAATGATCAATGTTTAGGTATGTGCTTAGGGTAGTAGGGTGTACCTTAATAGAGATGTTTCAAAATCTAGATTCAATATGTCCATTCATAGGTGCACACCTAAAGGGTAAGGATGCACCTTTGTATTGAGATGGACAATTAAAAGTTTGAACAAAAATCCTTTCTATAGGTGTGTCCTAAGGAAAGAAAAATACACTTCACAATGAAAATTTCAAGATTGAATTCAAAGATCACTAAGGCATGTATAAAGGTGCACACCTCACAATGTCATGTTTTGAATTAAAAATAGAGATCAATGTTCATGTATATAGGTGTGCACTTTGTGAAGGGTAGTTGGTATTTCAATAAAGTTTGCAATTTAGTGTTACCAAGTACGCACCCAAACTAGAGGCACACGTCTTAAGGAAGAGTAAATATTGAGTTTCTAAATATTAGATAAGGCATGTCTTCCCATTAATTTTGAAACACGCTTAAGTTAATTAGAAACTAATACATAGCTGCATGCCCGTTATTGAGGTCCACACTTCATAAAGGTAAATTATTTGCAAAAAACTTCACTATTAGATAGAGGCATGTGAGGATCAAAGGAAATGCACTTGATCAAAGGTTTGGGATCCCAATATAAGGGAACACTTTATGAAGATTGGTGTTCACAATCATTTAACAAGTGTGTGGCTAGGGGTAGGTGTGAACCTCACAAAAAGGGTGTTTCAAATAAAAAATTGTTATAGTATGCTTACAAGTGTGCACCTAGTGATGAGTTGTACACTTGTTTACAATAGAAATATAAAGTGTGTGTTTAAAGTTTATTTATAGTCTATTAGTGCATGTAAGGAAGAAAATTATGCACTTGGGAAATGGATTAAAATTATTTAAATGGATTATGTTTTAAATTAGATGCCTTCAAAGGGTTAGTCATCTAGAGTCACATATCACATTTTCTTTAGAAAAGAGCATATTCCAGGGTTTGATAACTATGGTTAGGACTATTTACAACTCGTGTCACTTTTTAGCATGAAAAGCTCATGCTATTGTTAACTTTCCACTATTTTTAGTGTTTGTTATTTATAACCTATAGTCAACTATTTTTATCTATCTTACCATGTGAAAGATGTGATCTTTAAGTCATGGTTTGTAATAAATGCAATCTACAACTTAACTAGTGATTGCATGGTTTTAGTTTTAGCATTAGAAGATAGAATTTTGTTATAAAATTATATTTAATGCAAGCAATTATTCTTGGAGTAGATGTAGTAGTTAGATTTTCATTTATTTTCATGTAATATTTTTATAAATATTATAAATAATTACGATTTTGCACTTAGTTGGCTAATGGAAATTGTCAAGCCCAACTTTACAAAAATTGATGTTCACCAAGTGTTATTGTTAGCTTATAGTTTATTATTCACACAATAAATATATTATGCCTAACTTACTTTTAAATATCTATTAGCATGTCTCATTATGGTTGTTAAGGGTTAAATTGCTTTGGTGAGTTTACAATATTTGTATTGTAAGTTGGATTGAATGTGGAGATCATGGCTTTGTATCAATTCCTTCATTTAATTTATCATAGCATTCATGTTCATTTGCTTTATCCTATTCAATATATGCATACTTGTATTTTTCAATCTCTACATTTAGCTAAATAAAACAAACATATAATTGTACGGGTTTCTTTTAATTAGAAATCCTAAAAATATGTTATCTAGTTTTGATGTTATGAATCATTGTGTTCTCTAGATTAAGAATATAAAAAGATAGGTTTTTATTTAGTTTGTTTGTATCGTATACTAAAAATCACCTCAAAATACATTGTAAAGATCATGAATAGCAAGCACATATTGTTCATAGTAGGCTAGTTTATTTTATAGGGATCTTTCCCTTCCAATTCAAAGAAAATATATTGCACTTAAATATTCTATTTTATGTTGCATCAAAAGATACAAATTTAAATGCTAAAAATTTCTAGCAACTGTAATGGGCAATAATATAAGACTATGATCCTATCCATCAAATTCATATAAATATTTTTCAAATTTAGAAGAAGAATCACAATAATCAATGGTTGATCACAAGGGTAATTGCATCAACAATCATCACCCACTTCCATTCTTTCCATTAGAACATATGATTAGTCCATTGGCATTCACAAAAAAATCACGAGCTTCCTCATGGATTCAGCATGAATTTCCCAAGTTGTATGGTGATGGAAAGAAACATCCTAATGAACATATTTTAGCCTTCATTATTGTATGTGGAATTTTGAGTGTAGTACATGAAGATGTAGTTTTCTTATTTGTATAAATAATACAAGGCACAACAACTGACGAGGTGTTGTCAAGCCTCATACTTTAGTCAATTGATATTTTTCAAATGAGGCAGTGTCCAAGACTATATGCAAGAGGAAGTTTTTTTTTTTTTTTATAAAAGGGAGTAAAAACTTTATTAAAATAAAAAGATTAACAGTACAAAAGAAAGGGGAAGCCAGTGAGCTCCCACAGGGGTAAATCTAGAACCTCAAGAACGAACACAACCACTACCCGACCAACCATCAATGACTTATCCTTTCATATCATCGACAATGACCCTCTCTAATTCAAGAACATACTCAGGAGATAATTGTCTCCACTCCTCAATCCTCCAATCCTCCTCGTGTTCAGATGCCCACTTGGCCAAACAGTCAGCCACCCTATTCCACTCCTACGGAATGTGGACAAAAGAAACCACCTCCAAAGCAAAGCACCTCTGCAAAATTTGTCTAACCACCATTGCAATCTACCAATCAACACCAACCACCTTTTTCTCAAGCAACAAATTAACAATAATTTGGGAATTTGATTCACAGATAACCTTACGCCATCCCAAGGTACAAGCACACTCAATAGCCCAAAGAATTGCCAACCCTTCCATGAGGTTGTTAGAATTCCACCCCTTATGGATGGAGAAAAGAAAAATGACCGAACCCGAGTAGTCTCTACCAATTCCCCCGATACCAGCAAGCCCAAGGTTGCCTCTAGAGGAACCATCAATATTGATTTTTAGAAATTCCGTCGGAGGAGGCATCCATCTTCCAACCCTCTGAACCTTCTTCTTCGCTCTCCTACCTCTTATAACACAGGCAGAGATAGGAGTCAACCCCTGCACCCCCAATTTAGTCGCAATCTCATCATCACTTCTTTCCAACGGAAGAGCCACTTCACATTTAGCTTCCACTGTCTCCTGGATCATACCAATAATTCTATTCCAAACCTGTTGAGGCAACATCCTTTCACCACGAAAAATCCTACGATTCCTTTCCAACCAAATTTTCCAAAGGATGAAAGTAGGACCAATGCTCCACAAAATTTTGAGAAAAGAGGCCTGGGAGGGGGACCTACCCAGATTACTCCAAAACTCCTCAAGAGAAGACGCATGAACACAAGGTTGTTTCCAAACACCCCACCACCAATGCCAAAGCCGCATAGAATAAGAACATCGGAAAAATAAATGGGGAGAATCCTCCTCACAACACCCACACATCATACACATAGAGGGGCCCTGGAATCCCTGCTTACGGAGATTCTCCCAAGTCAAACATCTATTCCAAGCAAGAGTCCAAACAAAACAATTACACTTGGGGCATGAGAACTTATTCCACACATGTTTCCACCAAGGAAGCTCCATCCCCCCATACTCACTAGACAACAATGCTTGATAACCACTAGCCACAGTAAAAACACCCTTAGGGTTTGAGCTCCAAGCTAGAATATCCTTATCCCTTAGGGAATTACAATGTCTTCCAACCAAGATCTTTTGAAGCACACTACTATCCTCCTCCAACCCGAGGATAGGCCAATCACTAGGGTCCTTCCACCTAACCACTTCCACCTGTCGACCAGGATCAAAATTCTTAAAATCACTCACTCTAGACCAGCCAACCTCCAAAAAGCACTGAGACAGAGTCACCAAATTAGGGTATCGACGAAGAATAGGTGTGTGACCATCCTAAGAATCATACCAAAATATAGCCTTAGCCCCCTTATTACAAATCCAAAATAGGCCCTCCTTGATTAACGCAACACCTTTCTTAAGCGTTCCCAAAATCACTGAGCCTTTCCCATCCAGAGGAAATATGGGAAGCTCCTCCTTGCAAATTCCCAGAAGATACTTGTGGGTTAATATCCTAGCCCAGCTATGGTCTTGTTCCACACACCACCTCCAATAAAGCTTTGTAGCCAATGCTAATCCGGACCAAGCCTCCTTCCACAAACCAAGACCCCCCACCTGCCTTGGGCTACAAACAACATCCCACTTAATCAGGATCCATTTAGATGAGGACAAGCTACCCGCCCATAAGAATTGTCTAGCCATAGAGTCCATATCCTTCACAAACCTAGCAGGAGCAACCTGTAACATGCACCTATATAGGAAAATCTTGCACCACAGACTTAAGCAACAGAACCCGCCCAGCGAAAGATAACCATCGATGAGTCCAATGACTAACCTTCGCATGAAACTTGTCCAAGATATTCTGCCAAGAATCCCTGGGGAGTCTGCTGACAGAAATAGGAATAACCAGATAGGTTATCGGGAGAGAACTAATCTGGAACCTCAAGATACGAGAAATCCTTTGCTGAATAGGCCATGGAGTATTAAAGAAGAAAATGGAGGATTTGTCTTCATTAATCCTTTGACCAGCAGCAACAAGATAGATATCCAAGGCCTTGCGTAGATTTGAAGCTTCCCTGATCCTGGCCAAACCCATCAAAGACGTATCATCCACAAATTGCAGGTGAGACTGAGGAGGCAAGTCATTTCCCCAATTCCAACCTTGAATCAGACCCCACTCCACATAACATTTCACAAGTCTACCCAAACCTTCCGCCTGCAGTATAAATAAGTAAGGAGAGATAGGATCCCCTTGACGAAGACCCCTGGAAGCACTAAAAAGAGTGGTAGGCTCCCCATTAATCAACACCAAGAATGAAGTGGACGTAACACAACTCATCACCCACTGGATCCATTCCTCCACAAATCCCAAAGCAAAAAGAATTTTTCGCAAAAAGGACCATCTCACTCTATCATAAGCCTTTGCCATATCAAGCTTGATGAACATAGCCTTTTCCTTTGATGAAGCCATTGAGTGAATGGTCTCTGTAGCAATGATCACCCCATCCAAAATTTGACGGTCCTCCACAAAACCACTTTGTTCCTCAGAGATGAGCCCGTTGAGCCACCGCTTCAGCCTTTCAACTATTAGCTTGGAAATAATTTTATACACAACATTACAAAGGGAAATGGGACGAAATTGACTCAAATGATCCACCCCCTCACATTTGGGAATGAGGGCAAGGAAGGTAGAGTTTAAAGCTCGAAGCATCTGCTTGTTTTTCTGAGACTCCCGCACCACCTCCAGCAAGTCCAACTTAGTAATGTCCCAAAATTCTTGATAAAATTCAACAAGAAACCCATCAGGACCAGGGGCTTTTCCTTTCTTCATCTGAAAAGCAATACCCTCTAATTCCTCCAGCAAGATATCTCATATGAGATGCTCATTCATCTCTCTAGTGACCAAAGAGGGAATACAAGCCAACACTTGGTTTTCTTCCTCCGTAACATCCAGAGAATCCTCACAGAATAGAGAAGCATAGAACTCTGAAGCTTCTCTTGAAATATCCTATAGGGAAGATAAATGCTCACCCCTATCATTTACCAGAACAGGCATAGAGTTACCATGTCTCCTAGCCTTAACCGAGTTGAAGAAAAATTCAGTGTTTCTGTCACCCTCCTGTAACCACTCAACCCTAGCCTTTTGCTTCCAAAAAATTCCCTCGCGTAGCTTGCACTCCTCCAAAGCTCTATGGGCCCACGCTTCCTCCCTAAGTAAATCCTTAGAAAGACCACACTCCCTTATTTCCCGAGTGATGATATCCAAGACCGCTTGAGCATCAACCTTAGCATGAAAAATGTTGCCAAAATACTACCTATTCCACCTTTTAAGTTGGTATTTCACAAATTGCAGCCTCTTAGAAAAGGAGTACATGGCAATGTCAAAAGAAGGTCTTCCCTTTCTCCACCAATCAACCATAAGCCCCTGCAAAGAAGGATCTCTTAACCACATAAGCTAGAACTTAAAAGAGGGGAACCGAGTCACCCGAGCATAAGAGGTAGAGAATTTGATAGGCTAGTGATTCGAGCCCCTCCAGTCCAAAATCTCAGAGCTAGTAGATAACCCTCCGCCAACCCAGAAACAAGACGCCAAAAAATGATCAAGCCTCTCAGCAATACAACTCTCCCCCAATCTCCTATTGTTCCAAGTAAACTTCCCATTTCGGGGTTTAATGTCAACCAAGTTCAAAGCAGAGATGCTATCACGAAAAAGGAAAGTTGAGGGTTCCAATCTTGCAACATCATCCATATTTTCATCAATATCAGTAATAGAATTGAAATCCCTTGCCACAATCCAGGGGAACAAAGGAGCTAGGTTCCGAACATAACTAATATGAGACCACAATAACTTCTTACCAGGAAAATCAGTGGGCGCGTAGATGTTTGAGAGAAGAATAGTTTCCCCCAACTCCAGACTTGTAACAACCACCGAGATGGAGGACTTGGAGGACACCCACCAAAGAGGATGGATCTTCAATGGATTCCACAAGAAAGCCACCCCACTCGCATTACCATGAGCCCTAATACACTGACAATTTCCCCGCAACCACAACTTAGGCATCATGCCCATCATACCTTCAACCGATAACTTTGTTTCCTGAAGAAAAAGGACATCGGGAGAGTGAGAACGTAACAAATCACGAATAGCTTTTTGTCGAGGGCCACTGTTCAGGCCCCTTACATTCCAGGAGAGGATAATCATTTTGGAGGGTTAGAGAAATGTGAATCTAGGGTCTTTACAGACCCAACCTCCACCAGAGACTCCCACATTAACTTTAATTTCTCCAAATCCTTCTTTCTCCCCGCTTTAGAGGTCTTCTCCACCACCCCTTTCTTTAGATCCTTCAAAAGAATTCCCAAAGAGGGAGAAGCCTTATTCCCTTTCACCAAACCCGCCCCCGCTTTCTCCACTGGTCTAGGGGGCCTGTTGTCCCTCAACAACAACCCCACTGAAGGCTCAACCCTCCCATGCACCACCACGCTCAGGTCCAATTTTGGCAGAGCAACCCCAATTTCTTGGGAAGATTGGATATACTCTGGGAAAATGCCTTCCTGAACCCCTTCTGGACCACCCTGATTCAAAAGCAACAAACCCGAATCTACTTCCTAATGACCAAGATCATCAAGTACCTCAAATCTGTTACAAGAATCTCCATCCCAACGATCCTTAATTGTCCTCTTTTGGCCCCTATTCCTATTACGAGACTTGGCCAGAAGAAAACCCTCAACATCCATAGCCTCACCTGGCATTGGCTCCTTACCCTTGTCAACCTTTGAAGGGTTGCGAGGAGGTTGAGCTATCGGATTTCTGGGAGCTTTAAACTTCGGGCATCTTCTCTGCAAATGCCCATATTCCCGATAGAGACGACAATGAAAAGGCAAAGTCTTGTAGTCCAACTGCTTCACCCAAGAGCATGAACCCGCACGTATTTCCAAAGAGTATGGGATAGGGTTATTTAAATCCATTTCAACACAAATGCGAGAAAAAGTCATTACCTTTATGTCCTGAGTTTGTTGAGAAGGACCAACTGGTTTACCCAACAATGAAGCTACTCGATGCAAAATGTCATTGCGCCAAAATTCCACTGGAAATCTAGAGAGCCGAACCCAAATCGACACTCGATTCGGAAGCTCCTTCGAAGGATCAAAACCTGCATGCCATGGCTTAATGAATAGGCCAACCTGGTTGTGGAAATAAGGCCCACCTTCAAAAACTCTAATGCGATTCACCATGCAATTAAATGTCACCATAAAGTAGTTGTTAGCTAACAACATTATGTCCATCTCACCCTCCGAGGACCAAGAACAATGAGCCCATGCTTCCAGAAATTGGAGTGAAACCCTCATTCCCAAAAATTTGCAGAGCAAAGCATGTTTTGAGAAATACTCGATGTCCTTCACAATTGATTCTGGTTGAATAATCAGCACCGGCCTTTCCTTGGAGCGTTCAAGGCACCCATTTGTCTTTGGAATATGAGAACCACCAATATGAACAAATCCCTCATTACTTGGGCCATCTGAGAACAAGATATTATTAAAAACCTTCAAAGAATGATTTGGTGATGAAATACCAACTGCCACACAAAAATCCATTGAGGGTTTAACCCCCGAAGCCTCCCCTTGAACCATGCAAAGCCAATCTACAAATTCCAACCAAAGCGGACTGAGATCGACACCCACCGAGCTTAAACAAGTCTTAGGACTAGCTCAAAGAAAGCCAAGCCCCACCCAACATCGGCGGCCAAAGGGACTACCCGCAGCAAAAACCAACCCAAAAAATGCCCCCACCCAAGACACAACCCTCTGCGCCTAAAGAGAACACACCCACCAATTAAAACAAACCCCCACAACCAATAACACACCCCCACCAGGAAACAACACCACCACCCAAGGGCCGATCAGGCATGCAAAGAGGGCACGACCCTCATGCAGGTAGCATCCTCACGCAGTAGACCGGTGCATGCCATCTCTCCTCCATATGCAAGAGGAAGTTTAATATCATATCTAATGTAAAAAATTTAGGCTAGAAAATATGAAAGTATGTTAAGATCCTAATATACTAAAACATCTGCAATGTAATCTACATAAAACAATTTAAAATTTGTTGTTATAAAGGAATAAAATATTTAACTACTTAGCTAATTGAAATGAATTTTTTTTCAACTTCTTAAATCTTTAGAGAAAAGAAAGCACTCCCCTCTTTTACTGGAACCCCCTAAAGCTAAAAACTACAAAATTTGATGTAGGGTAATGTCATCACCATTTCTGAAGACTTTGAAGGTCTTCAAAAGAAAGAGATGGAAGAAGGGTAGGGGGTAATTTGAGAGGAGGCCAAAGATCGGCAAAATTGGCTAAGATGGCCTCCTCTGACAAAAAAGATAAATGAAAAAAGAAAGCTACAATGGAAGAGGAAGAGGATTCGCTTACTATTGAAGAATTTGAACCTCAAATGGAAGATGCAGGTGAGGGCATGGAATGTGAGGACTTTGAAAATGAGATGGAAGAAGATGAATTGGAGGAAGAGGAGGAAAACAAGGAGGAGGGAGCGGGTGGGGAGGAGGCTCTTGAGGCGATTGGGTTGGATACCTAGGATGATATTGAAAATTCCCTTGGTGTTACTACTTCTAGAGATACTAACATTGAGTTTTTGAAAAGCATAATTACTTTCTTGCAAGTACAGGTGGGGGACATGGAAAAAGCTATTATTACCCTCATGAAGGTTATGAATGGTCTGATGCAAAGGGCTATGGTCGGAGCAGTGTTTGGCCAAACAAAGATTAGAAAATAGATAAAGAAGGTTGGAAAGAATGATGATTCTAAGGACTTGTCTTTTGAAGGTTCCCCTAATTGGAGGGAATTTATCTCTTGGATTGGGGAAAATTGGGAGTTAATTGCTATAGCCAAATAATGGCTCTTTGTCATGTGGCTTTGGTGTTTTTTTTTGTTTTGGCTCTTGAGTTATCTGGTTCAACAACTGCCTTTTTAATCTGGTACTTTTGGATGGTCATCTTGGACAATTATTTTTTGATCGTTATGCATGGTTTTGAGGCTTATTTGCATATGGTTAATCTTTATTCTGGCCTATGTGCCCCTAGCTGGGTTAGTCTTATGTTAGCTTATTTTGTTTTTGATTATACTATGTATGGTCTTGTGGATGTTAAAACTAGGTTTAGCGATTATGGATTGCGTGCCTTATTAAGGTTTCTAAATAATAAGTAGTCTGGTTTGTTGTTTATGTTGGTTCGGCTAGTGCAATTTCCCAACTTGTCTCTCCTTTGTTGTTTCGGCTCTTTTTGTATCTAATGGGATCAGGGCCCTTTTTTCCTTGCTTATATAATAAAAAATTATTTCTCTTAACTTCCAAATATTTTCAAACAATTTAAAGTATTCAAACTTCTCGAGTTCAAACAACGTATAAACTATTATTTCTATGAAATGTAATCTTTTCACATAACATGAACATTTAAAAGAAAATTCTAAATAACATAGATGATATGAACATGAAAAATAATATACCAAATGACATAAACAACATGACCATGTAAAATAATGTACCAAATGAACAAACAACATACACAAACTTAACTGTAGGTACACATTTTATGAACACAATTATTTAAACAAAAACATAAACATAGTAAACAATCAAATCAAATTAATTATCTCTACTATGTTGTTTTGAATCCTCAGTTGAGTGGCCAACTCGCCAAAGGACAAAATTCCTTGACTTACAAAATCATTAACAAGTTGCATCAATGCAATTTAAAACATAATACAATATGTGAAGCTTCACAAAAAGATTCTATATTATTGCGTGCATAAAAATTCTTGTCTATTGGACATCAGAAAGAGATATACTATGATTTGATACCTAAACTAGAGCATCGTGGGCAACATGCAATTATGTTGTTATAAGTTTGTTACATAATTTTATCAATACAAGTTCTGTTGCATTTAATCAAATATTTTTTCTAGAGAAAACCATCATTAAATAGGATTTTTTCATCTTTATTTCCCTCTGAAGACTCGGTAGCCACATTGAAATTCTTTGTATCTCTCTCCAAGACAAAAGACAACTTCTTCGAGAACTCTTCTCGTGCTAACTTTAGACTACAACAATTTGGAGCTATATCGGTTGTTCTGGAGCTTCCACGAACATGACATAGTTTCCATATTTCATGGAATCCATCTCACTGGAGCATTACTTATTACCCTACTTTCATAAAAGTACAAATTTATATCATAATCTTTGTATCTCTCTCCAAGACAAAAGACAACTTCTTTGAGAACTCTTCTCGTGCTAACTTTAGACTACAATAATTTGGAGCTATATCGGTTGTTCTGGAGCTTCCACGGACATGACATAGTTTCCATATTTCATGGAATCCATCTCACTAGAGCATTACTTATTACCCTACTTTCATAAAAGTACAAATTTATATCATAATCATTAACATTAAAAATCATTATTTACACAAAAAAGATTACAAGCACACATATGTTATTATTAATCAAGATAGCAAATAAACTATTATATAATCACATCAATTATAACTTGACAAGGGTTATGGATGGTCAAGAAAGGGAACTTTTTCCTGATTATAAGGTTAATATTTTTTTCCTAATTAGAAGGGAAACAGTATGAAGACCGGACTTTGGGCTTTGTGGTTGCAATTTGCAAAGTGGTGCAAAGGGTATGCAGGACCCCCAATCCCCGACCCCTGAAAAGGGAAGCAGTAAGAAGGGAAACAACGAGAAGTTCAAACTCTAAGTTTTGTGGTTGTGGCTTGCCCTCTTGGGCACTTTTGTATTTACGTACTATTATTATTAATATATTATATAGGCTATTTTCCTTTTTCCTGGTTTTTTTTTACCTTATTATTCTCCCCCAGACCTAAGGTTAAGCATGTCCTCTTTCTTATTCCCTTGTCTACTATTGTTTATTTGATAGTTGTTGCCTATTTGCTTCTCTTCTATTGCAATCTTCTTTAAATTTGTGATTGTTGTCATTGATCACACGGGTTGAAGGATCCATTTCCCAAGGGTTGATTATGTATCCTCTAACACTCTTCATGTTTTCTTTCCATCTTTCAAAATCCCACTCAAACTTCTCACTATTGACACACAATAGTGTAATCAGTTGAAGAAGAAGGGGAGGCTTGAATTTCATTCCTATCCATTTTACCTGAATTTCTCCATTAATTTTGCATCTAATTTATCCTTTTAGAAGGACCATATGATGTTCCCCATATATATTATTTCTCTCTTCCTTAGTTGTATGGGTAAGGATTTATGTCGCTCCTCACAAGCCACAAACTTTACTTTTGGTAAATCAAGAATGATGGTTGAAAAATATTCATAGAATGGTTTCAAGCATTAATGTGTTGGTCAACCATGGTAGGGTATTGGAGTGTTCATTCCAATTGACTCCTAAAGGCATGTGGCTTGTATTGTTGAAACCTCATCAACAATCCAACAATATATGTTTCCTTATAGTACTCTTATATCCTTTATTGTCAAGCTATTTGATTTTGCACTATGGAAATGAGGGACCTTATTTAAACTTATCCAAAAAAATGACTAATAAATAAATTGGTATGTTTCTCATCCAATAAATTATGTGTGAATAATTCACATAGCAAGTTATGTTGTTCAAGAGTAGCAATTTTGAATGTCTCCAAGAACTATTTGTCATTAGGGTCATAGAATAGGTTACAAGAAATTCTTAGCAACTTTCATCTTAAGAGTTATTCATTTAGGAACATACTATATATTCTAGAGGGCCTTCTACACACAAGAAGCAATTCCCCTACCTTTTAGGCTTCAATTTTAGCCTCTTCCAGCTAATTGTATTTTCCCTACAAGTTTGCTACTTTTCTTGTAGCTTTTTATTTTCCTTTTTAAGAAAAAATTACCGAATTCCCTACTTTTTAGGATGCTTTTTATATATATCTTGAGGTTAATCTAACTATTCTTTTAAATGCAAAATATATTTATCTTTTTATGTTAGCAATATCCTTAATTTTTCTATTTCTTGTTTCTATTCAAAAATTGTATGCTCCACCTTTGATAACTGAAGTACGTGTTGGATTTCCCTTTGAACCCTCTCTTCATCTTCCTCTAGAGTTGTCATGGGGGCTTTCCCTTTTCTTGTGCTTCATTGTAGAGGAGCTTGAGTCTCATATTATCTTGGAGTCATTATTGTTTCTTTTAAAATTGGACTATCTTCTTGCATTAGCATTTCATTAATTGGTGAATCATGTACCCCATAGGCACCATATTAAAGGTGTCTCCTAGGCTTACCTCTTCAAATATTCTATGTTCTTGGGATTTTCTAGCTCCAAGGGTTCATTCAATATTTTGTCACCTACTCCAAAGGGAAGGAGGTTGACTACTTGCTTCTCTTTTAATCCTTGTTCCTTCTTCTAACTTCCTTGTTTCTTCCTCATTATCAGAGGAAATTATTTTTATTCCTCCCTAAAAATCAAATTTTTCCTAAACTGATTACCTCTATGATGGTCCCTTTGTAAATGGCCAAATAATTTTTTTGAGTCTCCATATTTTCTTGGAGAACTCTAAACCTCTAGAGCTTGCTAATTTGGATTCTAAGAAGTAACTATAGCGATAGCCCCAAAATTTCCCCCTAATTCCATATTTTTTGTTTTCAAAGGTTTACAAAAACATTATCCATTTATTTTTAATTTTTAATTTTTTAGTATTTGATGTTTGCATAGTAGCATGATAAGGCCATGATTTTTTAGAGGCTCGATTCCTTTTTGATATATATCCATCATTGTTTTCAATGATTCAAATAAATATGAGGGAAATTTTTTAAGGTAGAATATTACGAGTCATGGCATAGGTGGGTCAACATTCAAAATATTGGGCCCAAAATTATACCAAACTAACCTTCACAAGTAATTTTTTATTATTCAAACAACTACATATTTCTATGGCTCATGAATTGTACCTTATTAATGCCCTTATTTTCTCATTTCTTAATTTTTATTAATTTAGGAAGGGGTTCCCCTTCCTCTATGAAATTAGCTAACATTTCTTGATGTCACTTTTTTCAATATCAAATTTACTTCCTTATGTAAAAGTTATAGAAACTTGAGTGATAATTTCAAAATTGGCCCTAAATTTGTACCCCTAGAATGTGTTGCATGTAGGAGTTCATGGTGAACACCTCAACACTCCAGGATCACTTGCAAGACAAAATAACTCTCACAAGAGAGAAATGGAAAAAATATCATGCTATGATTAAGGTGAACACCTCAACAACCCAGGAAAGACAAAATAACTCCCACAAGAGAGAAATGGCAAAAATATCATGCTATAATTAAGGATGCAAGAATTCCAAAATGACAGTCACATTGAATATGGCAATGTACATATGTGCCTTGCTTATAGGCAAGGTGAGGAATAGGATTAGACAAGATCATGACAAGTGTCTTAATCCTATCACATGAGACAACTAATTCATAACAACCAATGATAAGATAAGATCTAGAAATGAAAACTAAGACTTCTAGAGCCGAAGTAAACTTAACATGTGAATATGTCCCCTAAGCCCCTAGTAAGTGAATTAACTAGGTACAAGACATTTATTCACACCAATACCCCCCTTTAAGTGCAACTTAGGGAGAATATTATTATGCAAATGATGTAAATATGCAAGGATGGGTCCTGGCTACGAGGCCATGTTAGGTAGCCATGTACAAATGAAAATTCAATCTCTCATTAACAAAGAAAAGGAGAAAGCCCAATGGGACAAAAATACTCCCCAAAAGATAGATAAATACAATAATGATATCCATCACAAATCCAATAAATCTCCATCCACACAAAGGATGACAAGAGAGACCATATAGCCCCCCATAATGAAATAACCTGTTGCAAAGAATCAATGAAAGCACACTTGTGGAGTAACATTGGAATCCTTAATTTGACAAGCAAGGAAAGATGATTTTGTTTTCTAGAAACCGTATTAGAGTCACTTAAAGACTTAGGTCAAAATCATGATAAATCAATAGTAGACCCGATGCCAAGGAACACTAGAAAACTCACAAACTAGAACAACTCTGGAATCTATGAAGCAATAATTGTTTGATAAATGATCTGGAATTGAAATGAAGTGTAGAGATCAAAATTGTACCCTCCCAACTGGAAAAACATCCAAGTAATCTCTAGTACACCCTTTGGGGAAAAAATGAAATAAAGCTCAGATTGGTACATATACAAGAAAAAGTGCATGGATGGTCATGTAGAGCTCCTCAATACCTTTCCAACGCCATAAGAATCACAAAAATCATAGATCGTGGTAAGAAGTTATGAGCTCGGGAGCCATAAAAGGAGATCTAACTTCAACCAATAATACATGCTATAAAACAACAAAATTATTGAAAATAACTTGCACCACTATAAAATTCATAGTGCCATCTTTAAGATGGCATCTCGTTTGCAAAATTTTGCCTCCTAGATTGCAAGTTATGAAAAAACAAAAAAAGGCCTAGAAAATGACATCCAAAGACTAACTAGGCATAAAATTTTGGCCTCCTAAGAGCTGGCGAGTAGTTTCCCATATGACTTGGTGGAAACTGTGAGTTTAAAAAAAATGTTGTTACCTAGCGACAACTACGCTCCTAATGGCCAACAAAGCGAGGGCGGTAGGCAGTGGTCACATTGCCTGGGGCTTAGCCCCTCCCATGCTAGGAAGGACCATGAGTTAAGCGCCCCATACAACCAAGGGTCGGCGATAAAAATTCACGGTTAGGCCAGGAAAGAAAGGTCATCTATTAAAGGTTCGTTGGTTGATTTAATATATGGCAGCTTTTAAATAAAATACAACCAAATTTTATATAAATAAACAAAATCTGTCAATATACCTTCATACCAACAATTGAAAGGAGGAATGATGGGATGACTTGCATATAAAGAGGTATGACTAGAGACCAATTAAACCACAAAAGGACACCAATAAATCCAAAAGTGCAAAGAATATTCTCTAGCGAATGACTATACAAACTGTAGAATAGTCAAATGGCAGATCAGGTATGAAGATGACGTGGAGATTTGACCACTCATGTGGGGAATATGCCAAAAATATTTAGATGTCAAAATATTTCATAGACTAACACAGACCCTGCAGACCACAATCAGTACAATAGTACAACCATGTATGAATTTGTATGACCTAAAAAAATTGCCTTGGCCCCCGACTAAAAGTGTCAAATTTCGACAATTTGGTAGTCGATCTTAGGGTTCTTCGGCCTCTCAGACACAATGACGAGGTCAATTTCGCCCAAACTGCTCCAAAATATCAACTACCCTCTAGATCTGGCAACTGAAACCCTTCCTTCAAACCCTTGTATATTTGGCAAAATATATTGTATTTTGATGAAACGAAAGCCAAATATGACTTTCTCTGATGCTCTGGATTTAATGGTGAGGTTCTCAAGACCCCAACTCACACACAACAAAAATTTCATTCCAAGATTGGTCCCTCAGATCTAGGAAGAATTTTGCAACATTAAAGCTCTGATACCACGTAGAAGTTTATGGTGAACTCTTCAACACCCTAGGATCACCTGCAAGATAAAATAACTTCTACAAGAGAGAAATGGTAGAAATATCATACTATTATTAAGGATGCAAGAATTCCAAAATGAAAACCACACTGAATATGGCAATGTATATATGATGCCTTTTCTTATATAGGTAAGGTGAGGAATAGGATTAGACAAAATCATGACAAGTGTCTTAATCCTATCACATGAGACAACTAAGTCAAAACAACCCAGGATAAGATAATATCTATAAATGACAACTAAGACTTCTGGAAGGAATCCTAGAGCCTAGGTAAACTTAACATGTGAATATGTCCCCTAAGTCCCTAGTAAGTGATTTAACTAGGTACAAGAAATTTATTCACACCAACATTGTAACTATTGAAGTAGTTAGATATACAAATTCCTCTATAATGTTTGGATTGTATATCTCATTTTTTTGTAAAAAGTCCAACCACCTTGCAACTCAAAAGATTTCTACTAGCATCTAGGCTTGCGACAACATTTCTAAAGAATATGGTTTTGCCATCTTTTTTAAGCCTATTTTTTCCTAAGGTAATGTACTATCATAGAGGGAGTATTCTACAAAAAAATAAAATTTAAGTTAGATGGTTATGATAGAGGCAACTTGAAAAAGAGTTTAAATTTAGCAAAAAGTGAGATAGATAAATGGTCTTATTTGGCATTATTATGGAAATTTGTGTAAGTTTATATTACATCACCCTTCCTACACACCAATTAGAGTAGGGTGACATAAATTCACTAATGGATCATTATTATGATGGAGGGGAAAATCTTGTGAATTGATTGATTTTATAATAATTATTGCTTTTCTTAATTAATAATGAATGTACACACAAGTTGCCAACCTTGTGATACATCATAGTTCGCATGGTAAAGATTCTATGATTTGGCATTGATTTATTGTATTACACACCATTAATTTAGATAGGATAATTTATTTGATTGTGGTAGCTAGAACCTCGAAGTTCTTCATCCATATTTCACTCAGAAGATCTAACATGTGCTATTTCAGAGTTTTCAAAGACACAAATTTGAAATTATTTTATTAATGACTTTGGAATATCATAATTTAGAGAAAATACAAATGATTTTTTCAAATCATTGTTGAAAGGATGGTTCTAGAGAAACATGAAAAACCTTTCAAATCATTGTTTAAATGATGGTTCTAGAGAAACATGAACAACCTTCTGGAGCGTCATTGAAAGGATGCTTGCAAGGAAACATGAAAAAAATTCTAAAGCATCATTGAAATGATGCTTATAGAGGAAACAAAAACAACCTTTCAAATCATCATTGAAAGGATTCTTTTGGAGAAAACAAGAACATCCTTCAAAAGAATTATTGAAAGGATGTTTTCGAAGGAAATAGGAACATCCTTCTAGAGAATTGTTGAAAGGATTATTCCAAGGGAAATAGGAACATCCTTCTAGAGAATTATTGAAAGGATGCTTCTAGAGGAAACACAAACATACTTTTGAAGCATCATTGAAAATGATGCTTCTGGAGGAAACAAAAAATTTCTTCCATAGCATTGTTGAAAAGGATGCTTCCAAAGGAAGCACAAATATTCTTCTAGAGCATCATTGAAAGGGATTATTCCAAAGGAAACATGAACTATGGAGGAAACATAATACACACATACATACTTTTTTTTTGAGAATTTACAGAGTACTTACATGTGATTTGTTGGAAAAGAGAAGACTCCCTTTACATAATGAAGGCCAACTTGTGCTTTGATCATTTGAATGAACTCCTCTTTGCTTGCTATTTTTTGGTATAAACATAGTATATCATTTTTATCTAGAAGTGTTCTCGCATCACCATCAATTGGATTTAAACATACAAATCCATTGTTAAATACTTATTCCACTTGATAAGGTCCTAACCAGCGTGTTTGAAGATTTCCTTTAATATCTTTGTACCTAGAGTTGAACAACAATACCTAGTCTCCTTTGTAAAACTTATTTTCTTTGATATGTTGATTATGCCATGAATTAATTTATTGTTTCATTAATTTGGTCTATTATACAACTTTTAATCAAATTTCATTTAATTCATTCAATTATAGGATTCATTTGACTTAATATATTTTTTGATTTAAACCCACATCCATAAGTGTACTTACTGTTTGGAGCTCAAACTCAATAGATAGGATAGGTTTCTTTATAAAAATTAGTTCATATGGTGTGAAGCCTATAGTTGATTTATAAGTAGTATTATAAACCCAAACAACTTTGTGTAATTTCTTGAAGCAATATTTTCTCTCGATTGAAACTAATTTTGTGAGAATATTTTTTAGCTCCCTATTAGTCACCTATAGTTAACCATTTTCCTAAGGATGGTATGGTGATGATTTTTTATGGCTTACTTGGAAATTTTGAATGAAGTCTAAGAGAACCTTTTGAAATGAATTGAGGTCCTTCATCTTTCATGATAGATTTGAGTGCTCCAAATCTAAAGAATATACATTACTATAGAGGAAATTTACTACTTAATTTTTTATGGCTACTTTGAATACTTGAACTTTTGCCCATTTTATAAAATAGTATGTACACACCATTATGTAATCCTTCCCTTGAGATGATGGACTAATGGACCCTATAGATTCCAAACTCCATTTTTAGAATTGTTCTAAGACCACCTAATATTGGAGAGGCATTTCAATAGATGTTGTTGGTCTCCCCATTCTTTGGCACATGTCACATTGTCAAACATATCTCATGACAACCTCACATGATGTTGTATGTTCTATTAGCTATACACACTTATGTAAAACTAGATAAGGTCCACAGTTAAATAGAAAACCACTAAACTATTTAAAATTTATGATCTATCTAACCAATATCATCCTTTATTTTACAAAGAATTGTAGGGGAAATCCTCATATGGACAAATAATTAGTTACATTTGTGGACTATGGTGTCTGCTTAGTTATAGTAAACAATTATTCATCTAGAAAATCATCCCTAAATGGTTCATTTCCTTCTTCTTCATATTATATCCTAGATAAAAGTTATGCCTCTACATTAAAATTTTCAAGTTTATCTATGATGGTTGTGTTGAGTTCCTAGAGAAGTAATATTCATCCAATTATTCATCCACTCACAATAGTTTTATTCATTAGGTGTTTAGGAGTTGAATGATTTGTATATACTATTACCTAGTGGCAAATTTTTTTGAGGGTATGCACAATGGCTAAGAATTATCTCTTTGTTGTAGTGTAGATTCGTTCAGCAGGACTCAATTTTTTGCTAATGTAATAAATAACATACTTTTATTCATATTCATCTTCTTTTCTAAGAACTACACCAATGACATCATTTGAAGCATCTATACAAATGTAAAATGGTTAAATTCCAAGTTGATTCCACGTAACATTAGAGAAATTTTTAATTTTCCTTGACAGTTTTAAATGAGGTTTGGTATTCCCGAGTCCAAGAAAACTCAACATCCTTTTGGAGTAAAGAAAACATGGGTGTTGCAATTTTTCTAAAAATTTCTATGAGCCTATGGTAGTATTAAACATGTACGAGGAAGTTGCACACATTATTTTGTGTATATAGGTCTTCTAACCTTTGTATTACCTAAATATTTTTAGAATAGACCTTAATGCATTCTACAAAGATATGATGTCCCAACATAATTCCCTATTGAACCATAATAAGATATTTTTCATAGTTAAGGGATAGTTGGTGGCCTTCACAAAATTGAAGGACTTTATCTAGGTTTTGAAGCACATTTTCAAAAGTGTTACCATGAACCAAGAGGTCATCCATTTATAATTCTATGCATTCATTCACCAATTTAATAAAATAGCCAAAATTGCTCTTTGGAATGTAGCAAGAGCTTTGCATAAACCAAATGGAAGAACCCAATACGTGAAGGTTCCCCATGGACATGGGAAGGTGGTTTTGTCTCAATATTATAGGGATATTTGTATTTGATTATATCCACTAAACCCATCAAAGAATGAGAAGTGGGTTTTTCTAACCAGATTTTCTAGAACTTGATGAATAAACGATAGAGGAAAATAGTCTTTGTAGCTTGCTTTATTAAGTTATCTATAGTCCACAAAGACTCTCCATTTTCCTCTTTTCTTTGGAATAAACACCAAAGGTGAAACCCATTGGCTATCAAATATTGGATAAATGAGCCCTACTTGCAATAGTTTTTCAATCTATGTTTTGACTATTTCCTTGAGTGTAGAATTAAGTTTGCATTGGGGCTGACAAACTATATTGACCTACTCAATGTAAATGTGATGCATTTAAATATTTGGAGTATGCATTCCTCTGATGTATTTATAATCCCAAGAAAAATCTTCAGACAAATTTTCCATGACATTAAATAATTGAAGTTCTTTTCATTCATGTAAGCTAGCTATTAATGTTTAAAGTTTTACCCAATAATACCATAATTTTCTTAGTTTCTAGATAACTAAAGGAGATCCCACAAGTTTCACTCATTAAAGTATTAAGAGGGAAATGGTGAGGTTGCATCAAATGGAATGTGGTGATCTTTAAATAAACACTCATTGATTTGGATTACATTGGTCAAAGGATAATGGAATGCTGAAATAAAATCATCCTTTCATTTTGAGTGAATTCTACTATTCTTGTTTAGATGTAGCTCTACATAGTGTACTTTATTTCCATGGTTTTTTCATTATTTTCATCTAAATAATTTTTAAATTCTAAATCATCCTCCAATCCATCATTATGTTGTTTAATTACTACCATTGCTAATGAGGCCATGTTTCTTGTTTGTTGGTATGAATCAATTCGTCTACCCATATTCGATCATACTTACTTGTATCTATGGTTTGGGCAGAGGATACAATGATAATTGTTTTTTGTTCATACCATTAGAAATATCCATACCTCTCAATCTATAATATATTATGGATAGCTAACTAAGGTCTTCCTAGTATCATTAGAAAATTATCTTTCAGATTTTGTGACTATATAGCCTAAAATCTATAGGGTATTCCTAGGTTTCAACCATGATCAGGATGTTTTCTAAGATTCCTTTTGGGATGGCAATAGATTGATCTGTCATTTGAAAAAAAAACTTGTAGGTTAGAGATTTATTGATGACAAAATTTCTATCGCATCCATTGCTATATAGAATTAATAATAGTCCTCAAGTCAACAAAAGTGTCCATAGTTTCAATTCCACTAGTAGATACTGTAATTATAGGATTACCAAGGTCATCATATTTTGGTGGAATATTTTTTCTTGAAACAAGGTTAGCTAGGTATCTATCAATTTGGATAGTATTGATTTGTTTCTTTTTCCTTCTTGGTGTTTTTATATACAACTATTTAATAAGTTGATTGAGATTATGTATTTCTTTTATTGCCTAAAACATTGAAACTTCAATGTTTAATCTCTTGATTTCTTACAAAAGTTGAGATTTTTTCACAATTATTAGTTTTAGAGCATAATTTAAATTGGCTTATTTAAGCCTCTTTGAAAAAGGAGCTTGTTTGAAAAAATGTTGTTGTTTGAAAACATGTTCATTTTTGTTTTGTTTCAGAGTGGACTTTTGGAAGAGATTTAGAAGAGGGTTTTGCAAACCTTCTTGTGAAATGTTCTAGATGGTTATTAAAAGGCTTCCCTTGAGAAATTTTTTGATTGATTCATAGTAACTCTAGAATAACATTCTAGAGTAATTCCAAAAGGATCTTCTGAATTATTTCTAGAAGTCTCATCAATGGGTATTCTATAGAGTTCCATAGTTGGTTTCTTATCATTTTGTTCCATAAAATTAATTTTATACTCCAAGAGTATTTCTTCTTCTTCACTTTTTATTTCAACTATGGTTGGTTGATGTAGAGTTTTTCTTGACCTAAGTTGTACATATTTTTAATATATTACATTAATCCTAGCCATATTTTCTTGTTCAGTTGAGTAAATTAGTGTGTTATGTTTGTTATTTTTAGGGTTATAAATTGGTTAGGCTAGTAATGGGGGTTGTGCAACTTGGTATAACTATTATTGAATTTGCAGAGAAGGCACTAGGGGTTATTGGTGATTTGGAATATGGTGCACTCCTTGATAAAATTGGTTGTGTGGAGGATTCTATTGTGGTGTGGAGTTTGGAGGGAATAATTATTGTTGTGGTTGACCAATCCATTATAGACTTGATCATTATTGATTCATCCATTCTAAGCCCCCCCAAGAATAGGATACCCAATTATGTGGGCTTTGTTATTGAGTCCATGGTGTTGGCCATTAGTTATTATTCCAACCAAGTTGAGGTTGCCAAGAGGGATTCAAAGAT